>CM044553.2:31150173-31482673 GCA_024416835.2 Perccottus glenii
CCCGGATGTAAACTATGTATTTATAAGTGGACACTATTATCTGATAATATTTATTATTAAGACCATTTCTTTGGTGGTATTTAGTTGTAGTATTTAGTTAGTCAATGTGCAGTATTTCCCTTTTCAGTATGTTTAACCCTGCCTCTTTCCCTTTTCTGCTTTTGTTATTCCTGTTAAAAAAAAAATTACAACAAACAAAAAAAAAACACAACTGGCATTGTCCATGTTTGTAGTCCTTTTCTAAAAATAATTTGCCTCTATTACATCCCTGTGTTCCAGGTGTCTTTCTCTACTGCAACCTACCTGAACGTCTCCATGGCGACCTGTATACCTTTCCTTCTGAGCATTGTCACTGTGTGCGCAGGGTTTAATGTTGACACAGTGTTTCCAGTTCTGAAGAGTGGGAACCGAGGCTCTTTGTTTGGATTCTCTGTGGCTTTGCACAAGGACCTTGAGTCAGGAACATACAGGTTTGTACACAGCAAATTCTGCAAAAAAAATCATAAAAAAGAAATAACAAAATATTTCTTGTCTACATTGTAACTGAAAAATTTCCAACTAAATTAATAAAAACACATTGAGAAGCTTGGAAAAACTTAAATATTGTGACTGACTGATTTTCATCTGAGTCTGAGGTATTTGTGATGATGTCGTAAAGACACCTGACACTTGTCCAGGCTCAGACTGAACAGGATTCTTCTGCACCAGTCCCACTCAGGTCAAATAGAGCTTAACATTGACATTTACTTATTCACTCTTTTGCATATACAGTAGCCTACATGTTCAAATATTTCTGGGTACCTCTGGATTACTGGTTTACATTTTAGTTTTGTTCTGATTTGGTCCTTGTTTAACCCTGTTAATTTCTTTTATTGGTTCAGGCTTGTATTACAATCTGTCATTTCTTTAGTTTAATAAGCTCTAATGGGGAAGAGTGCTGGGCTCTGATTGATCCACAGCCAAGGATTTGGTCATGTGACTTCCCCATAGGTCACACAAAGGTTCCACAGCTGTCCTTGAGCCATCACCATGCTCCCCAGTGCAGTCTCTAATTGAATCAACACAGAAGACGCGCCCGTCTGATGACATCATGACACGGTTGGCCTACTGGTCTATGAGAAGTCTCATCAGTGTTTCATTTAAACCATGCGTGAGTTTGAGTGTCTGTTTGAGGGGACACACGTGGCGCACATGGAACAGTGGTTAGCACTTCTGCCTCACAGCAAGAAGGTTGTGAGTTCAAACTCTGGCTGACTTGAACATTCTCGGCCAACTCGAGTCTTTCTGTGAGGAGTTACTTTGGGTTCTCTCCGGGTACTCCAGCTTCCTCCCACCGTCCAAAGACATGAATGTAGGTTAATTGGCAACTCTAAAGTGTCTCAGAGAATAAATGTGACAGTCTCCATTGTCCGCAGTGTACCCCACCTACGTTTCTCCAGAAAGTGGTTTGGTTTTAAGCAGGTTTCATCGCCATGGTAACTTACACAACACGTCTACCCTCCTCCAGAGCAGGCAAAACCAAAGTGGACCATTCAGCTCTGAGCAAAGTCACACGGCTCAGGTTTGGTCCAGAGAATATAGGCTACTTTTGTTAAACTCTGCACAAAACCAAGTAGAGGACATCAGTTACACGTTGAAAGCTTTTTTTGTATTCACATTTTATTGAATTTGGGTCACACCTAGGTTTTATTACAAAATGTGTAAATTGTTTTTGAGTCATCAACCATCATTCTACGGTTTTACATGTTTTGTCAAAATAATTTATATTTAGTGTGAAACATTATGAAATGTGTCGAGGCCATGAGTTTTTATTTGGTCTATCATCAGACAATTACTGTCTTAAAACTCATACAATCAGACTTTTTTCCCTCCTGTTTTTGGCTGTGACCATGTTGCTTCCTGTTTCTCAGCAGAAATAGTCCCGCCCCCCAATGATTACGGACAATGATCATTGGTTTACAGTTTTTTTGATAAAGAATTTGTTTGTTTTTTCTCAATTCGGAACTTACTCTGCAACTCTGAGTTTGTTCAACCGGCTTCTAGCAACAGCCCTCTGAGCAAGCAATGATTTAAGTCTGTTTTTTATGTTGTAGTCCTCAAAATGTTTTGGTTTAACCCTGGTTTATTCCTGTGTTATTCTTAGTTTAATTCATTGTAGTCCAGTTTAAAGCCTTGTTTAGTCCTTGGTTACTCCTGGTTTATTTGACTTTTTATTGCTATTTTCCACTGGTCTAAACCTAGCCGTATCTCTTCACATTGATCTGTAACTTTGGTGTGTACATTGGTAGGGACATCACAGACTATGGTTTTATCAACAAAGAGCCAAGAACAGATTATGACTACAGTTCTGTGTTTATGGTTAGGTGCACTGAGGTGAGCTATACCAAGTGTCAAATGTATTTACCAAATTATGATGGAAATACAGATTTATCAATTAAGATGTTGAGCCAGGGCTATCATTGGTCAAGGAGGCTTGAACGTGGCATGAAAGAAATAGTTTCTTCCAATTTTTTTCAATTTCTTCTTACAATTACAACAACCCTTAATAAAAAAAAAAGGAGGAGAGCAGTTAGGTTCTGCTGATGGCCTCCAGTTGCCTACAAACACACATACACATGTGTAGTTAATTATATTAATTGTCAATAATAATTCATCTATCACTCACTCACTCATTTGTAAAAAATAGAAGTCTGTGGTTTGAAAATTCATTTGAGGTCAGTCTACTGGCTGTGCAGCTGACAAATGAATGAGTGTGTTATAACAAGACTAAACAAGTATTAAAATTGAACAGTACATTTACATTTGCTGCTCTTTAGTAGTAGCCTAATTTAATTTGAAGAAAAGGTCATGTCGTCTCAGAGAAGCTGGGACAGGCTCGAGCCCCTCTGAAGGAATTAAGCAGTGTAAGATTAATCAAATTAAATTTAGCAAGCAGCTAGAACACAGTGGCTGATATTTAACTTAGCAGCAACAGGTGATTATTAATTGGTTTGAATGTCAGACATATCTTTCCAAACAAGAAACTTACTGCTGAAAACACCGGACAAACTGCTACACAAACTCTTGAACAGCTTCTGAATGTCTTTTCCTTCGCTCTGACTCCTGGGAGAGAACGGAGAGAGGGAGGCAGTAGTAGGGTTAATGACTGGATCAAACCATTTGAGGCGAGGGTGGTTTATTTTATCACACATTTGATACTTGTGGCTGTCTAGAAACTGAGTCATAGGGAATATGTGATCAAAAAATATGTAGTCACATTAAATTTTTACATTAATATTGTAAAAACAGGTTTCTGCCGTCCCTAGTCTTTTTTACACATCTGATTTATTGGTATGGACAATTTAGCCACTTTCAGATATAGGTAGGGACATGTCCCCAGTGTCCCTAGCCATTTATTACACCTGTCATCTTACATGCACCTGTCTAGGACCTGTCGGGTCTGTCTTGGTCTTAATCCTGACCTGTCCTGTGTATGTGTGCTCTTGACTGTGGGACCAGCGCCTGAGTCCAGACCTTTCTGTGTTGGAGGATAAATGAGTCATGTGACCAGCAGCCAAGGGCAGTGAATGGAATTAAATGTCTGTCATTGTCTGTTCTGTCTCCTTCTCGTGTCATATTTCTTTCTTCCTTCCATCCATCCTTTCATAAACCCTGGTGTACACAGGTGCTGTAAAATTTTAGGAATTCAGGCAGTTTACTGGTAGAAAAAAAGGTTAAATAAAAAGAGAAAAATGTTAGAAAACACAAATGAACAGTAACATAACCTAAAATAAGACTAAAACTACCAAAAACCTTAATGTAGCAAAGTAAAAATGTTAAATCAGTGCAGTGGTTCTAAAACTTTTAATAAAGACTTCAACAACAGAAGATATTTGTCTGTATGTCAACACACATTGATGATGAAAGTTGTTAGGATAGAGTATATGAACTAAATTAAAGATGAATAAATCTGTGCAGTAATGTGAGGTATGTATATTTCTGCAATAAATAGAAGACGACACCACACATTTTCCTGAAAAATAAATAATAACCAAACTCTTTCTTGTTGCTGGCTGCAGGTTATTGGTTGGAGCTCCCACAGAGAGGGCGGAGCCTGAAGTCTCAGCCAATAGGACAGGAGGAGTGTACATCTGCCCTATCACTACTGATCAATCTGAATGCACACGGGTCAAACTCATAGATCCAGGTAAGATATTCACCAGTCACACCCTTGTTTCTTCAGTAAGCTGAAGGCAGTTTGTTAATGGCAGGGGTTAAATGAAGGTGAAAGGAGCCAGTCATAAACAGGAACCACTTTTATCTGGTTTTCCTTTATGTGTAGATTCAGACGACTTGGACTTATTACAACCTAATAATGTTCCACTAAAAAGTCTGTGTATAAGTCAATTGTTCTGCCAATTTTACTACACCCATGTTAAACAAGAGTCTGTCCCTATAGTCCCTTTGTCACTAGTTGTGACAGGGTGCCATTCAATCTGCAAGTCTGTCTTCCTGGGTTGTGTTTCCACTGCAGAATCATTTGATAACATGATAACATAAAACTCAAATATCTTTCCTTTTTTTGTGATTGGGCTGATACTCTAGCATACGCTACCTCTCACATTTCTTATCTAAATGTATTATCTTTTGATTTATTTGTCTTAGTAATTTTTTGTTTTCAAGACCATTTCCTATCTGAGGACCTAAAAGAGGACATGTGGCTGGGCGTATCTGTGGTCAGTCAAGGTCCACCTGGAGGGCGAGTGCTGGTCAGTTAACATTCACAATATTTCCTTTACCAGTGGCAGCTTGACCATAGGGACCAGTAGGGCCAAAACAAAACAAATAAATTGAACTAGAGGCTCTTCTGAAAAGCAACAACTCCTATCATGAGTGCATTAACTTTTCACTTAAACAACAACATTCTGGACTCATCTGAGGACATAAATGACACTGATCAGAGCAGGTAGAGATGCCTCAAGTGGGAGCTTGCTTGTGTGGCATGTTACAATTAAAGAGAAGATCTGTGTTAGGGTGTGGGACCATGGCAGTGAGTAACATGTTGTCATGGTTACAGTTTACCAAACTCCTCCCAGAAAGGCCCGTCCGACACAGGAGTTGAACATTGGACCTTTTTGCTGAGAAGCAACAAATTTCCCCTTGGGGATTAATGAAGTTTAATTGAATTGAGTAATACTTTTAATGGCAGCTTACTGTACATTGAGCCTTAGAGTGTTGCTATGGGCAATGGAAAAATAACAGTAAACATAACAACAGTAGGTTGTTCTGTGAATTAGTCTCCAAATGGGTGATTCATTTAATCATCTAAGACATGTATGTCTACACAAACTACCCAACTATATGATTTTTCAGGCGTGTGGCCATCGTTTTGTGAAACTCTATGGCGCCTACAAACTCAGGCACATGATTGGACGCTGTTTTGTCCGTGGCAATGACCTGCGATACAACGACTCAGACGCTCAGTGGCAGAACCCTGACCAGGTCTGCAGGTGGGTCACATGACATATCCTGCTGTTCTGTAATATTCAAATCTGAGAAAACTGTTTAAACTACATTTCAACCAACCCTAATCCACTCTTAGTTTAACCAATTTATTTTCTATGACACTAATACACATGACTGTGGCTACAGTCAGAGTAGAGCAGGGGCATTTTCAAATGCTTTTATTGTGTTATCATGAAGAATCCACAAATCTAGCGCTGTAGGATCTAAGAACCATATTCTATACACACCATAGTTTGCGTCTTAAGGCCAAAACATACTCCGCAAAAACAAGACATTTGGTTGTAAAAGTTGGTTTTGACCAGGACTTTCCATACTTTATGAGAAACTCAAGCACAGATTTCTGACCAATCACACAATAGTTCACATTCAAGAAAAACATTGCTCAATGTTTCAAGAACAAGCTGCAAGAACTCCCAAACCAGGTCTGCAAGAACAAGAACAAGAACAAATATCTTCTTGCGGAGTACGTATTGGGCTTTAGTCCTCATTCTTTGAAGATTAACTATCATTAACTACACATAGGTGGATACAGCGTAAACACTTTTAAAATAAAAAACTGTCTGGACAGAAACTATTTACAACAAATACAAGTATTCTCTCACCAGAATGTTTTGAAAAGGTTGTTTGTTTGACTCTACTCTATTTTGATTGGTGGTTTGCTTTTATGTTCTGTCCTACAGTCACTTGGGTGATGTGAGTGCTGAGGTGATGTGTACTATGGGGATATCTGCTTCTATGTCTCAAAATGAGATTATTGTGGGCTCCCCAGGAAGTTTTGACTGGCAAGGTACACGTAGCTTCATTAATCTATATTTAGTTTTGTATGATGCAACACAATGGAGCTACTGAAATTTCTTAAGCCTTTGAGGTAGAATCTATAAATGTAAACTCCCCTTTTTCTTTTCAAAATGTATGTTTGTGGAGGTTCTAGTCATCCACCTAGTCATCACACTGAGGCAGGGGTTATTAAGTAAATTTGTTTAAGGGCCAGCTTGTTTCTTCATGGCGCTGCGGGGGCCAGACCTTCAAACTAAAATATATTAGTACTTTTGCACATACTTTTGCTTTTTTATTTTATTAGATTTCTTCACTGCTACGTTTTTTTTTTTTTTTTTTGGACTGTAAAGTTAAATAAAATCATACATGTTGGACACCCATGCTCTTTACTCTCACTTGCCCTCATTTATCAAAGTTGAGGAAAAACGGGTGCAGCTCTGTGCGTAAAAGTAGCCATATGACAAAGTGCACGTGAGATTTATGAAACTGCATACCATGCCAATCCTGGTGTATGCACAACCTGCTGTTGATACGCTAGGGACCTGTCCCGCTTCTCTTATATTTAAATTATAAAACTTGACAATTTTTTCTCCACAAAATACTAATACATTACACCAAACTCAAGTTTAGACTTTAGCGTTAACTTTGTGTTAGCTTAATGTTAGCTTAGTGTTAGCTTAGCGTTAGCTTAGCTGTGACTTTAAAGAAAGGCAATCCTTTTCTCTGTTGATATTTTTCTTTTTTAGCTGTTTCTCTATGTTAACAGTGCTGAAAATATATTTTATAAGCAGCTATTTCACTTCTTGAAACGTCATTTGATTTTATTTGATTGGGACAGTGCATGTTAATGAACATACATGAGACGCAGCCACATGAATGTAAACACACCGGATTGTAACCTTATAATAAACAATAGATGGCATTATAAAGCCTCTATTTAATTATTTTTTTTTCACAAATAATTGCTTTTACAATATACTATACGGTTTAAAAAATTTCCCCAACAGCCTGTTTAGTGTGTATTTATATTGTAGAGTAGTATGTTTAAAAATTACCTTTATACTACATGTCTTGGTG
The DNA here is from genome assembly GCA_024416835.2 of Perccottus glenii. Lineage (NCBI taxonomy): Eukaryota > Metazoa > Chordata > Actinopteri > Gobiiformes > Odontobutidae > Perccottus > Perccottus glenii. The sequence continues at coordinate 31,157,533 of CM044553.2, forward strand.
GATGTATAGGAAACGTGCACGTATCATGGATGAATCCCGACATGATGTTCAACACAAAAAAGACTTCCTTCAAAAACATGGAGCAAAGGCATAGCTACATAGGTGAGAAAATTTACCTGAATCAGTTAATGAGCTCATAACCAAAGCTAGCTACAAAATGTTTATTTGCTAATTACATTCAAACACAACATTTATATTTACAGTTTATGTAAAATTAGAAAAGGCAGACTTTGTTGTACTAAGGGAAATTTCCACAGTAAAGTCAATTACAGTGGATTTATTAAAATGTATTAAAAGATTTGTAAATTTCATCTGGGCTCATCTGGGCTGTCCCATATGTAATATACCTCATGTCATACATACTGTAAACAAGTCACCTTCATGGATATGAGCTTTGAGATTACAGGATATTCAGTGGCTTTGGTTCCACGACTACTCTCTCATCAAGTGGACACCATTGTAACAGGTAACTGCTTGTGTTATTAGTGCCATTTAAGTCCTTTATCAAAATCACTTTATAATTCTTTGAACTCTTGCATTGCTCTGTAACAGTATTTGATTATTATACTGTATTTTTTATTTTGGGCGGTCAGGAGCTCCAAAGGACAGTAAATCTGATGCTCGTGGCTCTGTCCTGTTGGCTCTAAAATCAGTGGGTAACCTTCAAATCATCCAAATGCTCAGAGGGGAGCAAATGGGATCGTATTATGGAAATGCCATAGCAGCAACAGACCTTAACAATGACGGGTAAATGCTTCCAGCATTCCTTGAGACATTATACTACAAAACAAATAAATGAACTCAACAGTTTAACAATCATTACCAAATTATTAATATTATTGTGTCCTATTCATGACACGGTTCTATATAGGTGGAACGATCTGTTGGTGGGTGCACCCTTTTACTTTCGACGCCAGCAGGAAGTGGGTGGGGCTGTTTACATTTACCTGAACACAGGTGGAAGGTTTGATTCAAGGCCCAGTCTGGTTCTGAAAGGTCCTGACCGATCCGCCTTTGGAATGGCTTTGTGTGCGGCAGGAGACTTAGACCAGGACGGCTTTCAGGGTAAGAATCAGAACATGCAAACAGCACAGAAGAGAAACCATTTGTTCCTTTACATTTCCTTTTATGTCCTCAGTTTTGTAAATCTCTAACTGCCAGCCAACATTAGGAATGATAATTTATTCTTTTGTTTCTTTGACAGATTTTGCTGTTGGAGCTCCGTTCCATGGCACAGGGAGTGTGATGATTTTTAATGGTGGCACTGGTGGCGTCTCCTCACAGCCTTCTCAGGTAAAGCCTTATCTGGTTGAAAAAATACAGACCCTTTTTGAGCTGTGTGTACAGGTTGACAACAAAACTGTTTACTTTTTTGTTTATTTGATGTGTAAGTTGAAAATGGTTGAAGGTTTGTTACAAGAAATATTTGCCAATTTTGGTTGCTACTGCCAACACCAGTGTTGGAAGTAACGACGTTAGAGTATAACAGCGTTACTAACGGCATTAATTTTTCTGTAACGGAGTAATCTAATTAATTACTTTTCCCATCGTTGTAACGTCGTTATCGTTACTGAGAATGTAAAGTGTTGCGTTACTACAATTTGTTTGAATAAAGCGCGAGGTGTCATGCTTTGGCTACAGCTGCTGCTGGAGAGAGCAGGGGTGTGTGGGTGGTGCCCTGCTCACGCGGTCACACTGACTTCCACTAAACACAAGACAGCGTCAGCGACAATGGCAATGAGCCGGGGAAATTCAAAGGTAACGTTCTAAAACTGGAAGTACCGGCACTACTTCTCGTTAATTGAAATTAAAGGCAAGAATGTTTCTGTAACATGCTATGTCCAGGAAAAAAGACTTTATCCACGTCTTCCTCAAGTAACTCAAATCTTATGGAGCCCCTCACATCAACACATGCTAACACGACACTTGTTGCTGCTGCTAACCCCAAATGAAGCTAGTGTGAGTTCCAGCGAAGGAGACAGAGCCACTGTTAAAACAAGCAATGCTCAATTTTATTTGTCAGCAACAGGTGACCAAGCCCGAGCTGAACACATTGAGGTATGTTGTTGAAAACATGCTCCCCCTGTCCACTGTGGTGTCTGAGTCATTCAGAGATATCCTTGCTAAAATACCAATACGAGGAGGAGAAAGGGTTGCCCCATGCCGAAACACTTTTGCTAAATTCATAGACAGTGAATATGAACAAATTTATATTGAGCTCAAAACGTCATTTGAGGAATAAGAGTACATTTCAACTACAGCAGACATCTGGACTGCCCACAATAAAAGTTACCTGGGTGTGACAGCACATTGGATAAATCCAAATAAAATGGAAAGAGAGAAAGCAGCTCTTGCCTGCAGACGGTTTAGGCAGCATCACACTCATGACGCCATTGCAGTTGAGTTTGACAATATACACTCAACATGTGGGATTACACACAAAATCACAGCAACAGTGACTGATAATGGCACTAATTTTGTTAAAACATTTAAGAGGTACCAGCCACTTGAGGAAAGTGATTCTGAAGGTGAGGACGATGAAGGTGAGGTGACAATTTACAGACAATAATGATGTTCTACATGCAACTGATGATAATGATGGTGATGTTGTGATCACTTTGTCCCCCAAAAGAGATGTGCATCACACACACTAAACACAGATGTTGACAAGTGGCTGTTGTCAAAATCTGCAACAAAGGCTGTTTATAGAACTGTTACTGCCAAATGTATTGCCCTATGGAACAAGACTAGTCGATCAGCTTTGGCTACTGAAACAGTTGATGAGTTGGTGTCAAAAAAGCTGCTTGTACCTTGTACAACACGATGGAATTCCTTCGCCCTGGTTCGAATCTGTGTAATATCCATGGTAGACCTTAACACAATTTCCTCCAAATTAGGACTAACAGCGATAACAGAAAGGGAACACCAGTTTTTAAAGGAATACTGTACTGCGATAAAGCCGCTTACAGTTGCCTTGGATATACTTCATGGAGAAGACAACTGTTTTCATGGTACACTCCTACCAACAATTGAGACATTAATGTTGAAGACAGAAGCCCTTAAAAGTGGCCTGCAAATACTGAGGGACCTTCCTGACGCCATGGTCACAGTAAGATCTTGAATTTTATATTTTATTATTTATTAAGTAAACATTGCTGTAGTACTCATAATAATAAACACAACTGCTACTATTTATAATAATAATAATAATATCACTGATTCAAACAAACTTCGTTGGCTGCTTTATTGAGAGTAAACTATATTTAACGAGTGCTGACTTAACAGTAAAGAGAACTCCTGAAACATGGGAGAGATGAGGGCAACTAATGTTTGACACTGGGATGTTTTATAAAGGGTTGTTCAACACAATACGGCAGTTAGAGCTATCGCTAACTTTATATGATATATTATTGACTGCATGTAACGTTTGTCTAAAATAGCTAACGTTAGCTGAGCAGCTACATCAACAACTTACGTAGCTTTCACCACAGTCTCTGCAGGATAACGACTAAAGTGAACTTATACATGTGTTACTATTGCTGCAATCTGGTCAACTAATGTCTAAACAGCTGCACCATTCCTAAACCACCTTGTATAACACATCAGAGACAAGCTCCACAGTAAAACTCTGAGTAAAACTCATGTGGAGAAAAGAATATGACTGAGTGAAGGAGTTTGTCTTGTTTCTATGAACCATAACTGTCCTAAATTAGTTTTGCATTAGGTTGAGACAACATTAATGTGACCTTGCTTCATCATTTCAGCTTATCATTGTTTATTTCACTGTTAGTGTCATTCACAATACTTCCAACATGAAATTTAGCTCAATATGATGACAGATATGTAATCTATTAAAATGTTTTCTTCTCAGGACTCCAGCTCAGGAGAGTTTTAAGCTCCTGTGGAGGAGAGCTCTGACAGTGACTGAAGAAGGAGAGCAGGAGCTGGAGCTGTCAGTGAGGAGGACAGACTGAAGGCGGAGGGGGGGTGGAATGCTGCTGCCAGGACAACAGAGGCAGGTAGGTCATATATCTACAGAATACATCACACACCCAAATAAACCTCTGTAATCTAAACAAGGCTTGTTTTTTTTTTTTTTTAGGCAATGTTACAAAAAAAAAAAAAAAAACTCCGTTGTTCTGCGGACCTCACCATCCCTGTCCCATCTCCGGATTCACCAATGGGATTTCCAGATCACCTGGAAATTTTAGTTAAATCTGGAATTAAGATGATACCCCTTACACCTAACTTGGCCAGGTCACGGGTTTTATCATCATCACTAAAAACATCACCCCCAATACCACCCAGGAGTACCACTGCTTCACCTCGGCCACTACCTAGAGTCCAATGCACCCCTGTCAGACCCCCTCCACCCCCTCCCAGACCAGCTCCTCCCAGACCAGATCCAAAAGCCTTGACTAGCATCAAGGCTAGTATCAGTGATTAGGACACTGAAGGCCTCATAATAACAAAGGACCTTTGTCATAATAAACCACTTATCAACCTGAGGCCCTGGGAGAGTCTGTCGCAGATTAAAGAAGAGAATAACAGTTAGATTGTCTAATCAGACAAATCTGATTCAAATCCCCTGCAAACAGATAAAGTCAGGTCCTGCTCAAACGGACTTAAAACTTGCAGTGTTCAATGTCAGGTCTTTGGGAAACAAATCTTTTTTAATTAATGATTTTATAACTTCAAATAAGCTTGATTTTATGTTTTTAACAGAAACATGGTTAGACAGCAGGACTGGAAATGCGGTCCTTATTGAATCCACGCCATCGAATTTCACATTTTTATCCAAAATATGGGAAAACAAAAAGGGTGGTGGTGTATGTGCCTTTCTTAGGGATAATATTCTTATCCAGAAGCTATCACTTGGTGAGTTTTCATCATTTGAGTATGTGTCATTCAAAATGGAGTTGAGGTTTTCTCCATCTATTTTATATGTAGTTCTTTACAAACCACCCCAACAATGTCATGATTTTATTAATGAGTTTACTGAAATGCTTTCGGTTATTGCACAGAATTTGAACAGATAGTCATATCAGGTGATTTTAATGTGCATGTGGATAATGTTTGTGACAGAAATGCCAAAGAACTTTCTACTATTCTTGATACTTTTGGTCTTTGTCAGCATGTTAATGAGCCAACCCATAACAGAGGTCACACTCTGGACCTGGTCATTACTAAAGGTGTTCATATTTCAGATGTCACTGTGATTGATGTTGCTCTATCTGATCATTCATGTGTCTTTTTTCATCTGTCCATAATTTCAAAAGTTGCTGTTGGACCTACTGTTGTAAAAAAGAGATACATTAACGATAACACCAGGACACAGTTTATGGAGGCAATCAGGTTTGAAAATGCCTCATCAGGTCAAGTTGATGATTTGTTGAATTGTTATACTTCAGGTGTTTTAAATGTTATGGACACCATTGCTCCTGTTAAGGTTAAAGTGATCAGGACGAGGCAGAAGGCTTCATGGAGCAATGCTCACTCTGTCAGGGCACAGAAAAGGGAATGCTGAAAAGCCGAAAGAAAATGGCGTAAATTGAAACTCTTAATTCATTATGAGGTATACAAAGAAAATTTGCATGTTTTCAATCAAACTTTGCAAAAAGAAAGAGAAATATTCTTCTCAGAGATCATCAACAACAATAGTAACAACCTGCGTGTCCTGTTTGCTACAGTGAACAGATTAACAAACCCTCCAGCTCCATTTTCACCAGAATTAGTTTCCACTAAATGCAATGAGTTGAGTTCATCCACCTGCTGCCTCGATGTTTTACCCACTAGGTTTCTAAAATCAGTACTAAGCAGTTTGTTACCACAACCCACTGATATAGTCAATAATTCCTTACAGTCTGGAACATTTCCAAGGGCCTTAAAAACTGCTGTCATTAAGCCTCTCCTAAAGAAGAGCAGTCTTGATGCTACAGTGCTCAACAACTATCGGCCCATATCAAACCTGTATATCAAAAGTTGTATTTCAGCAACTTAATGACTTTCTATTACTTAACAACTGCTTTGATCCTTTTCAGTCAGGATTCAGGCCCCATCACAGACTGAGACTGCACTTATCAAAGTCACAAATGACATCCGTATGAACACTGACGCAGGCAAAGTCTCTGTCTTAGTTCTGTTGGACTTGAGTGCTGCGTTTGATACAGTGGACCATGAAATCCTGACACAAAGATTAGAGGAATGGATAGGTATCACTGGAACTGCCCTTAAATGGTTTCAGTCCTATCTTGAAGACAGGAAGTACTTTGTTTCGGTTGGTAACTGTGTGTCAGACCCTGACATGTGGGGTTCCACAGGGGTCTATCTTGGGACCTCTATTATTCAATCTCTACATGCTTCCTTTAGGCCAGTTAATACGCAGCTGTGGCGTATCCTACCATAATTATGCAGATGACACTCAGATTTACATTTCACTCACAGCAGGTGAAAATGGACCAATCCATTCACTGTGTCACTGCATCGAACAGATTGACACGTGGATGCAAAATAATTTTCTCCAACTGAACAGAAACAAGACTGAACTAATAATCTTTGGGCCACAGAAACAAAGAGAAAGTGTCAGCAGCCACCTCGCGTCTCTTTCTCTAAAATCTAAAAACCAGGTTAGAAATCTAGGGGTCATCATGGACTCAGACTTGAATTTCCACAGTCACATTAAGTCAATTACATCATCTGCATTTTATCACCTTAAAAACATTTCCAGAGTCAAAGGGATGATGTCTCAACCAGACTTAGAGAAACGTATCCATGCTTTTATCTCCAGCAGGTTAGATTACTGTAACGGCCTGCTCACTGGTCTCTCAAAACGAGGGTTAAGACAGCTGCAGCTTATTCAGAACGCGGCTGCTCGGGTTCTAACCAAAACCAGGAAGTACAACCACATCACGCCAGTTTTAAAATCTCTGCACTGGCTTCCTGTTGCTCAGAGAATAGACTTTAAAACAGCATTGCTGGTTTACAAGTCTCTAAATGGTTTAGCACCAGAATATATCTCTGACATGCTAGTTACTTATGAACCTCCTCGGACTCTGAGAACATCTGGGACAGGCCTTCTGCTCGTGCCCAGAGTTAGAACTAAACAGGGTGAAGCAGTGTTTAAGTTTCATGCAGCAAAAACCTGGAACAGCCTCAACTTTAACAATGTTCAAGGGGAGGTTAAAAACCTTCCCCTTTAGCTCCGCCTACACTACAACCTAAAGTGTTTTTTTTTCTTTTATCTGCACTCTTTTAAAATGTTTTTAATTTTTTCTTATGTGTCTTAATATAAATCTTGTAAATTGTCTTTTATTCCTGTAAAGCACTTTGACTTACCCAGTGTATAAATTGTGCTATATAAATAAAATTGCCTTGCCTTGCCTTGCCTACTCGTCTGCCAGGGGTGTTTGTCTGGATGCGATGAAGAACAGACGAGCCACACCAGGACCAGCCGAACCAAACAGGGCTCAGCCAGCGTGGTGCACCTGCATGAACTGTAGAGTCATGCAAACAGATCTAGAAAACAAATGCTGCCAACAGGGTCACCACTGTGTTTTTTTTTTTTTATTGCATGGTTTCTACAGCTATAGATTCTTTCCTTCACATATTTATAATAAAGAACTGTTGCCTTGATCCACTGTCTTTTTTGTTGCTGCTGTTGGTTTATGTGGGGAGAGAGAGAGAGAGACGGACAGAAAGCAAGAGCAAGAATTAGTATCGGTGTCATTTTGACATTAATAACATTAAGTTCATTACTTATTTATGGCATATACAACACAGACATACAGATAGTGTTTGTAGATAAGTGCACCTAGAAATTCTGGTGTAAAGCTGATAAATAATGAGACCTAAATATAAAGGTTCTCGTGAGACTGACTGACTTACCTGTGCTCTGTGGAGTTGTATCTGTGCCAGTTCAGCTGTAGGTGCGAGCACAACTCCAGGGAGAAGACCAAGGGCCCAAGGGTCATCTGTCCTCTTGGGAGTCCCCCTGGAGACTTTAGACAATTTCCTCAAATTCTGCTCTGCAGCCGAGGGATGTAGCTGTAGTCTTTGGTCACCTTTACTGCGTGGACACGTTAGTGCTGTAATAATAACAAAACATTATTATTAGGCCCGAGCCGGTGATGACCGGGAGGGCCTATTGTTTTTGCTCGGATTTTTTTTTTTTTTTCCACCTATGATCCTAAATTTGACCCAGTGAACATGAACGAAAAGTCATTTTTATTGGTCCCAGCCTTCAAGCCCGGCGAAAAATTTATGTATTTGAAGTCGCCGAAAAAAAAATACGAAAAATGACTCAGTGGCGACCCCTACAAAATCAAAATACATTGGGCCTATGGAAAGTGAAAGTAACTTTTTTCCAACGTAGAAAAATGAAACTTGGTACATCCATAGGACACCTCAGGGCAAACAGAAAAGTCATTGACAGCCACACCCTAAACTCAACAGGAAGTCCGCCATGTGGGGTGAAACGCGCGGCCACTAAAATCGCACCCCTTGCGCAGAAAGATGCAAATCATTGTAATTTAATCTAAATGGCCCCAAATTTGGTGAGTATCATCTAGACACGTGTGCCAACCAAAGTTGTGACTTTGTTTATGATATCTTATCGGGTATGGGTGTGGCAAGCCTGTAACGAGGTGGCCATTTTTGTGAAAATAAAACGTCTCTTAACTCTCAAACGCCTTCTCGGATCGAGTTGGACCCAAAAAGGCGTTTGTGCACATTCATGACCTGAACACAAAAATATGTAAATAAAAGGGTTATCTTTAGAAATGGCTCTCCAGCGCCCCCTACAAACTTATAATGGGACCCAAGAATTTAGTTTGTCATAGAGACATGAAATTTGGTACACAGATCTCTTATGTCATGACGAGCATAAAAGCCAATGACAACCACCCCCTATCTATAAATGTGTTGCCATATGTCGAAAAATATGGCAACACATTTATAGATAGATGTGTTGCCATAGCAACGTCCCAAATATGTGGAAAAAGTCAATGGGAATTGAAATTTTTAGTTTGCCGTAGGCCAATGAAACTTGGTATACACATCCAGTATGGGCTTATGAACAAAAAAGTTAATGGGGACCACACCCTATCACACACGGGAAGGCGGCCATTTTGAATTGAAAATGTGATCAGACTTAGAATACACCTCTCTTTTAAAAAACAACAGAAAATAGCTGCTTCATTCCACAGACACCAAACTTGGGCAAAATGAGCTAAACACATGTGTGTAAAATAGACAGGCGTTTTTCTTTTCGTTTTTGCTTGAGTTATATTTTTTTTATTATAATTTGGTATATCTTTTTTTTATTATAATTTTTCTGCAAAATGATCCTCAATTTGACTCAGTAAACGTGCAACTTAAAGTAATTTTTATTGGTCCCAGACTTCAAGCCCGGCGAAAAATTTATGTATTTGAAGTCCCCGAAAAGAATATACGAAAAATGACTCAGTGGCGACCCCTAGAAAAGTCATTGGGCCTATGGAAAATGAAAGTAAAATTTTCCAATGTAGAAATACAAAACTTGGTACATCCATAGGACACCTCAGGGCAAACAGAAAAGTTTATTACAGCCATACCATAAACTCAACAGGAAATCTACTTTGCTAAAGGCCTTTTTAAACAGGGGGGTGCAGCGATTCCTGAGTCATCTCAAATCTCCAGCCAGTACTTTGTTTTTCTCGCCTTAGCCCAAGGATAATCTATTATTTTCAAAGGTTCAGACAGCTCCCAGGAAAACCAGGGATTGTGGAGACCTTTAACTCTAAATTACAAGGTGGTGTAGCAGGCCCCAGCAGTAGCACAGGCCCGGTTATTTGACATTACCGTGAAGTTTACATTTTAAACCACGAAATGCGATCCTCCGAGTGCATGTGTCCCCGCGGTCTCAAGGGAGGCGAGGGCCTTTATCGCCGCTTGCGGCTTTAATTAGTATTATTATGTTGTTGTTGGTCTTTTCATTGTGTTGATAATGTTGCATAAATATTCCTGTTCACACATCCAGCTCTGGCATATACTAACAAAACATACTTGAGCGAGTAAAATAATGTTTTATACTCTCACCAAAAGAGAAGACACTTGTCCACATCCTTCAGACACGTCTGTTGAGTCCAGTCTGTGACAGGGCCTCGTGCTGATGGTATAACCTCTTTGTCAGAACTTCCCACATCCAGAGGAGCATGCTGGCATCTGCAGATGTCTCACTTGTGCTCGCTGCTGACGTGGTGCAGTACACCTCACCACCACACCCTAAAATATACTGAATTTAGTCTAAGTGCTATTGTATATGTCGTAGTTTGGATCACAAATGATTTTTGTTACTATAAACAGACCAGTAAATATAACGAGACGACCAATGCCAGAAATGTGACAGAGTTAGTATTAGATGGGCTGTGATAACAATTACATCCTAAATACATTTACATTCATTCATTTAGCTGATGCTTTTATCCAAAGCGACTTACATTATTCTTCTAATTACTGGAGGCAAGGTGGGATAAGTGTCTTGCCCAAGGACACAACGACAGTATGAACTGTGGGAATTGAACCACCTACCTTCCGGTTGAAGGACAACCGCTCTACCACTGAGCCACTGCACCCCACGCCAGTGGCTCTATCAAATCCTGGCTACATTTATAAAGTTATCATGGCCCATGTTATCTCTGGTGAAGGTTATTGAACGAACGAGCCAACAAAGTAACAAAGAAAAAAGTTCCAGGCAAAGTGTAACCCCAAAATGCCACAGAGTTAGCATTAGCTGCTTTGTAAAGACATTTGAAAAATAATTTGAAAAGCCAAGACAGCAAATGTATAAGACTCATAAGCATCTGTAGTCAGGGTCATAGTTCACTCAGATTTCTCAGAATTCCCAAGCAAATTACTTATAATGAGTTGTTGTTCCTGTTAGCTGCTTAGCATCCATGTTTTAAAAGCACACAATCGGTATTTAGCATTTGACAACTGAAAACAAAACACCACAATATATTATATATGGTCTGTAATGATGTCTTACCTTCCTCAATAAAGGTACCTTCTCAGGCAAGGTAGCAGCAGTACCACAGCTCTCTCCAACTCTGCCTATGTTCACTCTTCCCCGACATCGGTCACACTCCTGTTTTCTTTTGCGGGACCCGCTCAATAAAACATTGTTTGTTTTATTTTTTGAGTCGGTGTCTGGGCTGTGTTAGAGGCCAGTCGTTTTTTTGTTGCTCGCAGTCTATCTCAAACTTACGCTGATTTTCGATTTTCGATTAGGGGACTGGTGCATATTGGATCAGGCAGCAGTCAAAGGCAAGGCCCCTGACAACCAGATTTCTGGACACGGAAACTGAGCTTGTGCGAGAGGTTAAGAGGTACCAACTAGAGATAGTCGGGCTCACCTCCACGCTCAGCTTTAGCTCTGGATCCCCACTCCTCGAGAGTTGCTGGACTCTCCACTACTCTGGAGTTGCATGTGGTGAAAGGCGGTGGGCTGGTGTGGGTTTGCTTCTAGCTTCCCAGCTCAGTCGCCATGTTTTGGAGTTCTCCCCGGTGAACGAAAGAGTCGCTTCCCTGCGCCTTCGGGTTGGGGATAGGCCAAAAATCAGTGCAGAGTACCCGTCCTTCTTGAAGTTTCTGGGAGGGGTACTGGAAAGTGCTCCAACTGGGGACTCCGTCGTTCTACTGGAGGACTTCAACACTTGGCAGTGACAGTGACACATGAAAGGGCTGTGATTGGGAGGAACGGCCTTCCCGATCTGAACCAGAGTGGTGATCTGTTATTGGATTTTTGTGCTAAACACAGTTTGTCTATAACGAACACCATGTTCAAGCATAATGGTGTCCATCAGTGCACGTGGCACCAGGACACACTAGGCCAGAGGTTGATGATCGACTTTGTGGTTGTTTAATCTGACTGGTTGTATGTCCTGGACACTCGGATGAAGAGAGGGGTGGAGCTGTCATCTGATCACCACCTGGTGGTGAGTTCAATCCAATAGCGGAAGAAGAAGCTGGACAGACTCGGCAGACCCAAACGTACTGTGAGGGTCTGTTGGGGTCAATTGGCCAGGTCCCCTGTCAGAAAGATGTTAAATGGCATTGATTGTATTATAGTGCTTTTCCACCTAGTAGGCCCTCAAAGTCTACACCACTGTAGGTAAAGGTGGGTTAAGTGTCAAATGACAGTAAAAACAGTGGGGAGACCACTGAGCCACTGCGCCACTAGATCTTCAACTTTCAACCTCCGGCGGAGCTTTGACCAGATCCCGAGGGAGGCTGGAGACTTTGAGTCCGAGTGGACCATGTTCTCCACCTCTATTGTCAACACACCCGCTCAGAGCTGTGGCCATAAGGTTTCTGTTGCATGTTGAGGCAGCAATTACCAAACATGGTGGTGGCCACTGGAAGAAAGGGATGCTGTCAACCTGAAGGAGTCCTATCAGGCTTGGCTGGCTTGAGGTGGGCATGGAGGTGGACTCGTCCATCGCCCAAGCTGAAGCTGAGGTAGTTAAGAAGAAGTTTGGGGTGCATGTGGCAGAGTGGATAGCACTCCTGCATCCCAGCAAGAAGGTCGTGAGTTCAAAACCCAGTCAATTCAAACATTCTAGGCTGACTCCGGTCTTTCTGTGAGGAGTCTGCATGTCCTCCACTTGTTACCGTGGGTTCTCTCCGGGTACTCCGGCTTCCTCCCACCATCCAAAGACATGCATTTATAGGTTAATTGGCAACTCTAAAGTGTCCCTAGTGAATGAATGTGAGTAAGAGGACCCCATCAAAAACAAGATTTACATTTTACATTTAGTCATTTAGCAGACGCTTTTATCCAAAGCGACTTACATTCACCAGTGTTACATTTATAGATGACGCTTTCATTTAAAGCAACTTACATTAAGGTTCCATTCACCAGTGTCACAGCTGGAACACCACTGGAGGCAAGGTGGGTTAAGTGTCTTGCCCAAGGACACAACGACAGTATGAACTGTGGGGAGAGCGGGATTCGAACCGCCTACCTTCCGGTTGAAGGACGACCGCTCTTACCACTGAGCCACTGCCGCCCCTGATGAGGATGAGGGGGTCCTCAAAAAAAAAAAAAATCCTCCTTCAGGTTCACTCCTACTCCATTTCTCTTCCTGTCTACACTATGATAAAACAGTTTAAACCCTGCTCCAATGATTCCAGCCTTGCTACCTTTCCACCTTGACACACAAAATGTCAACTTTCCTCCTCTGCATCATATCTACCAGCTCTCTACCTTTCCCTGTCATTGTACCAACATTCAAGTCTCTACTTTCAGTCCTAAACTCTGGTTAGTGGTTGGGTGAAGCCAATTATTGTCAAACAACTGTGTTTTCTCTTTTTAAATCATAATGACAAAATTCTCTAACTTACCCCTACATCTTGCCCTTAGCCCTACCCCTTGGCCCACCAAAGGAAGGGGCAAGGGGTAGGGCTAAGATTATAGGCTAACCCTAAGAAATGGGACACCACACCTGTAGGGGGATAGTATATGAATGTATAATAAGATTTATAATGTATGGTTTACAAAAGATGTCATATAACATACATAACATAACATACAGTGCAAGTATTTATAATATAGGCGATATATAATCTCGTATAGTTTATAATGTAGCCTATGGACCGTTCTCACGTTGTTTACAATTTTCACCTTTTGTGCCTCTAGCCTCGACAAAACACTGAGTATCTGAATATCCTTACTTACCTTTTTCCATACAGAACACTAATGTGGAAAATAGTTCCACTATTCTGTGTTTCTTTTCTCTGAACAAGCTAATGTGCTCCTCACGCAACACGGCGCTGGGTAAGTCTGAGTGATATTTTGCACCTCTCTCACAGCCACGGTGCTGGTAAACACACTGCATTATTAATAATTATCTTACCCCTTTGTTTCAAGTGTGGTCCTCCAAAATCTCTGTTTGAAGGGGTGCACAGCCCTTAACCTTTCCCCTTGACCCAAATGAGTATTGGGACACCACTTGGTCTCTCGTGAATGCGCAACACAAGGGCAAAGGGGTAGGGTTAAGTTAGAGACTTTTATGTAAGTTTTGATAATGAGCTGTTGTTGTTGTAGTACTACTGTAGTTTTGTTAAATGAAGGTAGAGCTGTGAAGGTATCATTACAAACAAATCATGATATAAATATAGAATATTGACTTATTCTTTATTCTTCTGTTGATATTGTAGGTCCACAGTTCAGCTAAAAAGCAGAGAAAATAAAAGAGTTTAAATTTTTTTGAATGCATTTAGTCTTTGCTGTAAGGTTATTGTGGGTTATATGTTAGATGAATTATTACTTTTACCTCTCCTGCTCCCAAACCCCTCTATAACAGGTCATGTGACCTTTGTCTACCACGCCAAGGCAATTGCACCCAAAGGAAACACTGCTTTCTACTACTACTTTAACACTTCTTGTTAATCGGCTATACTATATTGTATATATTGTATACTAACTATATATACAAAACCAATATACTAACTATATTGGTTTGCACAATATCTTTTTTTTGGGGCTATATATACTATAGCCCCAATTTCAAGAATATATAAAAATATTTACCGTATTTTTCGGACCATAAGATGCACTTTTTCTTCACCAAATAGTGGGAGGAAAAGTGCCTGCATCTTATGGTCCGAATAGAAGACCATAAGACAAGTTGCAGAGCGGCAGCGGGTACTCGTCTCATGGTCCGAATTGCAGAGCGGTAGCGGGTCCCCCGTGTCCCTGGAAACTGCATCATCCCTCCCCCGCCCCGTGTCCAGGTTTCTCAGTAGTCCACTGAGATACTGGCAGAGTGGCAGTGGGCCGCCCCCCCCCCGTGTCGCCTTGCCTTACCGTAGTGGCAGAGCGGCAGCGGGTCCTCCCTCACCTTCCTTACGGAAGCCGATGTGTGCAGGAAGGCGCGATGCTGCTGTACTGTGTCACCGCCGTATGCTATTGGAGGATAGCATGTAGTAGGCGGTGTTACAGTACACAGCCGTACGCATGCCCTTCACTCCAGTCATATAATTCAAATATTATTCTGTTATACTTTATTAAATATTTTATTACACTATTTGGTTCAGAATATTTTTTTTCCTATTTTTCTCCTCTAAAAACCAGGTGCGTCTTATGGTCGGGTGCGTCTTATGGTCCGAAAAATACGGTAGTTGAATTTAAGAGCGTTTTCTTTTTTCTCATTTTCTCTTTGTGATTTTTTTTGGTTGGGAATGCCTTTGGTTTTGTTGTACCTAAAAGCATTGGTTGATAATGCCCTTAACTGTGCAGGTGATTTTGGGAAGCAGCATATCCCCTGTTTTTAAGACGTTCGGATTCTCTCTGGCTCCTGCTCAAGATGTAGACCAAAACCAACATCCAGATCTGCTCATAGGCTCGCTGGATGATTCTGTGGTCCTGCTGCGGTGAGCCTGGGCCGAATCAAGACAAAAACAAGGATTCAATCACTCTCTCTAGGTCAAAAACTTGCAATCACACAACAGCTTTTTTTGTTGTGGTTTATTTTTTTCAGTTCTCGTCCAGTGGTGCAGATGAACCAAACTCTGAGAGTGAGTCCAGACATCGTGGATCCAAACCTCTGTGATTTCTGGTCAGAACACATTGCAAATTGGTCAAAATTGCTAAAATATAGAGGCATATATAATATAGTTAGGACAAATATAGGCATGGCAATATTTACATCTAACTGTGAGTGGCTAACTGTATATGTGTTTTTTTTTTTTTCCTTTCATTTCTTTCTGATGCTACAGCCTAGGGTTAATGACTGTTATAAAGACTAATACCTACTACATTTTATACCTAAAGACATCTTAGATGAATGTAGTGTGAGCCCACTTTTTTAAAAGCAATGGGCTCCATCATTGATTATACTGTTATTAATGTTAATGGATAGCTGTCTGTTTCCTGCTGATTAACTTTGATTTTAATCAAAATTTAATAAACTTTAATTTAACTACTCCCCTAAAAACATTTTGTTCCTTTCAATTTTAGTTTAGTTTTATTGTGTTTCTGCCAACCTGTTCTCATTTCTGTGTAGTATACAGGTGGAGGTGTGCTTCTCCTACAGCTTTAGAACTGGAAAGCATAGCAACAAGGACAACATCAGTGAGTTTTATTTTACTACCTTGTCTGTGAAGGTTCTCAGTCATCCAGGTCATCTTAAAGAAAAAGTTAAAGCAAAAGCATCTGGACTCGGTTTTCAAGGTGAACACGTTTTGTCTCTAATTCCAAGAGACTTGATCAATTCTGAGATCAACTGTAAAAGAGCTGAGCTTATATCTCTAGAGGTAGGGGCTAAACCTGAAACTAAACCTGATGGACCAGGCTGTTCTGGTCTCGTAGTCGTTAGTTATGAAAGCACTCTGTGAGAGTTGTTAAAGGCTCAGGAGAGTTGTTAGTGACACTATTAGTGTCATTGTCAACATGATATGATTATTATAATAAAAAAATAAACTGAATACTGGTAATATAATGCCACAAACTAAATAACCTAAATTACTTGTTCTGATTGGGTCTGTTTTTGCTTCTTCATTTTGTTAGGTGTTCAGCCAATCACAGCTTGAACTGCTTTGAAGATCAGTTTAATCCCCAACTAAACCTCATTTCGACCTTCTCTAGCACCACATTTGTCTCCTGGTTTAGACCAGTTTTGGGCTTGGTTTAGCCGTGATTCAGTCCTGATTCAGTCCTAGCTGTTGTTTGAAGTAGGTAATTAATTGGATGACATCAGTATGTCCTGTTTGTCCCTTTGTCCTCAGTAAATCATATTAAACTGACACACAGCCTGTTCCCGGTTTAATATTCTCTTCTACTCCTTCTAAGGGCTGCTTTGTCTCAGCCTTTAAGCTGAACTAAATTAAACCAAGAGATGCTAAAAGGTAACAAAACAATGAACAAAAAAAAAGATGTATTTTATTTTTGATGTTCTCATTGTAAAAAGACATACTCAACACAGATTTATTTTTATTTGACAATAGATGTTGGCTTTTAAACAGTTAGTGACTGGGATTCTAGAAACTTTCATTCATTCTACATTCTAATAAGACTTGCGGCAGGTTTTAACTGTATTTGTTTCTGACAACCAATGAGAAAGGACGACCAGGAGTTTTCAAACAAAAACTGTATGTAATGTATTCATGTGGATGCAGCCAAAATCACATCTTAACTTTGGTCCTTTCTTTTAGCCGTGCAGTTCTTGGTAAGTGCTGATGTCACCAGCCTAAAGCCCCGTCTCCGTTTCTGGGACAACGGCCAGAGCCAGGTGTGGGGTCACCTGTCGATGCCTAGGACTCACTGCAGAACTTTTAGAGCAGGACTCCAGGTAAAGGCATTTATGGTCTCCTCAAATAGTCCTATTGTAGTAATTAGCTAATTTGTTTGTGTTTATCTGTTTGGGACCATTGCTGTTTACTCAATAATTAGTTGAGTTATTTAGTTATTTGTCAGTTCTATCAAGTTAACCTCACACAATGTGCAGGGCTCGCAAAATGATTAGCTCGATGTCCTGGGGCTATTGCTTTTTCCAATCGGTCTACCAAATGTGAAAGTCCCTTAAATGGGCAAATATTAATATTAAAATGCATTCACTGTGTCAACTATCTGTTGGAAAACGGAGGTGGTAGTTACTGATGCGGGGCGGCAGTGGCTCAGTGGTAGAGCAGTTGTCTTTTAACCGGAAAGTAGTGGGTTTGATTCCCGCTCTCCCCACAATTTATACTGTCGTTGTGTCCTTGGGCAAGACACTTAACCCACCTTGCCTCGTATGAATGTGTAAGAATCGGAGAGTCCGTAGGCGCACAATGGCTGCCACGTCTCTGTCAGTCTGCCCCAGGGCATCTGTGGCTACAGTTGTAGCTTACCATCACCAGTGTGTGACTGTGTATGAATGAATAATGGACAGCCTGTAAGCGCTTTGAGTCCCTTGGTCCCTTGGGAGAAAAGCACAATATAAATCCATCCATCCATCCATCCATCCATCCATCTTCTACCGCTTATCCAGGGCCGGGTCGCGGGGGCAGCAGTCTAAGCAGAGACGCCCAGACTTCCCTCTCCCCAGACACTTCCTCCAGCTCTTCCGGGTGAATACCAAGGCATTCCCAGGCCAGCTGAGAGACATAGTCCCTCCAGCGTGTCCTAGGTCTTCCCCGGGGTCTCCTCCCGGTGGGACATGCCCGAAACACCTCCCTAGGGAGGCGTCCAGGAGGCATCCGAAACAGATGCCCGAGCCACCTCAGCTGGCTCCTCTCAATGTGGAGGAGCAGCGGCTCTACTTTGAGCTCCTCCCGAGTGATCGAGCTCCTCACCTTATCTCTAAGGGAGCGCCCCGCCACCCTGCGGAGAAAGCTCATTTCGGCCGCTTGTATCCGGGATCTTGTTCTTTCGGTCATGACCCAAAGCTCATGACCATAGGTGAGAGTAGGAACGTAGATTGACCGGTAAATCGAGAGCTTTGCCTTACAGCTCAGCTCCTTCTTCACCACGACAGACCGGTACATCGACCGCATCACTGCAGAAGCTGCACCGATCCGTCTGTCAATCTCACGTTCCCGCCTTCCCTTACTCGTGAAGACCCCAAGATACTTGAACTCCTCCACTTGAGGCAGGATCTCTCCACCAACCTGAAGGGGGCAAGCCACCCTTTTCCGACTGAGAACCATGGTCTCAGACTTGGAGGTGCTGATCCTCATCCCAGCCGCTTCACACTCGGCTGAAAACCGTCCCAGTGCACACTGAAGGTCCTGGCTTGATGGAGCCAACAGGACAACATCATCTGCAAAAAGCAGAGACGAGATCCTGTGGTCCCCAAACCAGACTCCCTCCGGCCCCTGGCTGCGCCTAGAAATCCTGTCCATAAAGATAATGAACAGGACCGGTGACAAAGGGCAGCCCTGCCGGAGTCCAACATGCACTGGGAACAGGTCTGACTTGCTGCCGGCAATGCGAACCAAGCTCCTGCTCCGGTCGTACAGGGACCGGACAGCCCTTAGCAAAGGGCCCCGGACCCCATACTCCCAGAGCACCCCACAGGGCGCCACGAGGACACAGTCGAATGCCTTCTCCAGATCCAAAAACACATGTGGACTGGTTGGGCAAACTCCCATAAACCCTCCAGCACCCTGGAGAGGGTATAGAGCTGGTCCAGTGTTCCACGACCGGGACGAAAACCGCATTGTTCTTCCTGAATCCGAGGTTCAACTATCGGCCGCATTCTCTTCTCCAGTACCCTGGCATAGACTTTCCCGGGGAGGCTGAGGAGTGTGATCCCTCTATAGTTGGAACACACCCTCCGGTCCCCCTTCTTGAAAAGAGGACCACCACCGGTCTGCCAGTCCAGAGGTACTGTCCCCCGACCGCCACGCGATGTTGTAGAGGCGTGTCAACCAAGACAGCCCTACAACATCCAGAGACTTGAGGTACTCAGGGCGTATCTCATCCACCCCCGGTGCCTTGCCACCGAGGAGCTTCCCAACTACCTCAGTGACTTCGGCTTGGGTGATGGATGAGTCCCCCTCCGAGCCCTCGGCCTCTGCTTCCTCAGTGGAAAACGTGTCGGTGGGGTTGAGGAGATCCTCGAAGTATTCCTTCCACCGTCCAACAATATCCCCAGTTGAAGTCAGCAGATTCCCACCTCCACTGTAAACAGTGTTGGCAGGGCACTGCTTCCCCCTCCTGAGGCGCCGGACGGTTTGCCAGAATTTCTTCGAGGCCGACCGATAGTCCTTTTCCACGGCCTCACCGAACTCCTCCCAGACCCGAGGTTCAGCCACGTTTTAGTTCCACAACCCCCCGGGCTGCAGTCCGCTTGGCCTGCCGGTACCTATCAGCTGCCTCAGGAGTCCCACGAGCCAACCAGGCTCGGTAGGTCTCCTTCTTCAGCTTGACGGCATCCCTTACTTCCGGTGTCCACCACCGGGTTCGGGGGTTGCCGCCACGACAGGCACCGGAGACTTTACGGCCACAGCTTCGAGTGGCTGCATCGACAATGGAGGTGGAGAACATGGTCCACTCGGACTCAATGTCTCCAACCTCCCTCGGGATCTGGTCAAGCTCTGCCGGAGGTGGTAGTTAAAGATCTTTCTGACAGGGGGCTCTGCCAAACGTTCCCAACAGACCCTCACAGTACGTTTGGGCCTGCCGAGTCTGTCCAGCTTTCTCCCCCGCCATCGGATCCAACTCACCACCAGGTGGTGATCAGTTGACAGCTCCGCCCCTCTCTTCACCCGAGTGTCCAAGACATACGGCCGGAGGTCAGATGAAACAACTACAAAGTCGATCATCAATCTCCGACCTAGGGTGTCCTGGTGCCACGTGCACTGATGGATACCCTTATGCTTGAACATGGTGTTTGTTATGGACAAACTGTTGCTAGCACAGATAACAGAACACCACTCGGTTTCAGATCCGGGGGGCCGTTCCTCCCAATCACGCCCCTCCAGGTGTCACTGTCGCTGCCCACGTGAGCGTTGAAGTCCCCCAGTAGAACGACGGAGTCCCCGGTCGGAGCACTTTCCAGCACCCCTCCCAGAGACTCCGGGTACTCTGCACTGTTATTTGGCCCGTAAACACAAACAACAGTGAGAGACCTATCCCCGACCCGAAGGCGCAGGGAAGCGACCCTCTTGTTCACCTGGGTGAACTCCAACACATGGCGGCTAAGCTGCCATGCACACCAGCCCGCCGCCTCTCACCGCAGGCAACTCCAGAGTAGTGGAGAGTCCAGCCTCTCTCGAGGATTTGGGTTCCGGAGCCCAAGCTGTGCGTGAAGGTGAGCCCGACTATCTCTAGTCGGTATCTCTCAACCTCCCGCACAAGCTCAGGCTCCTTCCCCGCCAGCGAGGTGACATTCCATGTCCCTAGCGCCAGATTCCGTGTCCGGGGATTGGGTCGTAGAGGCCTCTGCCTTTGACTGTCACCCAATCCACTTTTCACCGGCCCCTTACGGTTCCTCCTGCAGGTGGTTGGCCCACGGGAGGTCGGCCCCACGTCACTCCTTCGGGCTGAGCCCATGTGCCCAAGGTTCCACTAGACTTTGAGTTTTGGCTGTGTCTGTGCACATAAAGAACCTATAAACCAAACACAGAGTTGCAGCTCAGTCAACTCCAAAACTCTAGCCGTGCATCCGCCACGGTGCGTATTGTTGAGTGAACCTGTCCACATTCTCCATATTACTCCATGCCTGGAGGCTAGGGCACATGTAGCCAAAAAGCTTACAGTAGAGTTTTCCCCAGCACGTCGTCCACAGCTCTGTTTTTTATGGAGCATTTGCGCACACGTCCCACTGTAAACACTTGCTTTACACAGAGTACAGCTCTGAGCCCAACAAGAGCCTAGAGCAGGGGTCATCAACTAAATTTCCTCGAGGGCCAGCCTGTTTTTTTTTTTACAGTGCTGCGGGGACCAGACTTTCAAACTTATTTTTCTTTCGGCTGTTCCCTTCAGGGATTGCCACAGCAAATCATCTGCCTCCATCTAGCCCTATCCCCTGGTAGTTGGTCTTTTCTCAGCCCAATATTCACTGTTCTGCTAAACTGGCACAGAGTTTACAGCGTGGAGGCACAGAACACGGCAAAGAGAGACCCTTCCTTGAGCAGGAAATGATATATAAATACTCCAAGATGAATATTGTTTTTTTGTAATAAACGTTGACAACCAAAACAAATCTAAGGCTTAAATATTTGAAGAAAGTACATATTTGAAGTGTAACTTGTAGGTATACATGTTGTTATAACTCTTATTAAAAAAAAAATAATAATGATATTATGTTAAACATTAAGCATGTTAAAAAGCACTGGAGAAAGAAAACCGGACCTGAGCCCTCAATGGTCCCAAGACAGACTTCCAGACTGAGCCCTGGACCCAGAGTCGCTGGTTGCTACAGCCTCAGTGGAGAGAGCGGGAGCTGCTGAGTCTGATACTTTTATTGCCCTTTTGCAAAGTGTGTTTACCATAAGCAGAAAAGAAAATATAGACAGGTTTGTTTCAGAGTGAACCTTGTGGTGTAATATTTTATATGTTATATGTTTTAAACTATGTAGACCCAGTTAGTTATTCATTTAAACATATTAATATAAAAGACAAAACCTAATGTCAGACACACAGTAGCGGTTTTAGGCACGGGCGAACCGGGCAGCCGCCCGGGGCGTCATTTTTTCGTGACACACTAACCCTAACCCTAACCCCCGGCAGCACCAGCAGATTAATAAAAAAAAAAAATTAATTTCTGCGTCGCGAAGCGGTTTTCATCATTTATATCATTTCACTGTGTGCGTAATTGGCTAATTGGCGCTCCCTGCAGCTGCCGGCGCCCCTGCTTGCTGAAAATGTACCATGCACAGAAGCTGTGTGTTGTGAGAGAAGTGTAAAAGGGGGAGGGGCGCGAGGCGCGGGTGACATTTCACCTCTGGGTCTCTCTCAAATGGAACGGACAGCCTATAGTTCCTGCAAATGAAACTAGGTAATACAAAACAATTATGCGGTCATCAAGGTGAATTGGTTTAGTCTTGACTTCTGGTCGTGAGTGACAGTTGGGGGGATGGGAAATCTGTTGATTGTCGAGTGCCAAATAAACAGAGATGGAGAAGAAAAGGTCAAAGCCATCAGGTGCCCAATTTGGAAAAAAAAGAAAAGAAGAAGAGGAGAAACAAGCAAAAGATTAAGGTATGCAACTATGTTCTCTCTCTCTGTATGATTACAGTATTCATTTCATGAATGAAGAGCTAATGTTAATTGGTGGTGGGTATAACTCTTTGTTAGCCTTTTTGCTAATGATGCTTGCTATGCTTATACAACAATAATTTGGTTTCAACTCACTCACGAGATCTAATTTAATATTGTGCTTTGCAATAAAACTGTTACAAGTTCAGTTATCATTTCCATCTGTTGGTTTAACATTAGGCTCTGTAAATAACCAACGGCATTTTCAAATCTTTAGGTTAAAGACGAACATTTGCTATGTAGCTATTTGCTACGCAGTGTGCTAAGTATAGTTTCCTAAGTATAGTTTTACAAGTCATAACTAAAAGTGTGTCATGCATAGAATTTGAGGCAGTAACCAAAGAGTTAATAGTTCTTTCATGAAAGTTAGATTAATATACAAATTAATATCCTGAAACCCAAAAAGATTTTGGTGATTAAAAAAATAAAATCCCATTGTTTTTGCCTATACATATAATTTAAAGTAATTTTATTTTTTAAACAACTGAGTCCCAGTGACCATAGCATAACATGAATAAAATATAATTTTTCAATAATTTTTTTTTTTTATTATTTGTTTCTATGATCTAAACAATGTGATGACATGGGGGAAAAAAACTAATAAAATAAATAAATGTTTTTTTCCGGGTCTAGGAGGGTATAGCGTGTAATGACAGACATTCAGTGTGTAAGAGCATGTTTATGTAACCCTTCTATTATGTTTTGAGTCAATTTGACCCCAGGCTGTTTTAGATTTATAAAACATTATCCTATGGTCTTTTGATTTCAAATGCAATTCAATTACAATTTCAGGAGCACTTCTAAAATATTTTGGAGCATCCTCTGCCACTGGTCAGGATGAGCCAACCACCTCCCCCGCTACACAGGCCTCTTCTGGAATGGTCTCGACCCTTCAGGATGAGCCAACCACCTCCTCCGCTACACATGTCTCCACAAATATCTGATATTGAGGATGAAGACCTCTTTGCCTCTACTTCTCCCCAGTATGAGCTTTCAGGTGTGCATATCGTGTGTGTGTGTGTGTGTGTGTGTGTGTGTGTGTGTGTGTGTGTGTGTATAATAACATATAACTTTTTGTGCAGAACTTTGTTTGTTATTTTTGTGTGTGTGTGTGTGTGGGAGGGGACTCGAAAGGGGTCTCGCCCAGGGTGTATTTCAATGTAGAACCGCCACTGCAGACACACACACAGGAAGGACCAGATAAAGACGCAGGTGTCTGTTATCGGAGGATACAGAGCCTAAGGGAGAGTCCCCAAGGCCAGACAGAATGACATCAGGGAGTTAATGAGGAGATCTACCAGGCCTTACAGGATGATATCAGAAAGTTAATAATGAACTTAAAAGCTTTACAGGAAAGAGTTATTACTGTACTGTCATATCAAAACTGTATAAAAGCTTATGTCTACTGTTCAATCTTTGGTAGTTGTTTTGGAGACTACTCGGGTCGTTTATTGTGTTGGTTGTGAAACAATAAAGACTCTAATGGCATTGGATCTGGTGTTGCGTTCATAACTCATTCCATACAATAGTGCCAAAGACTGAGAGGTCAGTTTTGACACTACAACCTCTAGCCTACAGCAAATGCTCTATCGCCGCAGCGGGCTCAGTGTTTAGCCACAATGGGACCAGCTCCACACACAGCCAGGTGTGCACCTTCCAGCTCCCGAGGCCAGCCATTATTATGGTTTTGCGTTAAATGCAAAAAATAAATACTAAAAATCTATGTGAAAAATTACTTCTCACTGTTCTCAGGTCAAATATTTATATGTAATTAAAATGCGATTAATTTTGAATAATTAATTACAAAGCCTCTAATTAATTAGATTAATTTTTTTAATCGAGTCCCAGCCCTAATAATAACGCACAAAATCATATGAAAGCTTGTGCTGCACATGGTCCTAAAAGTAGATAAAATGCTTTACAATATGTTACAAATGTATTCAGTGGGACGAACTTGTTTGGAGTGTTACATGGAATATTTTCAAAGTGCCAAAGTTTTAGTTAGCATTAGTTCTAAATTGCTGCTCAGCATGATGCTGTCCTATTGGCTTCATTAAGCCAGGATCTTCCGTGTGCACTGGGACGGTTTTCAGCCGAGTGTGAAGCGGCTGAGATGAGGATCAGCACCTCCAAGTCCGAGGCCATGGTTCTCAGTCGGAAAAGGGTGGCTTGTCCCCTTCAGGTTGGTGGAGAGCTCCTGCCTCAAGTGGAGGAGTTCAAGTATCTTGGGGTCTTGTTCACGATTGAGGGAAGGAGGGAGCGTGAGATTGACAGACGGATCGGTGCAGCTTCTGCAGTGATGCGGTCGATGTACCGGTCTGTCGTGGTGAAGAAGGAGCTGAGCTGTACAGGTTACAGGTGGCCAAAATGGGTTTTCCCTGCAGGGTGGCTGAGTGCTCCCTTAGAGTCAGGGTGAGGAGGAGTACTCCCATGGCCAAAACGGCCGGTGACTACACACATTATGCCATGGCCTTTTCTTCCGTTATCGTTAGTAAAGTCCGTGCTGCTTTTTGTGGTCGACGCATAGTTTAGTGTCCTGCTGTGATCAGGACATTAAACTAAGACCGTGCCTGAGATGAGCTCACTGAAGTCTCCAGCCCCGGAAAAGAGATGCTACTAGAACCAGGTCTGGTTACCACTATTTTTGTAAAATATCCTCACTTATTTTATACCAGTTATTAATTTATTAATTTATAATTTAAACAAAGTATTATGTAATATACATTTATATATATAATCTAAAACTTTTCTTGGTATTTACACTAGTTACTAAATTGATTATCAATACATTTTTAGATGCATATATTTTATATTGTTATTATTATTGTTGTTTTATTCATACGTAAATCTCAAATAGCGCGCTGATTCAATGTCATCAGTGTTTACAGGCTGCAGTCTGTCTTTGACAGTTCCCTCTATCTCCAGGAGCAAATGCACCAGACCCAGCATCAGAACTTATGGCGGCTCATCCACACCTGTGCAAGGTGGAAAATGGCAACCAACCATACGTCCCTGACTATGAGTAACAGTGGTTACAAATCAAGCTGTCAAGCAGAAACTGTTTGTGCACATTTTTTAAATTGTGGAACAAAAGTCATTGTCCTGTGTGGTGAGGAAGATCATTCTAAGTGTCGGGAGTGGAGCAGTCAGTGCTGGTAACAGAGTTTATTTTTTTATTTTTTTGGGGGGGGGGTAGTTATACTTGTACATGTTTTTTTATTGGTAGGGTAAACCTACGCAGACACAGGGAGAACATACTCTACACAGAAGGGCACTGTCCTGGCCATTAGTTGTGAGGGACCAGAAAGGAAGATAAGAAATATTGCATCTAAATACATTTTAGAAACAGATGATAACAGATAAAGTCTGATTTTGTTATAGACGTACATTAAATATTTCTTCAGACAGTCCATATCTCAAATGTTAATAATCCAATAGAGTTTGAAATAAAGTCTGTCTTTTTAAAACTTTTTGAAGCAGAGTTTGTTGACCTATTGTGGTTAAATGGAGACAAGAGTGATGGTCATGGTGATGACTCGAGTGTTTTCTCAGTCGTAAAGTGAGTGAATCCACATGCTGCAGTGGAGGAGCTTAGACACACAGCAGATGATCATTAGGAATGTAGACCGGAATCATTGCTAAAACATCATAAAGGCATAAGCAGATAAGCCAGCCTTAATCTGTAAAAGCCTCATTTTGTTTGTTTATGTTGTTGTTTGGTTACATTTCAATGTCCGTTATTTTGTGCATTTGATTAGTGTTTTTGATCTACTCATGGCAGTGTTTTCCTGTGAGAAGCTGGTGGAGGATGTGAATATCTGCAGCTGAACAATTAAAGCTCTTCCGCTTCCTATTTAAGCCTCAGATATTTTAGGTAACCTGACAGCCTGACAAATAGGACTGCTTCACTGTTGAAAGCATTTGCAAAAGGGTAGATACTTTCAGAGAATACTTGGTCTGTGATTGGATTTATATATATATAAGAATGTGAGAATGTTGCTGTGATGTATGAATGTGTGTGAATGTTGCTCTGGTGTATAAATGTGTGAGAATGTCGCTCTGATGTATGAATGAGTGAGAATGTTGCTCTGGTGTATGAATGTGTGAGAATTTTGCTCTGATGTATGAATGAGTGAGAATGTTGCTCTGGTGTATGAACGTTTGAGAATGTCGCTCTGATCTATGAATGAGTGAGAATGTTGCTGTGATGTATGAATGAGTGAGAATGTTGCTCTGGTGTATGAACGTTTGAGAATGTCGCTCTGATCAATGAATGTGTGAGAATGTTGCTGTGATGTATGAATGTGTGAGAATGTCGCTCTGATCTATGAATGAGTGAGAATGTCGCTCTGATGTATGAATGAGTGAGAATGTTGCTCTGGTGTATGAATGTGTGAGAATGTCGCTCTGATGTATAAATGAGTGAGAATGTCACTCTGGTGTATGAATGAGTGAGAATGTCGCTCTGGTGTATGAATGTGTGAGACTGTTGCTCTGGTGTATGTACGTGTGAGAATGTCGCTCTGATGTATAAATGAGTGAGAATGTCACTCTGGTGTATGAATGTGTGAATGTTGCTCTGGTGTATGAATGTGAGAATGTCACTCTGATGTATAAATGAGTGAGAATGTCACTCTGGTGTATGAATGTGTGAATGTTGCTCTGGTGTATGAATGTGAGAATGTCACTCTGATGTATAAATGAGTGAGAATGTCGCTCTGATGTATGAATGTGTGAGAATGTCGCTCTGGTGTATGAATGTGTGAGACTGTCGCTCTGGTGTATGGACGTGTGAGAGTGTTGCTCTGGTGTATGAATGCATAAGAATGTTGCTATGGTGTATGAATGAGTGAGAATGTTGCTCTGGTGTATGAATGAGTGAATGTTGCTCTGGTGTATGAATGAGTAAGAATGTTGCTCTGGTGTATGAATGTGATAATGTCGCTCTGATGTATAAATGAGTGAGAATGTCGCTCTGATGTATAAATGAGTGAGAATGTCGCTCTGGTGTATGAATGTGTGAGACTGTTGCTCTGGTGTATGGACGTGTGAGAATGTCGCTCTGATGTATAAATGAGTGAGAATGTCACTCTGGTGTATGAATGTGTGAATGTTGCTCTGGTGTATGAATGTGAGAATGTCACTCTGATGTATAAATGAGTGAGAATGTCGCTCTGATGTATGAATGTGTGAGACTGTCGCTCTGGTGTATGGACGTGTGAGAATGTCGCTCTGGTGTATAAATGAGTGAGAATGTCGCTCTGATGTATGAATGTGTGAGAATGTCGCTCTCGTGTATGAATGTGTGAGACTGTTGCTCTGGTGTATGGACGTGTGAGAGTGTTGCTCTGGTGTATGAATGTGTGAATGTTGCTCTGGTGTATGAATGTGTGAATGTTGCTCTGATGTATGGACGTGTGAGAATGTCGCTCTGGTGTATAAATGAATGAGAATGTTGCTCTGGTGTATGAATGTGTGAGAATATTGCTCTGGTGTATGAATGTGTGAGAATGTCGCTCTGATGTAGAAATGTGTGAGAATGTTGCTCTGGTGTATAAATGAGTGAGAATATTGCTCTGGTGTATGAATGTGTGAGAATGTCGCTCTGATGTAGAAATGAGTGAGAATGTCGCTCTGGTGTATAAATGAGTGAGAATGTTGCTCTGATGTATGAATGTGTGAGAATGTTGCTCTGGTGTATAAATGAGTGAGAATGTCGCTCTGGTGTATAAATGAGTGAGAATGTTGCTCTGATGTATGAATGTGTGAGAATATTGCTCTGGTGTATGAATGTGTGAGAATGTCGCTCTGATGTAGAAATGAGTGAGAATGTTGCTCTGGTGTATAAATGACTGAGAATGTTGCTCTGGTGTATAAATGAGTGAGAATGTCGCTCTGATGTATGAATGTGTGAGACTGTTGCTCTGGTGTATGGACGTGTGAGACTGTTGCTCTGGTGTATGAATGTGTGAGACTGTTGCTCTGGTGTATGGACGTGTGAGAGTGTTGCTCTGGTGTATGAATGCATAAGAATGTTGCTATGGTGTATGAATGAGTGAGAAAGTTGCTTTGGTGTATGAATGAGTGAGAATGTTGCTCTGGTGTATGGACGTGTGAGACTGTTGCTCTGGTGTATGAATGCATAAGAATGTTGCTATGGTGTATGAATGCATAAGAATGTTGCTCTGGTGTATGAATGAGTGAGAATGTTGCTCTGGTGTATGAATGAGTGAGAATGTTGCTCTGGTGTATGGACGTGTGAGAGTGTTGCTGTGGTGTATGAATGCATAAGAATGTTGCTATGGTGTATGAATGTGTGAGACTGTTGCTCTGGTGTATGGACGTGTGAGAGTGTTGCTCTGGTGTATGAATGCATAAGAATGTTGCTATGGTGTATGAATAAGTGAGAATGTTGCTCTGGTGTATGAATGAGTGAGAATGTTGCTCTGGTGTATGAATGAGTGAGAATGTTGCTCTGGTGTATGAATGAGTGAGAATGTTGCTCTGGTGTATGAATGTGTGAGACTGTTGCTTTGGTGTATGAATGCATAAGAATGTTGCTCTGGTGTATGAATGAGTGAGAATGTTACTCTGGTGTATGAATGCATAAGAA
Organism: Perccottus glenii; assembly: GCA_024416835.2. Taxonomy (NCBI): domain Eukaryota; kingdom Metazoa; phylum Chordata; class Actinopteri; order Gobiiformes; family Odontobutidae; genus Perccottus; species Perccottus glenii. The sequence goes on from CM044553.2 coordinate 31,186,866, forward strand.
TGTTGCTCTGGTGTATGAATGAGTGAGAATGTTGCTCTGGTGTATGAATGTGTGTGAATGTTGCTCTGGTGTATGAATGAGTGAGAATGTTGCTCTGGTGTATGAATGAGTGAGACTGTTGCTCTGGTGTATGAATGAGTGAGAATGTTGCTCTGGTGTATGAATGAGTGAGAATGTTGCTCTGGTGTATGGCAAAATGGCTGCCATGTCCCCATCAGTCTGCTCCAGGGCATCTGTGGCTACAGATGTAGCTTACCACCACCAGTGTGTAATTTAAATCTTTTTTATATCTATTATTATTATTATTATTGAGGTTCTTCTGTAAAAACATAAGCTTATTAACATTCTCTGCATCAAGGTGAGAGTGAGTTTCCCTTACATCTCCTGCAGTAGGCGGACTAATTATTTATATCATTATTTTATCAATTTGATGATATACTATTTTTCAAAAACAATAACATCCAGATATAAAATGTATAAACCAACTTTTATATGGAGGACCTGATATAATTCACAAAAGACCAGATTTACGGGACAGCTTTAGACTCTGCTCTGAACAGACCAAACTCCAGGTTAAAGACAGTATTTACAACGGGACATTATAGCGCGATTTGGTTTTACTTGCATTGCAGAGCCCTGTAATGCAGCAGGCTTAAGTATGGCATGTTCATTTGGACCCCAAGATGCTATTCATTTTACACAAATTAACCAAAATTTACCAGTATATATTGAACCCGGCGTACCGGTGGAATGGTTCAATACTGTATTGAGAATTGTTGGATCTTTACAATTCATCATCTGTGAGTTACAGTTTAAAACAATTAGAGCTACTAATGGTAATACAGTCTCTATCGGAGCAGTAGACCTACAAAGGTTTTTTTTTGTGAGTTTGTGAACTCACAAATCTTGCGAGAATCAAGTCACAAGATATGTCCCTCTGTGTTAATTTCTCACTAATAACACTTGCATTGTATCTTACTCCCTTCCAGACTCCTGTAAGAGATAAAGTCCAGCCTCTGATGTTTTCTCTAAATTCCTCTTTGGTCCAAAAACTTCCCAAAAAACATCACAAAAACCAGGATTTAAGACGTTTCCCTGTGACAAGTCACACGCCTAAACAAATTGTAACCCAGGTAAGGAATAACAATTTCAGTGCAATCAAACCATTCACAATCAAAAACATGTAATAGTTTGGTCTGAAATTAATTAGAGTAAGGGATGCTCCGACCCACCTTTTTTGCTTCCAATATTGATTCCGATTCCTGAGATTCGGTATTGGCCAATACCAAGTACCGATCCAATACTTGTGTAAAATGTTTAAAAATTCAAAATTACATAATGAGCTGCGTGCATCCCCAATAAATCTGCCTCTGATGGATTTAGACCTAGTTAATTATTTTGTGTTCAATAATTAGTTCTTATTAACGTTAGCTGAGCCCTAAAACCACTTTAGATCAAACCCAATAAGAAACACTGTTCTCATGTGTTTCCCTAAAACAGTAGAACTTTATCAATACAACTCTTATTTGTTTAAATATTTTTTTAAATATTATTTATTAATGGTAGCAAGAATTTATTAACAGTAATAATTAATGTGAGGACCAGAAGTACCACACAAAAAGACCAGATTTGGTCCCCAGGTATTAAGTTGGAGACCCCTGCTTTTTACTCTCAGTGGCTGCAGCAGAGACACAAAAGTCAGCACATGATCTACCAGAACATTACTACATCTCTATGACAAGGGCCTCAAAGAGAAGAACACTTATTTTAAAACAGGTCTGAATCATAGATTGTAAATAAACATGGATGTAATCCGCCCATTGGTCCCCTATTCACCGATATTGACATTACGACAGGACAAAAAAAATGGCGGTTACATCCAGCTTTTTGGCTTTTACTGCATAGTAAAACAATGAGTAAACATGAGTTTTACAATTGTAAAGTCGCCATTGGGGTTTCTCCTTATATTTCCGCTTTAGGAGCCTGCCATCTGGTGGACGGAGGTATAACGCTGTATTTCGCCGTATATTGCCGTATGGCGGCGCCCTTACTCGAGGACCGTTTGAGAGGTTCCATGGGAGAGGCTTGGTCTGAATGTGTTATAAAAGTTAAGACTGCAGCCTTCAATTACAGTTTAGCCTCTTTGCTAACACAGATTGCTGTTCACATTCTCTCTGTTCTCCACTGGTGATGGAAAATTTACATTACTTTGAACACAGACATGTTTTTGTTGCGCGCTCGTTAAGTCCCGCTCGTTAAGGCCGACTTGACCAGGACCAGTCTGTGCAGCAGTTGAGAGACAGATGGTGAGTTGAGTGAAAGCCATTTGCATGGATTTAAATCTCTTTTTTCAAAGACCAAAGTTTATATTTGTGCTGATATTGTGCACATGCACCTCCTGAACTGACTCTGATTGTGAGGGTAGGAAAGTGTGTTTTGTTCCGAGGCCCTCCAGAGGAGCATCATGGACCGTCCCCAGCCCTGGCTTTATTAAATTTGTAGTGTTATAATTTCACGTTTTATCATCACTTCTTTGAACGTTAACTTTGTAAATATTGCAAACAGCGATGTAACGTATCGGCGTATCTGTTGCAAAATATCTCAAAATCGCAGACGTTCTGGCTCATTCCGCTGTTAGCTTGATTACTTGAGTACAGAGCATGTTGCTAGCGCATGATGTCACAGGCTGCTCAGCTGCAGTTAGAAAGCGTTGATACCCAATACAAATATTGGATCGGAGCATCCCTAATTAGAGCTATTTCCAATGAAAAAATATTACTCAAATAAATATTGTTTATTAAAATGTTTGGGAAGTGGTTCTGTTAAAAATTTCATTCACAGATTCACATTCAGAAGGCGTGTGGCAATGACAACCGTTGCCATAGTAACCTACAGTTGAGGGCTCAATTCACTGACAAGAACCACAAACCTTTTGACACGTGAGTGGCTTACAGCTAAAATGTTTAAGGTAGTTAGGATTTGGAGGATTTGACTAACAGCTTCATCATGACTTGTGTCTTTCTGTTTTAAACAAAGAAAATATTCAAATTTGTGTTCAAAGAGAAATAAATAATCCAGCTGTATTACTGTGGTTCCACATTACATCTTTTTAGGCTCTGCCTATACTGTCCATGTGTAGTTATATACATTGACAACTGAAACTATTTTATTACATCATAAAAATGTCTATTTTCTACATACAAGCAGACTATTGCTTTACTTATAAAGCAATAAAGAAAATCATAGTTTAAAAATACACAGCATTTTGAAAATGCCCAGAAGTTTTACCAGTCCCAGCCTTTGTTTTTTGCTCATTCTTTGCGCTACATCATACTGTGGTACTGATTAGTATATGCTGTTCTCTAGTGGTCAAATAAGCACTACACACCTGATCCAACTTTGTATTATTTAAAGAATTTATAAATCTGTGCACGGTTGCAGCATAATAGTACTTGAACTACATTTAGTCATAGCTAAATATATATGACAATTATATGTGTGTCACAGAATATACAGTCAGGTCCATAAATATTGGGACATCGACACAATCCTAATCTTTTTGGCTCTATACACCAACACAATGGATTTGAAATGAAACGAACAAGATGTGCTTTAACTGCAGACTTTTAGCTTTAATTTGAGGGTATTTACATCTAAATCAGGTGAACTGTGTAGGAATTACAACAGTTTGTAATTTTAAGGGACCAAAAGTAATTGGACAGATTAACAATCATAAATCGAACTTTCACTTTTTAAAACTTGGTTGCAAATCAAAAAAAAAAATCCTTTGCAGTCAATTACAGCCTGAAGTCTGAACGCATAGACATCACCAGACGCTGGGTTTCATCCCTGGTGCCAGGACTCTACTGCAACTGTCTTCAGTTCCTGCTTGTTCTCGGTGCATTTTCCCTTCAGTCTTGTCTTCAGCAAGTGAAATACATGCTCAATCAGATTCAGGTCAGGTGATTGACTTGGCCATTGCATAACATTCCACTTCTTTCCCTTAAAAAAACTTTTGGTTACTTTTGCAGTATGCTTTGGGTCATTGTCCATCTGCACTGTAAATGTGTGCAGATAAATATGAGCAGATAATATTGCCCGAAACACTTCAGAATTCCTCCTGCTGCTTTTGTCAGCAGTCAAATCATCAATAAGAGAACCAGTTCCATTGGCAGACATACATGCCCACGCCATGACACTACCACCACCATGCTTCTCTGACTGATCTTGGTCTCATTGGTCCATAGGATGTTGTTCCAGAACTGTGAAGGCTTTTTTAGATGTTGTTTGTCAAACTCTAATCTGGCCTTCCTGTTTTTGAGGCTCACCCATGGTTTACATCTTGTGTTGAACCCTCTGTATTCACTCTGGTCAAGTCTTCTCTTGAGTGTTGACTTTGACACACATACACCTACCTCCTGCAGAGTGTTCTTGATCTGGCCATGGAACAGCTGAGCAGCCAATCGTCCCATTACTTTTGGTCCCTTAAAAAGTGGGAGGCACATATACAAACTGTTGTAATTCCTACACCGTTCACCTGATAATGATGTAAATACCCTCAAATTAAAGCTAAAGGTCTGCAGTTAAAGCACATCTTGTTTGTTTCATTTGAAATCCATTGTGGTGGTGTATAGAGCCAAAAAGATTAAAATTGTGTCAATGTCCCAATATTTATGATGATTTAACTGTGCACTTTTACTATGACACTCTTATTTCACTTATAACATGTACTGACCCATTTATGATAGATGTGCTACAAAACCCTGTACCCTGCACATTTGGTGACTCAAGCTCCATGTTGGTGTCACACAAAGACGTTACAACAGCAGCACTAACTATAATTTTTTATTATTCATCGGTGACGTAAATTAAAAATAAATAATTTAGACAATACAAAGTTTATTTATTGTTTTTTTTCTTGCATTCTTGACATTTACCTTTTTACCAATATTCTGATTAATCCTCCCTATGTCCCAGTTTGGTCAACAAACCTTTTCTTCAGAAGATTTTCATACTTTGTTCAAATTTCAGCCTCAGCAGTCACACATGTATGTAAATGTGTATAATTACTTGTGTCTCAGTGCAGTAGATGGGCGTCAGAAGCTGGTTTTGGACTCTAGGTTGAATCTGCTACTGCTCCAGATCAATGTCACCAACATGCCCTCACCATGGAAACCGCTAGATCACTCCTACAATGCCTCTTCTCCGTGGAAACCATTGGACCACACCCACAATGGCTTGTCTCCATGGAGACCTGCTGAGGACGCCCACAACACAGCTCTCAACATCAGCATTCCTCCAGCTCTCATATACTCTGGAGTCAGAACTAAGGTAGACCAGGACGACACCAGGACTAAACAGGACTAAAACATGTCTAAACCAGGACAACACAACGCATGTCAAGAGAAAGACCTAACATTACTTAACTAGAATAGACCATAACCAGGTCTAAGGCAAGACTAAACCAAAACTGAAAACGTATAAAGTTTTAAACCGTCTATCATTTATACCAGATCTAAACAGGTCTATTTCTTTTTAGGGGGACATTCAGACAGTAGAGTGCTCTGTGGAGGACCATTCCCTGCTGTGTGACCTTGGAAACCCCTTCAAAGCTAATCACCAGGTATAGCTCACGACTGAACAGTCACATACCCAAACCAATCAACCAAGTAGACCACATTATAAAGATTTACCTCACAACCAGCCACATTTCTTGACCTGAACACTCTAAATGTTCTAGATTTTTTTCTGACTAAAGTTATTTATATTTGAAAGTTGATTTTCTCAGTCAGCTGTATTTTGTTGTAAATAGTCTAGTTTTGTTGTATTAGTCTTTTACTCTACAATAGAAAACTCACAGTACCAATTCTGTAGTGAACATTAAGCGATACAGCGAGCTGATGTCTGGAAGAAAAAGAATGAAACAAATTTACCTGAACACATAACAGCATCTGTATTTTAGGAACAAATACAACAGCTCTAAAAATTAATAAGACTGTAACCTCCTAGTACTAGGGTAGGGTTATAAATAACATCCAAAAACCATCTTTGTTACTGTTTATTTGTTAGGTGGAAGTATTGATCCAGTTCCAGCTATCTGAGACCAGTCTGAAAACCAGAGAAATCCAGAGCCACCTGCAGCTGTCCACGTACGTAAATGGGTGCTCTCAGACTGACCATCCATACAGTGCCCAAGCGTGTTTCACACCTTAAAGAACAGCACGTTTGACTAATGTGGGAGCTCTTGTCTGGACAATACACAACAGGGCTCGCAAAATCGCTAGCCCAACATCCCAGGGTTATTGTGTCATCCAGTCGGGCTTCCAAATTGTAAAAGATAATATAATGCTTTTGCATTCTCTTTAGTCGGGTAATTATGTTGTATGTAATTTTCGGGCATCGGGGAGCCCCTATCAAAATGCGGAGTATTGAAATCACGTTTGAATGCACGCTTGCTTTTAACTTCACTTTCAATTCGAGATTGCGCAAACTGTATCAGTGATGCTCTGCATCTATTTTGCACAAATTGCCCCAACATCGTCTTGTCATAAATATCCTCACGTGACAAGTGAAATCTTCAACAGCAAGCTTCAACAGCCAATCGAGGTTGCATGCACAAAGATAATTTTTGTGTGTGCACGTGTGAAAATAAGAGGGGCATGGATTTACGCAGGTATTTCAGTTCTGTTGAGCAACAAAAGGTTTAGAATGAAGCAGTGACAGCCAAAGAAAAGCAGACTACCACAAAGCGGAAAAACTCTGAAAAATCAAGCTATGAGGCAAAAAGAAAACACAGGTTTTTGGTTTTATGGCCACTTCTGTGTCTGGAACATGACAAAATAAATGACATAATTTTCTGCCGGGTGTGTCGTCAGTTCCCCTTGATTTCTGACTCAACCAATGGTTTTGTTACTGGAACCAGTAATTTTAGGTAAGACCGCATCAGAACCTTTGAGAAATCACTGCATTAAGAAATGCATTGGTGTTCAGTCTGCGAGTCTTTCCCAAAACAAACTGCAAATTGCAAAAAACATCTTTGTCTTTGCAGACTTCAAAAAGCAAATGGCTTAGTCCTTTGTTCCAGTTACCTCAATGACCATGCTTGCAGAGAATTTATTGGAGCAATAACACAAACTTTAAGAGACCAGATTGAAAAGGAAATTCAAATAAGCAGGTTTGGGCAATTCTATCAGATGGCAGTAAAGTTACTGGTATAATAGAACAGGAGTTGGTTCATGTCAGGTATGTTAGAGATAATAGTGACATATCCACGTGCATGGTCAAATGTCAGCCAGTCAAGAGTGCAAATGCTGCAAGTGTTTTAGAAGCTATTAATGAGGCAGGGAACACCATAGATATCATGGTAGACACATGGAAAAAGAAAGTAGTGTGCAAATTTTGATGGAGCTGCAGTAATGATGAGTGAGAAAACAGGAGTAGCTGGGAGAGTGAAACAGAGGATTCCCCACATCATAACAATCCACTTTGTGGCACACAAATTAGAGCTAGCTGTGCTGGATAGTGTGAAAGGCTGTGAGTACCTGGTAAAATTTGATACACTGAACACCATCTTTAAATGAGAAAGTGGCACATTCAGTGGTCTGAAGAGCCCACAGTGGCTTCCAAGCAGGCTAAGACGTCTAAAGGCTGTGGAGAAAAATTACATTCCCATCGTTGTTCAAATGGAGAATATGGCAGGAGGAAAAGATATTAAGTCAGAGGATGCAGCCAAAGCAAAGGGGGTGGTGCAGGAGATGAAGACTGAGATAATTGTTTGCTTCCTGCATTTTTACTTGGACTACAGTACCATCTTAAAAAGTGCAGTACTGATTTTCAGCATGACAACTTAAACATCCATCCATCCATCCATCCATCCATCCATCCATCCATCCATCCATCCATCCATCCATCCATCCATCCATCGTCTACCACTTATCCGGGGCCGGGTCGCGGGGGCAGCAGTCTAAGCAGAGACGCCCAGACTTCCCTCTCCCCCAAGCCTCTTCCATGGAACCTCTAAAATGGTCCTCGTATAAGGGCGCCGCCATACGGTGATTTTACAGCGAAATACAGCGATATACCTCCGTCCACCAGAGGGCAGGCTCCAAAAGCGGAAATATAAGGACAAACCCAATGGCGACTTTACAAGAGTAAAACTCATGTTTACAGCCTGGTACAAAAGATGGCTCCGGTCTCTAGAGCTAAGTTTTTACTACATGACAACTCTGGGGGGGTGAATTTTTGATTAATATTTTTGTTTATGCTATCTAAACACATCCTCCAGCTCTTCCGAGGGGATACCGAGGCGTTCCCAGGCCAGCTGAGAGACATAGTCCCTCCAGCGTGTCCTAGGTCTTCCCCAGGGTCTCCTCCCGTTGGGACATGCCCGAAACACCTCCCTAGGGAGGCGTCCAGGAGGCACCCGAAACAGATGCCCGAGCCACCTCAGCTGGCTCCTCTCAATGTGGAGGAGCAGCGGCTCTACTTTGAGCTCCTCCCAAGTGACCGAGCTCCTCACCTTATCTCTAAAGGAACGCCCCGCCACCATGCGGAGAAAGCTCATTTCGGCCGCTTGTATCCGGGATCTTGTTCTTTCGGTCATGACCCAAAGCTCATGACCATAGGTGAGAGTAGGAACGTAGATTGACTGGTAAATCGAGAGCTTTGCCTTACAGCTCAGCTCCTTCTTCACAACGACAGACCGGTACATCGACCGCATCACTGCAGAAGCTGCACCGATCCGTCTGTCAATCTCACGTTCCCTCCTTCCCTCACTCGTGAACAAGACCCCAAGATACTTGAACTCCTCCACTTGAGGCAGGATCTCTCCACCAACCTGAAGGGGACAAGCCACCCTTTTCCGACTGAGAACCATGGTCTCAGACTTGGAGGTGCTGATCCACATCCCAGCCGCTTCACACTCGGCTGAAAACCGTCCCAGTGCACACTGAAGGTCCTGGCTTGATGGAGCCAACAGGACAACATCATCTGCAAAAAGCAGAGACGAGATCCTGTGGTCCCCAAACCAGACTCCCTCCGGCCCCTGGATGCGCCTAGAAATCCTGTCCATAAAGGTAATGAACAGGACCGGAGACAAAGGGCAGCCCTGCCGGAGTCCAACATGCACTGGAAACAGGTCTGACTTACTGCCGGCAATGCGAACCAAGCTCCTGCTACAGTTACAGGAACCGGATAGCCCTTAGCAAAGAGCCCCGGACCCCATACTCCCAGAGCACCCCCCACAGCGGAACACAGTCGAATGCCTTCTCTAGATCCACAAAACACACGTGGACCAGCACCCTGGAGAGGGTATAGAGCTGGTCCAGTGTTCCACGACCGGGACGAAAACCGCATTGTTCCTCCTGAATCCGAGGTTCAACTATCGGCCGCATTCTCCTCTCCAGTACCTGGCAAAGACTTTCCCGTGGAGGCTGAGGAGTGTGATCCCTCTGTAGTTGGAACACACCCTCCGGTACCCCTTCTTGAAAAGAGGGACCACCACCCTGGTCTGCCAGTCCAGAGGTACTGTCCCTGACCGCCACGCGATGTTGTAGAGGCGTGTCAACCAAGACAGCCCTACAACATCCAGAGACTTGAGGTACCCAGTGCGTATCTCATCCATCCCCGGTGCCTTGCCACTGAGGAGTTTCCCAACTACCTCAGTGACTTCGGCCCGGGTGATGGACTAGTCCACCTACGAGCCCTCGGCCTCTGCTTCCTCAGTGGAAGACGTGTCGGTGGGGTTGAGGAGATCCTCAAAGTATTCCTTCCACCGTCCAACAATATCCCCAGTTGAAGTCAGCAGATTCCCACCTCCACTGTAAACAGTGTTGGCAGGGCACTGCTTCGCCCTCCTGAGGCGCCGGACGGTTTGCCAGAATTTCTTCCATGACTTCACCGAAGTCCTACCAGACCTGAGTTTTAGCCTCCACGACCACCCGGGCTGCAGTCCGCTTGGCCTGCCGGTACCTATCAGCTGCCTCAGGAGTCCCACGGGCCAACCAGGCTCGGTAGGTCTCCTTCTTCAGCTTGACAGCATCCCTTACTTCCGGTGTCCACCACCGGGTTCGGGGGTTGCCGCCACGACAGGCACCGGAGACTTTACTGCCACAGCTTCAAGTGGCCGCCTCGACAATGGAGGAGGAGAACATGGTCCACTCGGACTCAATGTCTCCAACCTCCCTCGGGATCTGGTCGAAGCTCTGCCGGAGGTGGGAGTTAAAGATCTTTCTGACAGGGGGCTCTGCCAAACCAACAGACCCTCACAGTACGTTTGGGCCAGCCGAGTCTGTCCAGCTTTCTCCCCCGCCATCGGATCCAACTCACCAACCAGGTGGTGATCAGTTGACAGCTCCGCCCCTCTCTTCACCCGAGTGTCCAAGACATACGGCCGGAGGTCGTATCATCGATCTCCGACCTAGGGTGTCCTAGTGCCACATGCACTGATGGACACCCTAATGCTTGAACATGGTGTTTGTTATGGACAAACTGTTGCTAGCACAGAAGTCCAATAACAGAACACCACTCGAGTTCAGATCCGGGGGGCCATTCCTCCCAATCACGCCCCACCAGGTGTTACTGTCACTGCCCACGTGAGCGTTGAAGTCCCCCAGTAGAACAACGGAGTCCCCGGTCGGAGCACTTTCCAGCACCCCTCCCAGAGACTCCAAGAAGGCCGGGTACTCTGCACTGCCATTTGGCCCGTAAACACAAACAACAGGGAGAGACCTATCCCCGACCCGAAGGCGCAGGACTCTCATTCACCGGGGTGAACTCCAACACATGGCGGCTGAGCTGGGGGGCTATGAGCAAGCCCACACCAGCCCGCCACCTCTCACCGCAGGCAACTCCAGAGTAGTGGAGAGTCCAGCCTCTCTCGAGGATTTGGGTTCCAGAGCCCAAGCTGTGCGTGGAGGTGAGCCCGACAATCTCTAGTCGGTATCTCTCAACCTCCATCACAAGCTCAGGCTCCTTCCCCGAGGTGACATTCCATGTCCCTAGCGCCAGATTCCGTGTCCGGGGATTGGGTCGTCGAGGCCTCCGCCTTCGACTGCCACCCAATCCACTTTGCACCAGCCCCTTACGGTTCCTCCCGCAGGCACCACCTCAGCCTAAAAACAAAACCTGGAGAATACCAGAAAACCTCGGACACAAAGTCCACAGTGAAAGAGGATGGCAGCATTTGCTACTGTGGAACTCACATCAGAAGATAAAAATATGCGTGAAAGCCTCTCTCCTGTTTCAAAGTTTTTGACCCATCCACTCTTTCCCAACCCAGAGAAGAGCTGGCAAATTATGGGGATGAAGAGGTTCACACAAGTGTCTGTGGGCTGTGCGTGGTAAATATTTACTGCAGACGTTCTGTTCGCTTCACGCTGTGTTCCAGCCAAGCCTCTCTCATGGAACCCCTTAAGGTCCTTGATTAATATGTCTGTTTATGCTATCTGAAAACTATTGTCTTACTATGTATTAAAAGACGAAAAGTCCGGATGTAACCGCCATTTTATTGTCCTGTGGTAAGGCCAATATCGATGAATAGGGGAGCAATGGGCGGAAGACGTCCATATTTTCTACAGTCATTGGTTCCAGCAGAGGACAGTGGGCTGTGAGCTGCAGGTGGGCCTCTACAGTCCTGTCATAGTCTTGGTCTGCCAAAGTATGTTGTACCTCTTGTGCCTTTGTAAACTTTGATTGATGTGTGTGCAGGTGGTTTTCTTCATTCTTTGTTTCCAGGGTTGAAAAATGTATTTAATCTTATTTTAATGAACTCATAGAGACCCACAACTTGCAAACCCGCTACTAACATGTAGTTTGTTGAAACAGGGTTTTATAAACAATCTTTTCCCTTGATTTTTTTTTTTTTTTTTTTTTTTTCAGTTTTAAAGCCTTTGAGTCTGGGATTTTGGGGCCAGTTAAAAAAACTAATTGTAATCATAATTTTACTGACACCTAGGCCAACTAAAGATCATCTAAAATGCACCAGAATTCAGGAAATTACATCAGTTTTTAGGAAGATTTTCTAAAAACACAACAGACTAGATTCAGAATCTGACAAACTGAATTTGGTTCAGTTCAGTTAGAACTAAAAATTAGTATTGATGATTGTAAAAACCTTATTTTATATGATTGTTGTTTTTTGTGTTTTGAAAAAGTTTTGATTGATGTTTTGACTCCTTTACATTATTCTACGTAAAATCGAATGTATTCTATTTTATTCGGGCTACCTAAATTAATTTCGGACTACCAAAATCTGAAGAGTGCTAATAACTTTTCATTGGCAGTGTGCCGTTTTTCTTTTGATAAAAGCAGAAGTAATAAAGTTGTTTGATAAAAATACAATAAATTAACAGTATACGTAGGCAGCAGAGTTGTACTCTCCATTGGTAAATGGTGTGCATTTATATAGCGCTTTATTGCACCCTTCTTGGGCACCCAAAGTTGTCTTTTGCAGCAAAGTCTTTTGTTTTGATCATTTGTATAATTTGCCTGTTTGTCTGTCCTCAGTCTGAGTAAACAATGGGACCTATCTTATGTCCTCTGTTGTGTTTTATGCAGTTCAAATAATTTGTGTTGTTTGTGTCCTCAGTCTGAGCGAGCAGTGGGACCTGTTTCCTGTCTCAGTCTCGATGTTGGTGGAAGTGTCACTCCAAACTTCTCTCACACTGTATGTACATGTTACAACTTTTTGAGGTGAAAAAACTCCTACATTAAAAAACAGGAACAGGAAGTCTTTAATTGGCAACAAACATGCCAACAAAAGATATATATTTTTAGGGTGTCCAGATTAGCTGATCTTATCATTGTTGTTATTGTTTGTTATTGTTGTATTACTGCTACTGCCTTATGTTTAGAAACTTGGGCTATTAAAATCACTTTAACTCTGTGACAGGTTAAACACACCTGGCCCTGCCTACTTCAGTGGCCATGTGATTGGAGAGTCAGCCATTAAGAAGACCTCAGACATCGGCTCCCTTATAAGTTTTAGTTTCCAGGTAAAGAGGTCATGAATGTAATGATCCATTTGTTCCTATTTGATAGCTACAATTTTATTATAATCAAAGTAACAGATGAATAAGTCAAAAAATCTATTAAATAGAATTTTTTTAATATGACATGGGTTCAAATTGACTAAATGAAAGGATCCACCAAAAGATTTTGATGATGGGGTATTTGGTTTTGTGTTCAGGTGCACATCAGTGGATGGCCCCTGCATCACCTGGGTAACCTGATACTGGTGATTGATTGGCCACTGGAGGTGTCCAGTGGGAAGTGGCTACTATATCTGAGTGAGATCCAGATCCATGGGGCATCACTAAAACACTGTTCCCCCTCACCAGCCCTCAACCCTCTCAGACTCAAGGTAAACTTGGTAACCACACAGTTGTTGTTAATAGTTTTCATGTGACGTCACATTCTCCAAGAAACGCTCCCCTTGAGTGGAAACACGATTGTGTTCTGCTGCCCATCATCGAATGGAGCAGATTGTTAATCAGTCTGCCAGTAGTTGTTGCACACAATTCCACAATTGAATAGAATAAATGTATTGTGCTCCCCTAACATTCATTAATTTTTTCTCTACCGCTTAGTCCAGTTAGGGGTAGACTGGAGCCTATCCCAGTAGCTTTGGGCCTGAGGCGGGGTACACCTTGGACAATGGCCAGTTGGTCGCTGGGTTGACATTTAGAGACAGACAAGTGACAGACAACCATTCACTCTCACATTGATTCACTAGGGACTCTCACATCAGGAGTCACCCTGTCCTTTCATGGCTAACGACTATGAGACCAGAACAGCTTGGTCCCATCAGGTTTAGTTTAGGTTTAGGTCAAACCCCTACCACTAGAGATATAAACTCAGCTCTCTTACCACTTGATCTCTTTTGGAATTAGAGACAAAACGTCTTCACCTTGAAAACTGAGTCCAGATGCTTTTGCAGTCATCCAGGTCTTCAAGATGACCTGGATGACTGAGAACCTTCACAGACATTCACTGGAGACTTAAGAGTTGCCAATTAACCTATAGATGCATTTCTTTGGACGGTGGGAGTAAGCCGGAGTACACGGAGAGAACCCACGATAACAAGTGGAGGACATGCAGAAAGGCCTGAGTCAACCGAGGATGTTCGCATCGGCCCGGGTTTAAACTCACAACCTACTTGCTTCCCCTTTTACTGTATACTGAACAAAAATTTTAGATGCAGCATTTTTGTTTTTGCCCCCATTTTTCATGAACTAACCTCCAAGATATAAGACTTTCTCTATGTACACAAAAGGCCTATTTCTCTCAAATATTGTTCACAGATCTGTCCAAATCTGTGTTAGTGAGCACTTCTCCTTTGCCAAGATAATCCATCCACCTCACAGGAGTAGCATATCAAGATGATGATTAGAGAGCATGATTATTGCACAGGATGTCCTCAGGCTCGCTACAATAAAAGGCCACTTTAAAATGTGTAGTTTTACTGTATAGGTATGGTCCTGGGGTCCTAAATCCAGCCAGTATCTGGTGTGACCACCATTTGTGAAGAGGACACCTTCTCAAAAGTGCCAGATGCCATCGAATGTGAGCATTTTCCCACTCAAGTCAGTTACAATGACAAACTGCAGTCAGGTCGAGACCTCGATGAGGACAACGAGCAGATAAGCTTACCTGAAAGGTTTTGTTTCTAACAGTTTGTGCAGAAATTCTTTGGCAGGATTTCTGCCTCTGGGAGATTCAGGAGATTTCAAGATGAGGGCCGGCCCGGTAAGGCGGCTGTAAAATGAGTAAGGCTGCTCAGTGTTTTTTAACAGTTGCTTTCACTGGCACAGCCTGTGCTCAGCCCGGTTGAAAATCAACATGGATGTAAGAGCCATACCGGAAGCGATTGCATGTAGTTTTTAGTTTGAAGTTAGAGACGTTGGAAGCAACACAGTTTTTTGACCGTGCGTACTATGTCTATGTATACTTGTTTGTTTGTAACTAAACATATAAAAGAAATACAGTTGTCTGCTCGTCTTTCAAATACTGGTTGTAATTAGACTGACTTCAAAAGGTGGTACAGAATGCCTCTTGGTCCTCCGTGTCCCCTTTTGTGCGGTCCTATCTTATGGACATGTCTGCTGGCTCTGTTACTCGGTGCTGAGTGGTAACCAGAGTCTCGTTGCCTAGGTCGGCATATGTTGCATGTCTGTGTTCTTAACACAGCTGGTAGCACTCTTGGGGGCTGCCGTGGTTAGTGTAGGTGGCTCTCATTTGGGCTGGGCTGGTCATGTGCTGGGGCCCATGTGGTCTTGGGAGAGGCGGCCTGTCCCCATGCCATATTACTGGGATTATGTGGCTTGACCATGTTCTTGGGAGAGGCAGTCCTGGGCAAAGCTTGGTTTGGGCCTGCTGGTGACGGCGTCAAACGCTCTTGGTCTGGACACCGTTGCCTGGGGGCATGCATGGCTATTCTTGGGTGAGGTGGGCCCGCATTGCTTTTTTTCCCGCGCCAATTGTTTCTGAGCCTGTCAGACTGTTCCCTTCAGGGGATTCTTATGGATCAGGATTGTCCGGCCTTCAGTTAGCCATTCAGGGTCGGTTTCATCCTCAAGTAGCTGGTTTATTTGTGCTGCCAGGCGCTCTTGGAGTGCAGTGAGCTTCTCTCTTTTGTCTATCATTATTACATGAGGTAGGCGGTAGTGCAAAGTGGGTCTTGCCAGACTTACACTGGAAGGTGGTTACTGCCCTAGCCCAGATTTTAATCCAGGTCTCTCATGCGTACACACACACACACACTCACACTCACACTCACACACTCACACACTCACACTCACACACACACACTGTATCTGTAAAACAATATAAATGTTAAAGTGATTGGCGCAATAAGCTAGATAAGATAAGATAGAGGTACACAAGAAGGAGAGTTTTAGATTAACCGTTTAATCTTTTCAAATGTTGTTTAATATAATTAAACCTATAACCTGTGCAAAAATGTATTAATTATCAAGACATCACATGTAAACCACTATCAGCAAATTAGTTTTGAGCCCATGCACTATATTAGGACAAATATATAATTAAATGTTCCTAGTCAAGCGAACAATACTTTTTTGCGTGTTTCTTTTTGATTCTTTCCCTTCTGTAGCTACTCTATACAGTTGAATCTCTCCGCAGCTTTTTCTACTTGTTGTTTAGGTTGCTTATGTTCAAATGAGTGTAGTTTAAATATTTGTGTTTTAATCACAGTCACAGCGAAGGAGATGGCTCATTTGTTCGTTAGCTTTGTGTTCGCTTGGTAGGGGCAGATCGGGGAGAGTCCGGGTGGAATAAGTCAGTTTACATGCAGGGAGCATGTGCTAAAAAGGGCTTAACTCATAACTGTCCCATGAGAATGTGCAGCTTTGCCATTGCAGAGTTCTTGGTAACACTTTATAATAACTACACCTTATTCAGCCTTAAATAATCATGAATAGAGACTTAATTACATTAAAATGTTGTATTAAAAATGACTCATACATAATTGATTAATTACATATATTAATGCTTTATTATTAATTAACAATCCCATGCAAAATGCATTAACTAGTTATTAGCAACTACCTAAATTATTAAGTATTTTTGTGAGCTGTTTTAAAGTGAAGACTACGCTTTATTACATTATTGTTAATGTATATGTATCATGTATCACACAAAATCTATCAAAACCAAGCCGAGACACATGGATGAAGAACATATTCTTTGTATTCAAATTTGGTACAACATGTATTCAGCTGTACACATACAGCTGCACACAAACACCAAACACCTGAATATCAGAATTAAATACAAAATCAAAACATGGGCCAGCCCAACAGCAGGCCACTAAAGTACCCGATATTGTGCAATTAAAAAAAATACAAAATATGTTTGTGTCACAATAAAATAACACCCTTGCTATACTTAAACTAATAAATAAAATGTCTCAAATAATGTATCTATAACATAATACTAAATGCACATATAAATGTAATCTCTACTTCATTTTGAAAGGAAGCAGCTTATCAGATGGTTTATAGTTTTTAACCTTGTCATCTACTTCTGGGTCCTCTTTATTGATAAATGCACGTTGTGCAAACACAGACAATTTGACCTGAGCAATGCAATTTTTAAACACTTCTTTGTACTCTTTTGGTGCAAGCTCCATGATTGGGGAGGTGATGACCACTGTGTTGCGGTCTACTCCATAGAACTTGAATGTACCGCCCCTCTTGAAGAGCTTGAGTATTCTGCAGTATCTGTTTTGGAGTTTGGGTTGCAATTAAAAGCAGAAATTAAATAAACAAAATATTGTCATACAATGCCCCTCCTTGAAACGTCACCTTATTGTGGTGGAGGGGTTTGAATGCCCAAATGATCCTAGGAGCTATGTTGTTGGGGGCTATATGCCCCTGGTAGGGTCTCCCAAGGCAAACCGGTCCTAGGTGATGGGCCAGACAAAGTGCGGTTCCGAACCCTTTATGAAGATAAAAAAAATCAAATATTGTTACGTTGCCCGGTATGGTGCTACCGGGGCCCACGCTGGAGCCAGGCCTGTGGTTGGGGCTAGTATACGAGTACCATGTGGCTGGGTCTTTTCCCACGGGACCCGGTCGGGCTCAACCCGAAGGAGCGACGTGGGGCAGGTATAGAAGAGAAAGTCGAAGTCTTGGCTCCCTGTTACTCCAGACAAAATTAGAGAGAAGCTTACTCACTTTTGGGAAAAAAGCAGGAGGAGGGGCAAGTGGTATCAACTGAAAGATATATAAAAATCTCGGTAATATGTTCATCTTAATTACATTTATTCTTCCCATTAAAGACAGGGGTAGTGTCATCCATCTAGTCGTCTCTTCAGACACCTTTAACAATAAAGGTTTGTAGTTAGCTAAACTAAGGGAACTTATTTTGGGGGTTATTTTAACTCCTAGGTAATCAAAACCATTAACAGCATTAACAAAGGGGTGTACTACTTTTGGGTTAATTCTCTCTTGTTCATTAAGAAACATAATTGAAGATTTCTCTTTGTTTACTTTAAAACCAGAAAAATTACCAAACAGGTCCATAAGCTTTAAAAGGGAAGGTATTGATTTTTCAAGCTCTGATAAAAATACAATGGTATCATCAGCATATAAGGCAATACGGTGTTCCATAACATCTGTATGAATACCCCGAATTCCAGGGTGTGATCTAGTTGCTATTGCTAGTGGTTCCATGGATAATACAAAGAGTAAGGGAGAAAGTGGTGAGCCTTGCCTAGACCCACGACTTAATTTAAATGGTTGCGAGATTTTTTAAGAATAGCATTAGAGACCTCGTCCAACTCCAATACGCTATCCATCTCTAGCCTCATCTGTTCGGAAATAGATGGAATTTCCAACCCATCTAAAAATTTAGTTTGAGTAGCGGTACTTATCGGAAATTCAGTTTGATATAGAGATTTATAAAACAATACAAATGTACCATTAATCTCAGCCGGATCTGACGTAATTTCTCCCTTACCATTCCTAATTTCATTAATAGCTCTTTCTGATTTTAATTTTTTAAGTTGCCAGGCCAGTAGTTTACTGGGTTTCTCACCCTGATCATAAAAAGTTTGCTTCAGTCTTATGAAACTACTTTCAGCCATAGTGTGGAAAGTTACTCATATTTAGCTTTTAAAGCTAATAACTTAATTCGTATTGATTTATCTATGTTTGTTTTTTTCTCTAGATCTCTGATTTCAGCATCCAACTCCAGCAACTTTTGTTAATCTTTGTTAGATCTGGAACTAGTATAACTAATCATTTGGCCTCTAATAAATGCTTTAAAGGCTTCCCAACTGTTTGCTGATGTTTGATCTGTATTTATTGTAAAATATAGGTCTATTTGTTCGCCAACAAATTTTATAAATTCTGGGTTCTGCAACCATCTGGGCTGCAAGCGCCATCTAGGGGAATTTTTAGTGTTTTGAGAGTCTATATAAAATAATGAGATGGGAGAATGATCTGACAAAACCGCACTGACTATATATCTATACTAGGCAATAAAGTAGCAGAAATGAAGAAATAATCTATACGAGACGAGGTTTTAGACAGAGAAGAGAAACATGAATATTCCCTTTTTAAAGGATTTAATGTTCTCCAAGGGTCGCATAGAATAAAATATTTCATAGCTTGCCGAATTTTCTACTTTGAGAGTAAGAGCTATCCTGTCCTGAAGAGCGGTCAAGCAACGGGTCTAGAGTGCAATTAAAATCACCCTCTATTATCACTGTTCCAGGCAGCGAGGCAATCAGTAAGAATATATTTTTAAAAAAATGCTGGATTATCCTCATTTGGGGCATAAATATTAACCAGAAATAATATTTTTCCCTGCTCTCATCTGATATCTACCAGCCCTGCCTGTAATGTTCTTATTAACTTGGCTTTATGGATCAACGCCATAACTGCCCGAGAGTGAGAAGAAAAACATGAAGCCAAGACTTGACCCGGCCATCTTCTTTGTATTTTTTGGAGCTCCTCTGCAAGAACACTATAGAGGACTAACGTTCTTTAATCCTTGTCATCACTTGCTTAAGTTTAACTGTTTTAATCATTCCCCTTACATTCCAAGAGGTAAATTTAAGTTTCTTTATCTGTGAGATTTTGCTTCAATTTAGGACAGATTGTACAGCATAGCAATAGCCTATAAAGTAAAAAGTTGTTTGATGTGCATGTTAATGAAGAAATCTGCCAAAATAGAGAGTTAGTATAAAAAATATAAAAACAAATTAAAAACTCAAAAACCTGCCAAAAAACACTGTTTTTAGCTGTTATCCTGAAATGAACAGCCTGACTCCCCCTTTTATCACCGTGGGATATAGTTATGTCCCTACACTATTCCAATGTCAACAAGGGAACAGTTAAACCGAACCAAGTGCATATATGAATCAAGAAAAAATAAACCATAAAACAAACAGAAAATGAATGAATCCCCTGGCTTTATGTTTAAAAAAAAAGAAAAAAAAAAAAAGAAAGGGTGGTAAAAATTAAATGAGAAATAATAAATAAAATGTATAATAATAATCAATAAATCAATACAATTATACTTTAAATAATGATAATAACAATTAGGATGGCGAACTTTTCAAGCAAGTCAGCCTCTTCCACTATATGTGGTGCATTGGTTTCGAAAATTGTAGGTTACTAGCAAAATGCCATAAAAACAAAATGGAAAACACCATGGAAAAGCCTAGCCATCAGTAACACATTACCGCAGGCTAGAAGTAGGCTAGTAGTAATAATTAATAAAGTTTGAGTATGAACCTGCCCAGCTGAGGATAAAGTACATGTTCAAGTCACTTTTCGCTAGGTCTCGAAGATTAAAGTCTGGCAACCGCTCATTTAGATTCTCTCCGCTTCACCTGCTCTTTGTATTCCCTGTAGAAACTTTTCCGCATCAGCCGGGTCCTCGAACTCGCAGTTCTTTCCATCCATTGTCAGGCGCAGCTTGGCAGGGTAAACTATTCCATAGCTAACATTCAGGGAGCTCTGCTGTTTAACCCCGTCAAAACACCTCCTCTGACGGTGTAGTTCCGCGGACAGATCGGGAAAGAATCTGACCTCATGATCTCCATACATGATCCTGCCTTTAAGCCTGGCTGTTCGCATTACTCGGCCTTTATCTTGAAAGTTCAAAAACTTCATGATCAGCACTCTTGGGAGAGATCGATTGGATTGTGAACTACCAGGTAATCTGTGTGCTCTCTCGATGATGAGTGGCGTGGGGAAAGTAGCCGGGCCCAGCACTTCAGGTAACCATTTTTCCAAGAAGGCGATCGCGTCAGGATTTTTCACCTTTTCAGGCAGATTAACCAGTCTGAGGTTCGATCTCCGAGATCGATTTTCCAGATCGTCTAACTTGTGTGAAAGGAAGGCTAGGCGCTTGACTACCTCTTCCACTTTGCCCTTTTCCGTATTAACTGTGTCTTCTACATGGCTAATACGCTCTTCGGCCATATCCATGTGTCCTGAGAAGTCCCTCACATCCTTTTTAACATCATGAATCGCGTTAAGAACGCCATCAATCTTTGTTGCGAAGTCATCATATCTAACTTTTGAATCACATCCAGATTCAGACCGGTGTTGATAGAGATTCCTTCTGATTGGGGAGCGCTGCATGCGTTATCTGTTGAGCTAGCCACACTGCTAGCATCCCATTCGTCATCTTGTTCCTTGAGTGACGAAGAGTCTGATTTTTGCTTTGTTTTGGGTTTTTTCGAAGGCATTTTGATCGTTAGTTTGCCTCAAAACGTTCGTGAGACAAATAAAACTTATAGAAACAAAAAAAGGCGATGATATACAGGATTTTAATCAAATAACGGCAGGAGCTCACAAAAACACGTGCACTCAGCTCGGAGTCATAACCACCACGTGACAATAGCACAATATTGGGTACTTTAGTGGCCTGCGGTTGGGCTGGCTCATGTTTTGATTTTTTATTTAATTGATATTCCGTTGTATGTGTTGTACATGTACAAAATTTCAATTACATACATGTAGTGTATACATGCACTATTACAATGAGTGCATAACAAAGAATAACCAGATTTTGCACAGGAGTTAGTTATATAAAGCATATGTATTAATTTATAAATTATTAAGTACGAGTCACTTAATTATGCATTTTTGCCTAATTATTAAGTCTTTATTAATGATTATTTAAGCCTGAATAAGGTTATAAAGTGTTACCGAGTTCTTTACATTTACATTTGTTCATTGCAGATGCTTTTATGCAAAAGGACTTACATTAAGATTCCATTCACCAGTGTTACAGCTGGAAAACCCCTAGAGACAAGGAGGGTTAAGTGTCTTGCCCAAGGACACAACAACAGTATGAACTGTGGGGAGAGCGGGAATTGAACCACCAACCTTCCGGTTGAAGGACAACTGCTCTACCACTGAGCCACTGCGCCACATCGTGCAAAATCTGCAAAGCTGCTTCAAACAAGACCACTACCCTTAAATTACTTTGATGTAGTGACATTTTCTGCTTGTCAATTTTGTTTTCTAAAAAAAAAAAACATCAGGAATCTTAAGCTTCTGTACTGCCATTAAGAATAAGGACCCACAATTTCCATCAGCCTGAGTATGTGTGTGTATGTATTTATGTATGTATGGATGAATGTTAAATGTAAAAAAAATTTCAGCAACAACAAAAAGAAGCAGAAAAACATTTTCTAGTTCTACTAGCAGTCAAGGTCTGCTCATTCAGTGGCAGAAAGACTGATTAGAAAAACAATGAAAATTGATTTTATTAAATTTATAGTTTTTGTGTTGTAAGCTCCACATCATATACAGTAGTACGTTTATTCTGGGTCTTGTTTGCAGTTCACCATACCGAGCAAAAGCTCTATGTTCTCTAACTTTTTCTTCAAGTCCAAATTGAAAGCTTTCAATACAAAGTCAATAGAGTTCAGCTGTCACACTGTCTTAATTATAATTTATTATGACTGGTCAGACATCAGATGAGGATGAAGTGCCAAGGACAAAGTGGAGTTCGGAAAAGGAAGTGTACAAAAAAGAAACAGGAAACACACCTCCTGTGCTCCACCTCCTGTCACCAAAAAGGAGGTCCTACTCTCTGGTAAATTCAGACTCTTATGACCAGATTTAAAACAACATTGTTTAGGATTTGAACTGTCTGTGCCTGTTTTTGTGCAGAACTGTGAGCATGGTGCTAACTGTTTAAGAGTTGAGTGTCCACTCATTGAAATGAACAATACTGCAACCATCACTGTAAGATCTCACCTCTGGAATTCCACTTTTATTGAGGTAAAACCAGCTTTTTAAGAAATGTTTTGTTCCTTTATAGACCAACTGCTATGATTTTGTTCATTTTAAATTTGCTCAGGATTTTATGGACGTCAGCTCGATGATGATTGGAGGAAAAGCCTTTCTCAGACTACAAACTGACAAATCCACTGTGAACATGAGGCCACAGAGCATTGAGGTACTACTACTAATCATAACATGACTCTACAGCCCAGAGTCATGTGACCTAAGTCACTCAGCTCGCCTCACATCAGCAACAGTGGGACAGGCGCATGCACGCATATGTTACATAACTACTATATTGCCATCTCAAGGTTCATCAGAACATATACTGATTAGATTAGATTAGATTCAACTTTATTGTCATTACACAAGTACAGGTACAAGGCAACGAAATGCAGTTAGCATCTAACCAGAAGTGCAATAAGCAGTAAGTACAGAATATACAAGGTCTATAATATGTACAATAACTATACAGATAAGTATTATGGACATAATTGACAGATTTTAAATACTATAAGCATGATATACAGGTAGGTGTGCTATGAACATACTGTACAGATGGATTATGTAAAAGTGTATGTACACTATAGGCAGAACTATGAACATATGAACATCATTTACACTAGTGCAATGGAGAGTACAGTGCATAGAAAATATTACAGTGTGCAAATGGATGTAGTGGAAGTAATGACAAGTTTACTGTTTGCTTGTTGTAAATAATAAATAAATCAGTCAGACGCAGTGGTGATGTGGGGGAGGAGTCTATGTGTGTGGTGGTGTCAGAGGGCAGAGTTCAGTAAGGAGACAGCTGTAGGGAAAAAGCTGTTCCTGAGTCTTGTGGTCCTTGTCCGGAGGCTCCTGAAGCGCCTCCCGGAGGGCAAGAGGTTAAACAGTCCATGGTCAGGGTGAGAGGAGTCCTTAAGAATGCTGCGAGCTCGACGTGAGACAGCGTTTCCTCTGGATGTCCTCAATAGCAGGAAGTGGTGTCCCTGTGATGCGCTGGGCAGTTTTCACCACCCTCTGCAGTGATTTGCGGTCAGCCACTGAGCAGTTTCCATACCAGACTGTGATGCAACTGGTCAGGATGCTCTCGATCGCACACCGGTAGAAGTTCACCAGGATGGCTGAAGACAGCTGGTTCTTCTTCAGTGTCCTGAGGAAGAAGAGGCGCTGGTGAGCCTTCTTGACCAGGCTGGAGGTGTTTGTGGTCCAGGACAGTTCCTCCGAGATGGTGATTCCCAGGAACTTGAAGCTGGAGACACGTTCAACAACCATACCATTAATGTGGATGGGGTCATGCGTGCCTCCTTTTTTCTTCCTGAAGTCCACAATGAGCTCCTTTGTCTTAGTGGTGTTGAGGAGCAGGTTATTGTCAGCGCACCATGTGGCCAGGTGCTTTACCTCTTCCCTGTAGGCAGTCTCATCGTTGTCTGTGATGAGGCCAATCACCGTGGTGTCGTCTGCAAACTTAATGATGGAGTTGGATCCATGCACAGGCTTGCAGTCGAGGTGTAAAGGGAGTAAAGGAATGGGCTCAGCACACAGCCCTGTGGTACGCCAGTGTTGAGTGTGATGGTGGTGGAGTGGGTGTTGCCTGACCGAACATGCTGAGACCTGTTGGTCAGAAAGTCCATAATCCAGTTGCAGAGGGAGGTGTTAATGTCCAGGTCTCCAAGTTTTGTGGTCAACTTGGAGGGAATGACGGTGTTAAATGCTGAACTGAAGTCAACAAACAACATCCTAACATATGTGTTGTTATTGTCCAAGTGTGTGAGTGCAGAGTGCAGCACTGTGCATACTGCATCCTCTGTGCTCCTATTTCTGCAGTAGGCAAATTGGTGTGGGTCCAGTGTGGGTGGAAGGCAGTCTTTGAGGTGTGCTAGGACCAGTCGCTCGAAGCACTTCATAATGATGGGAGTGAGTGCTACGGGGCGATAGTCATTCAGGCACATTGGGGAGGAGTTTTTTGGTACTGGCACAATGGATGTGGACTTAAAACATGTTGGGACAGTTGCTTGGGTGAGGGACAGGTTGATATATACTATATCAGAACACTTCAGCTACTGTGGAACATGTAGATATGCTTTAGCCCATATTTAAAGATGCATTAAAATACTAATACATTACATCAATCCAAAACCTAAGTTTTTACCATAAACTGCTGTGAGTTCAGCAGAACCATGTAATCCTGCAACTACGTTGGCTTTTTCAAAGAATTCCTGCAGCAGAGTGGTTAGTACTCCGGCCTCACAGCAAGAAGGTCCAGGGTTCGATTCCCATCCAGTTTGCATGTTCTCCCTGTGTCTGCGTAGGTATCCCCTACCACCAAAAAACATGTGCAAAGTAGGACTACAGATGGAAATTAGCTGTTAAGCTATTATCTGCACCGCCTGAATGGACACTGTACGCTGTCTTAAAGAAATAAACTAATGAAGAAAAAAATTAATAGTATACTTAGAATATCATCAAAAAGTTGATTGATTTCACTTCCATTCAAAAAGTGAAACTTGTATATTATATTTATTACACTCATTTCAAATGTTTATTTCTTTTATTTTTGATGATTATAACTGTCAACCAGTGTTGGAAGTAACGGCGTTAGAGTATAACGGCGTTACTAAGGGCGTTAATTTTTCAGTAACGGAGTAATCTAATTAATTACTTTTCCCATCGTTGTAACGCCGTTATCGTTACTGAGAATGTAAAGTGTCGCGTTACTACAATTTGGTTGAATAAAGCGCGAGGTGTCATGCTTTGGCTACACATCAGCTGCTGCTGGAGAGAGCAGGGGGTGATGACACCGCTGCAAAAGCGATGATTGGCTGACGCGGTCTCACTGCCAGTGTAGCCAACTTAGCTATATTTAGCGAGTATTCAGCCCCCTCTAGCGACACATTTTCAAAAAAGCGACTAGCGACAAATCTAACGACTTTTTCTGGAGTTATTGGAGACTTTTGGAGACTCTCTGAAATGAAAGCACACATCGTTCTTAGTCTAATCAATGAGCAGCGGGTGCTGCCGCGGGTCCCACCTCCATCCCAAAGCACTCATAGTCCCAGTCCTCGTGCAGCAGCCCCTCCCAGCTGCAGTCAGAGCAGGAGTTGTTCACCCCTCCACGTCCAATGCAAATGAATCGCGCAATAATTGTGCAATAATTTACAGGTACAGAGGTGTGCACTACTTAATGGCCAGGTCTCCCTTTGTTTCTTTTTACACAGGTTTACATTTGTGTGATTTAATTTTGCCATTGAATTTTATTTTCAATATTTATTTTTATATGTTTTTATTTCTATGCATATCATATGGCAGGCTGCAATCTATTGAGATGAAATAAATATCAAATGTTCTAAAATACTATATATAGTGTTTTTATTCTTTAATCAGTTAATGTAATCATCTTTGATATTCAAGCTGTTATAGAACGTAATACACTTATAGAACATAAAAAATAACTTCAGTTACTTTGCTGAGTAACTGAGTTACTTTTACAACGTGGTAACTGAGTTACTAACTCAATTACTTTTTTGGAGAAGTAATTTGTAACTGTAACTAATTACTTTTTTGAAGTAAGATGACCAACACTGCTGTCAACTAAGGAAAATCCCAAATTCAGTATCACTCACTCACTCATTTGTAAAAAATAGAAGTCTGTGGATTGAAAATTCATTTGAGGTCAGTCTACTGGCTGTGCAGCTGACAAATGAATGAGTGTGTTATAACAAGACTAAACAAGTATTAAAATTGAACAGCACATTTACATTTGCTGCTCTTTAGTAGTAGCCTAATTTAATTAGAAGAAAAGGTCATGTCGTCTCAGAGAAGCTGGGACAGGCTCGAGCCCCTCTGAAGCAATTAAGCAGTGTAAGATTAATCAAATTAAATTTAGCAAGCAGCTAGAACACAATGGCTGATATTTAACTAAGCAGCAACAGGTGATTATTAATTGGTTTGAATGTCAGACATATCTTTCCAAACAAGAAACTTACTGCTGAAAACACCGGACAAACTGCTACACAAACTCTTGAACAGCTTCTGAATGTCTTTTCCTTCGCTCTGACTCCTGGGAGAGAACGGAGAGAGGGAGGCAGTAGTAGGGTTAATGACTGGATCAAACCATTTGAGGCGAGGGTGGTTTATTTTATCACACATTTGATACTTGTGGCATCTATGGATAAAAAAAAATTTTTGTGTGCTACCTTGAGGGGCGACTGGGTGAATTAATGACAGGCATCCAGATTATTTTTTTGTAACACATGGATAGTTTAACACTGTCATTTGTCTCTGTCAGTTCTCAGTCAGTGTGTTCCCGGACATATCTATCCCTCTGGACTCCAGTGTCCCCCTGTGGGTCCTTTTGCTCTCTACTGTGGCTGGAGTGTTCCTACTGGCTCTCATATGTTTGCTGCTCTGGAAGGTTTGTTCATATTTTTATATGATTTATGTATATTTGATCATGTTTCAGGTGGATTGGAACAGATTGAATACTATTTTTTCTCTTTCTTCAGTGTGGATTCTTTGCTCGCCACGGCCCCTGGCCTGCCACTCTGCACCAGGGAACCATGAGTAAAAACAAAGCCAAGCACAGCTTCACTGATTCTGATGGCTTTCTGATTGAACACAACACTGCAACACGACAGGACGCAAAGAAGAAGAAACACTGGGTCACCACAATAAAAGCCCCGAGCAGCTGTGCTTAGGCCTCACCTACTCTCAACAGCATATACAAGTCACTTGTAATGTCTTTATAATCATTTTATCCTATATTTTCTCAGTCCATATTATCCTTTTTTTTGTGCCATAAGTATAAACACAATCAGTTTTTTGTCTCTAATGTTAAGTGCCTCTAAATGTGTGCCGTTTTCTTTATTTTTAAATGGAAAAAAATGTTAAAATCTCTGTGGGTTAACATGAACACTGCCTATTCATTTGAATGATTTGATGTGTGTTGAATATTGATTATTGTTCACAAAAGAAAAAACAACAAAAAACAGTTTGCTTGTTCTCTTGTTTTCGTTGGGATATTTTTGTTTCTTTTTTTAGAGTCTCATTTGGTTGTTCTACTGTTGTCGGACCAAAGCTGAGTGTGCCATGTTAACTGATGTTGCCTTCGAGATCAGTCTGTAAATCCCAGTTGTGTATCTTTGGTGAAGCTCTGTGGTGCATTTACATCTGATCTGAACAATTACCTCTAAATGTAATTTTATATTAATCTGTTGATGTGATCATATTTATATGGATTAATTATTGGAAATAATTGTGTGATTATCACTGTTTCTGATTGTGCCATATATATATATATATATATATATATATATATATACACACACACTGTTGTCGGACCAATTCTTGTGTTTTTTGCTGTGTTTTGGGTCATTGTCCTGTTGCAAGACCCATGACCTGCGACTGAGACCAAGCTGTCTGACACTGGCCAGCACATTTCTCTCTAGAATCCCTTGATAGTCTTCAGATATTATTGTACCCTGCACAGATTCAAGACACCCTGTGCCAGATGCAGCAAAGCAGCCCCAGAACATAACAGAGCCTCCTCCATGTTTGACAGTAGGGACAGTGTTCTTTTCATGATATGCTTCATTTTTCCGTCTGTGAACATAGAGCTGATGTGCCTTGGAAAAAGTTCCATTTTTGTCTCATCTGTCCATAGGACATTCTCCCAGAAGCTTTGTGGCTTGTCAACATGTAGTTTGGCATATTCCAGTCTAGCTTTTTTATGATTTGTTTTCAACAATGGTGTCCTCCTTGGTCGTCTCCCATGTAGTCCACTTTGGCTCAAACAACGACGGATGGTGCGATCTGACACTGATGTCCCTTGAGCATGGAGTTCACCTTGGGTCTCTTTAGAAGTCTTTCTGGGCTCTTTTGTTACCATTCGGATCATCCGTCTCTTTGATTTGTCATCAATTTTCCTCCTGCGGCCACGTCCAGGGAGGTTGGCTACAGTCCCATGGATCTTAAATTTCTGAATAATATGTGCAACTGTAGTCACAGGAACATCTAGCTGCTTGGAGATGGTCTTATAGCCTTTACCTTTGTCATGCTTGTCTATAATTTTCTTTCTATTCTCCTGCGACAACTCTTTCCTTCGCTTCCTCTGGTCCATGTTGAGTGTGGTACACACCATGTCACCAGACAACACAGTGACTACCTGAAGTCCTATAAATAGGCCCACTGACTGATTACAAGATTGTACACACCTGTGATGCTAATTAGTGCACACACCTTGAATTAACATGTCCATTTGGTCACATTATTTACAGTCTTTTCTAGGGGTACCATCAATTTTGTCCAGGCCTGTTCCATGGGTTTATTTTTTTAAATAATTCCGTTGAAGCATGGTTGAAAAGCAATGTCTGACTTTCATTGGTTAACATTCATAGAATTTTTATTTATTATTACTTTTGTCAGAATAAAGTTTTTTCTGTGACCATTGTGAGTTTTTCTTTCATTGACCGAAGGGTACCAACATTTTTGTCCACGTATGTGTGTTAGGGCTGGGTCTCGATTAAAAAAATGTATCTAATTAATTAGAGGATTTGTAATTAATTAATTGAAATTAATCGCATTTTAATTGCATATAAAGATTTGACCTGAGAACAGTGAGAAGTAATTTTTCACATAGATTTTTAGTATATCATTGAATAATGACTGAATACATAAGCTTAATCAAAAAAATATTGTTTATTTATTTCAGTCCAGCAGACCAGTGCAATGTTTGCCATTAAGTGTAGCAGTGTAGTTACCCTGGTCCTTGTAACTTTACTCAGAGTCGGGCTAACGTCCACGCTAACTCTAATGTGTTTTGCGTTGAGGTGATATTTGAGGCTCGATGTGCTGAGGTGATACGTAAATCCCTTGTTGCATAGCTTGCACACAACCACGCTCTTGTTGACGCTTCCATCCTTTCGTTTTTCGCTTTTCCCCAAATTAAATTCATTTTACATGAATCTGAACAGGTTTGAAAATATTTTAATTTGAGTGTTCAATAAAAAAAAACTGTTGGTTCCTGTATGGAATGTCTTTAACACATATTTGTGCATTTTAAAAAAGTTCAAGTTAATACAGCTTATCATTGGGAATAAATAAATAAATAAATAAACAAATACATAAATAAAAAACATGATTGAAAGCTCATTGAGAACGGTGCTGTCTGAAGGAAAGGTGGGTTTGTGTACGGTTGTGCCCCCTTGTGATGAGTTCAAGTGCAGTGTCTCTGCTATAGTGTGTCCTGGTGATGCGTTCAGGTGCTCTTTCTCTGCTGTGGCGCCTCAAGGTGGTGCTGGATGTGATGGACTGGACGAGGAAGTTGAGGCGGTGCAGGTGCAATCCGGTGATGTTTCTGATCTGTTTCCATGATGCCAAGCTTCCGTTCTGAAACGTAACGGTCAGATTAGACATGATGTTTATGTCTGTTAACACCGCAATCAAAAAAAAATCTAAATAAATATAGCCTATTCATTTATACTCTTTACCTTAGACTATGTAAAGCAAAGCTTGTGTACACATAAACATCCAAGAAGATAAACTTTCAGAGCACTTGGGTGTTTTTACTTATGTGTTTATTTTACTGTAAACCTTGTTCAATCATATAATCCTGTTAACTGTAGTTCTTTACTTCCACCTCCAGGGTGTTATACAAACACAAGCTTTTATACTGTAGATCAGGCGTGCTCAATACGTCGATCGCGATCTACCAGTCGATCGCAAAGGTAGTATTAGTAGATCGCAGGTGGCTTAGGTCACTGCGCATGCACAAACAACGACGCTAAGTGCAGCAAAACTAACAAGCTTCAGCGAGTTACTTCCAATTTTTAGACCTCGGTTTTTCTCTTAAACTTAAGAAAGGGTAAAAAAAACGAGTGGTGGAGCTGGACCAAGAAGAAGACAAAAACGCTTTCATACGGAATGGGAGGAGAACTTTTTTTCACAAATATGTTTTCGAAATGCATTTGCCTCATCTGTCAGCAGCTACTGTCCGGACTATTCATCCCTGGCTGATTTAATTCAGTGCAAGTCATCAGCGTAAACTCGTACATAGTCAATTATGTTGTGTTGTCCAATATTGGCTCATGAGGTTATGCAAGGAACATCAACATACATTGTACATATAAAGAATCCTCAATATATTTATAAATAAATATGTTTTGTATTTTTGTAGTGGGTAGATCTTTTTGACTTGGTCATTTTATAAGTAGCTTGCGTGCTGAAAAAGTGTGAGCACCACTGATGTAGATGAATGAAGCAGTTTGCCTGGTGGTGCTTAAAAAACTGTTTAGACCCTGATATTCTTAGAGTTATGCATTCCATCAGATGTAAAAATCTGTCATTTCAAATCACGTGACAATACTCTAAACTGTATTAGAATGTAGGCTACTCCAACACTTACAGTTCTCTCCACAGTAGATTTCCGGAGCCGCCAGTAATATTTCCTCACATCAAGATTTTCACTTTTATTCTGAGAGACCTGTAAAAAAAATCTTAGTTAGACTACTCAAACAAAACAAAAATAAAAACAATCTACGCCATGCCACACAATGATTATTCCTCATATTAACCAATCGTCTCTCATGGAACCTCTAAAATGGTCCTTGTGTAAGGGCCCCTCCATACGGCGATTTACAGCAAAATACAGCGATATACCTCCGTCCACCAGAGGGCAGGCTCCAAAAGTGGAAATATAAGGAGAAACCCAATGGCCACTTTACAAGAGTAAAAATCATGTTTACTGTTTTTACTACGTGACAACAATGGGGGGGGTTACCAAGCAGACTATATTTTTTGTTACGTCAGAATTTTTTTATGACCAGCACCGATGATCTGATTTCAAAGTAATCTCTGCCCGTCCCGTCATCATTTTTGTCAGTAATACATCTGACCTACCAATTCTCGGCTACTTTTATCCACTTGTGATTGTTTTTTTATTCTGCGGGTTAAAGGTTTGACATATTGCATCTGTTTTATTTAGCTGAAATTGTTGTAATAAAATATTTTACTCTACCCAATTTCTATACTACCAATAATAAAAACTGTACTAGGATGCTAAAACAGATTAAGCACACAGAGGGTACGAGAAGAAACTGTGCTAGCTGGCCCCCATCACATGTGTTTTCATTTCCATTGTAACAGATATAAAAAATATATAGGCTATTTTACGTATGGGAGTGGCATATTTTGATTTTTATATTATTGGGCTAGTATGATTGATCATTTGGCTAGTTTTGTTGACCACATCTGGCAACCGTGGTCCTTTTTGACCTGACCCACCCACACCGGACACATACTTTCTCATTAACACCTGCCCAGAACACGCGGGTTACAGGTCAACCCACGCACAATCTACGATAGGCTATGTAAAAGTATAATGCAATTCTTACACAGTGGCTGATTTGGGACATCTGGCTATAGACCGTGGGTAGGAAGCGCTTTGTGTCCCAGCCCACAGAAGACAGGTTGCCATCTCGATAGAGCTCATAGATGTGTCTCAGATTGTCTCTGACAAACGCCAGCTGAGAGTCCACCTGCAAACACAAATACACACTCAGAGCCAATCTGTGACATTTGAGCTTACCATGAACAGACAGAGAACAGGACAAATTTATAACTATAGGGTATATGACTAAAAAAAAAAAAAAAAAAAAAAAAAAACCTTTTGGTGGCTGATGCGTTTATAGAGCTGGTTTGGAAAATGGTGAACCTCTCCTACGTCAACATTGCCCTCTTCCTGAAAAAGTTTAATAAAACTTGTTGAAATCAAACTAAAAAAAGTTAAAATACATTCTCTATCAAAATGAATGCAAGGAACTTACCATACGTTGTAGTTCAATAAGACAGTGGTGAGTTCGACTTTTGAAGTGTTTCAGCCAGTTGCAACCAAGGCTTGGTGTAACCACACAAAGCCCCATCAAAAACATGTAACGCCACATTGGCACTTTGAATTTTGTATTTTAAACCAAAAAAGTAAACAGATGAAGCAGCTCCAAAATTTGTATTATTATATTATATAGTTAATAGTTAAATACAGGGCACTGTAAAGTAAAAAATGTTGTAAAAAAGTATAGGCTAATATAATCCACAGACAGTGGCGACTTGCTGAAGGAGAGTGATAATGATTTATGTGAGCCTCTGCTGGACCTTTAATATGTAGAGACAGGAAACACAAAAGTGAATGCAGGAAAAGCCCCATTTCACTTTTCAAAAGTAACAACAGAAGAAGAGGTGATAGGCAGATGGAGGTTTTTAGGAACTAAATTTACAAATGAAGATGAAGAATGGCATAAAATTAAAATTTTCTTTCTTGGTAATGACTTTTATCAAATAATTTTTTTTTTATGTAAAAAATAACAGCAATCTCCACATTAACTTTATTAACCATTATTTTTTCCCAATCCTTGAGACCCATGGGGTTCCCTGAAATACACCTTCATTCATATTCATTCTCAGAGAGAATGACACAGCTAAAAGGGAAGTCCCTTTACTTTCACTTTCACTTTCCGCATCAAAAATAAACAAGTAACATAAAACTTTGTACATCAAATCAAATATAATTTAGCAAAATTATTTAAATTGATCATTTAAATATGTAAGTAATAAGTTGATTAATTAATTGCAGGAATGATACCTGTTTTTCATTATTTGTGAATTGTTGTGATTGTCTTGTGATTCTTCTATTTTGTTTTGTTTTCTGACAAAAGGTGTGTTTTTTAATTAAAATAATCTCAATGGTTAAAGAGGTAGAGTAAAAAGAAAAGTTCTCAGCTTGTTTAGTCTGTGTTTGTCTTGATTTAGATTTTTCTTTGTTTTCACTTTTTGTTTTCCTTTTTATAGTCGAGGTGATCAGGCACTGACATGATGAAAGTCTGTCAAAAGGCACAGTATATGAGAAAAGTAAAACTAAAGGCCAAAAGTATGCAGTTGAATAATATAAATGCTGTTACTGTATGAATGTGTAGTTGTATGTGTAAGTATGTACTTTCGTATGCTCTGTCGGTTATGTACTGTATGTTTGTTCTCAGCACTTTGCCCAAGACAAATTTCCCTTTGGGACAATAAAGACTTGATTTAAAATATTTTAAATTCTCAACATAACGATTTAATCTTAATTGCTGGCTGAATCTGGCTGGTTTCATATGTGCAAGCAACCCATGGTTCGAAAAAACAGAGAATGAAAAAAAAAATATTTAAGATTAATCAGACAATATTGTTTTATTACAACTCATTTTCTTCTGCCAAACACCGGATGAGAGATAAATCTAGTCATATGTTAAATGTTTCATAAAACACACAAATTCACATGTATTTTTAGATATTATGTTGAATACCGAATCTCTCTGGTTTCTGTGTATGTGTATGGCATTGTGTTAAAAATAGCAGCAGAATGTGGTGGTTTCAGTGTGTTCTGCAGGTGTTGCGGGTCTGAAAGAAGAGAGGTTTTCGTAGAGTCACGGAACTGGTGACACACAGGCAACCGTTCACACTCACTTATACTATCTTTGGACGGTGAATAGAAGCCCAGTTCCCCAAGGGAGCCAACGGTGGCAAGGAAGACATGTAGATGTACAGAAGGACTATTCTCAAGACCTTCTGGCTGTGATCCCCATGTTCTCTGAGTGAAATCATTTTAATGAAGACCTGTGAGGTAGTGTGAGACTCGGGAAAGGCTGTGTGACATTAGTAACTGTTGCAGGTAGGCCTATGCAGTGACAGGTGTGGGATAAGTATAGGTTTGTAATAGATGTGTACAGTCTATAGACAGAAGTAATAAAAAGGTCAGATAAATTAATAAATCAATAAAAAATAGCCTAAATGTTATATTTCTTTTATGTTCTGAAAATCAAAGCACACTTCACAATCACATGTAGCCTATACTCCACTTTTTATTTACTTCTTTCACTTGTTTTGGTCAAAAATTGAATGAATGTGCTCTTTCATTAATGATGACTGGCACAAACAGTCATACAGTACATAATCATTCTGTGTGAAAAAGCGAAACAATTTTTACACTGTGCTGATAAAATACAGTTCTAAAAACAATAAGGACTTTTAAGAATGGACATTAACAAAGAACTTTATAACAACAATAAAACATTGCTACAACTTCATAAAATATTCATCAAGCTATACTGTGGACAGATTTATGCTCCAGCATGCATCTTTGATTTTCATAAACACACAATGAAATGGTTCCAATAGTGTCTATAGTGAGCCTGTTAAAGAGAAAAACATACAATAGGACATTTCTTTGTTGAATTTTGCACTGGCTATATAGACTCTCACCTGTGTTTACTCTCACCTTCAAGCAACTAGTCACACCCAAAAAATTATTTGGTTGCACTATTTGAAGATAATCTGTACTGCACAGTTTGGAATTAAAAGGTAAAGCAGGCCACAGTGAAGTTTTATGGGCGAGATGGCATTATTGAATGGTCAACGCAAAGTTACAATTTTATTTTTAAACATGTAGATAATCCCAAATTTCACCACACCTGGACTTAAAAAGCTTTGTTCAAGTAGGCTATACGATGCAGGGATTTGCAAAATCTAAATGTGATATTGGTAATGTTGAGAATTATGCAAAAATATGGAAATATTTGCTTTAAATTTAAATTAGTGCTAATCCCAGTTTAGTAAATGACTACAGTAAAACCAAGTTTTAAATTAAACAGAGGTGTGTTACATTAAAAATCCATTGACTGTGGTTATAGGTTAGAATAAAACAAAACTACTGGTGTAGGTACAAGATGGACTCTGGTAGACCTACAGTCAGCTCCATAAATATTGGGACATTGACACAATTGTAATCTTTTTGGCTCTATACACCACCTCAATAGATTTGAAATGAAACGAACAAGATGTGCTTTAACTGCAGACTTTTAGCTTTAATTTGAGGGAATTTACATTGCTGTAGGAATTACAACAGTTTGTATGTTTGTATGTGCAAATGTAATGGGACAATTGGCTGCTCAGCTGTTCCATGGCCAGGTGTGTGTTATTCCCTCATTATCCCATTTACAAGGAGCAGATAAACGGTTCAGAGTTCATTTCAAGTGTGCTATTTGCTCCAAAGAGCTGTCACTATCAGTAAAAAGTTGGAGGCACATATACAAACTGTTGTTTGTGCAGTTAAAGCACGTCGTGTTTGTTTAATTTCAAATCCATTGTGGTGGTATATAGAGCCAAAAAGATTAAAATTGTGTCAATGTCCCAATATTTATGGACCTGACTGTATCTGACCTCATCACCCGGTATACTTCAGCTCGTACCCTTCGCTCTCAGGAAACTGGCCTCCTTCAACTTCCTCGAATACTCTGCTCGCTACAGAGCCTTTTCTTATAGACCCTCCTTTTTACAGAACGGGCTCCCGGTGGAAGTGCGGCGAGCTGACTCTGTTAAGGTTTTCAAAAGCAAACTCAAAACATACTTATTTCACCAAACGTATGGAGACTGATTGATCATAGGTACACACTCACACTGGTTGTAGTTATAGGTACACGCTCACACTGGTTGTAGCAGTAGGTACACGCTCACACTGGCTGTAGCAGTAGGTACACGCTCACACTGGTTGTAGCTGTAGGTACACGCTCACACTGGCTGTAGCTGTAGGTACACTCTCACACTGGCTGTAGCAGTAGGTACACGCTCACACTGGCTGTAGCAGTAGGTACATGCTCACACTGGCTGTAGCAGTAGGTACACGCTCACACTGGTTGTAGCAGTAGGTACACGCTCACACTGGTTATAGCTGTAGGTACACGCTCACACTGGTTATAGCTGTAGGTACACGTTTACACTGGTTGTAGCTGTAGGTACACGCTCACACTGGCTGTAGCAGTAGGTACACGCTCACACTGGTTGTAGCTGTAGGTACACGCTCACACTGGTTGTAGCTGTAGGTACACGCTCACACTGGCTGTAGCAGTATGTACACGCTCACACTGGTTGTAGCTGTAGGTACACGCTCACACTGGCTGTAACTGTAGGTACACTCTCACACTGGCTGTAGCAGTAGGTACACGCTCACACTGGTTGTAGCTGTAGGTACACTCTCACACCGGCTGTAGCAGTAGGTACACGCTCACAATGGTTTTAGCTGTAGGTACACGCTCACAATGGTTTTAGCTGTAGGTACACGCTCACACTGGCTGTAGCTGTAGGTACACTCTCACACCGGCTGTAGCAGTAGGTACACGCTCACAATGGTTTTAGCTGTAGGTACACTCTCACACTGGCTGTAGCTGTAGGTACACGCTCACACTGGTTTTAGCTGTAGGTACACGCTCACACTGGCTGTAGCTGTAGGTACACGCTCACACTGGTTTTAGCTGTAGGTACACTCTCACACTGGCTGTAGCTGTAGGTACACGCTCACACTGGCTGTAGCTGTAGGTACACTCTAGTGATGAGTCGTTCATGAACGATTCGTTCTTTTTGAACGAGTCTTTAATATGACTCGGGAACGACTAGTCATCTCAGAGAGCGAGTCGTTCATTTTTGTGTAGACCCGCGCATGCGCATTGCACCACATCTCATACAGGAAACAGAAAGGAGTCATTCATCTCCCAAGTCGTTCGTTCGTTCACCAAGTCCCTTCCCCATAGAGAAAGAGTATGCAGTTACCGGAAACAGAAAGGAACTGTTCATCTTCCGAGTCGTTCGTTCGTTCGTTCACCAAGTCCCTTCCCCATAGAGAAAGAGTATGCAGTTACCGGAAACAGAAAGGAACTGTTCATCTCCCAAGTCGTTCGTTCACCAAGTCGGGACTTGGTGAACGAACGAACGAACGAACGAACGAACGAACAAACGAACGAACGAACGAACGAACGAACGACTCGGGAGATGAATGAGTCCTTTCTGTTTCCGGATGGACGGATGTATTAGCTACAGCTACATGAGGCTGTCACGGCCCAGACCAGACATGTTGACGGAATTAATGCTAAGCTAAATATGAAGTGACAAAGGAAAAAAACTATTTGGATTAAGAGGTGAGTTGAACTCTCTGCCTGAAGTAAGCTGCAATGAATTTATAATTTATTTTTCAAAGTTTGGCCATGAATGCATTAGCTTATAGTTATTATAGTTTTTATTCCAAAAGTACTAAATGTATTAAAAATTGTAATATGCAACATTTTAATTAGATTCTGCTGAAATGAACGAAATGAACGAAATGACTTGAAAAAAGATTCGTTCATTTTGCTGAACGAGACTTAAAGAACTGAGTCAGTAAAATGAACTGAACTTCCCATCACTAGTACACTCTCACACTGGCTGTAGCTGTAGGTACACTCTCACACTGGTTGTAGCTGTAGGTACACGCTCACACTGGCTGTAGCTGTAGACACACTCTCACACTGGCTGTAGCTGTAGACACACGCTCACACTGGTTGTAGCTGTAGGTACACGCTCACACTGGCTGTAGCTGTAGACACACTCTCACACTGGCTGTAGCTGTAGACACACGCTCACACTGGTTGTAGCTGTAGGTACACGCTCACACTGGCTGTAGCTGTAGACACACGCTCACACTGGCTGTAGCTGTAGGTACACGCTCACACTGGTTGTAGCTGTAGACAAATGCTCACACTGGTTATATCTGTAGGTACACTCTCACACTGGCTGTAGCTGTAGACACACGCTCACACTGGGTGTAGCTGTAGACACACGCTCACACTGGCTGTAGCTGTAGACACACGCTCACACTGGCTGTAGCTGTAGGTACACGCTCACACTGGCTGTAGCTGTAGACACACGCTCACACTGGGTGTAGCTGTAGACACACGCTCACACTGGCTGTAGCTGTAGGTACACTCTCACACTGGCTGTAGCTGTAGACAAACGCTCACACTGGTTGTAGCTGTAGGTACACTCTCACACTGGCTGTAGCTGTAGACACACGCTCACACTGGTTGTAGCTGTAGGTACACGCTCACACTGGCTGTAGCTGTAGACACACGCTCACACTGGGTGTAGCTGTAGACACACGCTCACACTGGCTGTAGCTGTAGGTACACTCTCACACTGGCTGTAGCTGTAGACACACGCTCACACTGGTTGTAGCTGTAGGTACACGCTCACACTGGTTGTAGCTGTAGGTACACGCTCACACTGGTTTTAGCTGTAGGTACACTCTCACACTGGCTGTAGCAGTAGGTACTAGTGTTGTCACAATACTGGAATTTCTAACTTCGATACGATACCTTCAAAAATATCAATATTCGATACCATTTTCGATACCAAAGGGAAAACAACTGTGACAATATTATTATTTAAATTTTTTTTATTTAAAGATAAATATAAAATCAGCCAAGGTCCGCTTAGACCTTAGTTAACTTTCCTCACCGTGAGGGGTCCGAAATTTTAATAAAGGATATGTGTTTGAATATAATTCTTTAAAGTAAAGTCTCATTTATTCCACACCTACAGCCTCTTAAACAAAATGGAGATGAATGTTGATAATCCACTGTTTTCTGTATTTTATTCTTTGGTTACATGAGGAGGATGTTTGAGTGTTTAGCTTTCGCAAAACACAGCTCACAGACAAAAGGAAAATACTACAAAATCATAAGAAGATAAAGCTAAAGCTCAGGAAATTATAGTTACCTGATGTAACTACAGTTCTACGAGTGTGTGCGTAGCCCACCTACGGGCTTCGCTAGTAGTTACCTCTCCCTGGCGCGAGCCAGACTTCTGAGAAAGATCAAAGCATTCACCGCGCCAATCATGCCAGTGTACTGGCACAGCCTCAGGGGCTATATAAACCCCCTTGCCCAACGCTCTCCCTTCTTCGAACCAGCTCAAAAGAGGGAAGAAGTCCAGCTGGGCCTGAGAGTAGGTGGGCTACGCACACACTCGTAGAACTGTAGTTACATCAGGTAACTATAATTTCTACTTCGTGTGTGCTCCGCCCACCTACGGGCTTCGCTAGTGGTTACCTACCAAGGCGAAGGCCGAGGGGATAAATGTACTCCCAGCTGGACCGGTTCACAACGATTGGCGCGGGAACAAACAACGCCAGAGCAACGCCGCCCGCCTCTCCCAAGAGCAGCTGCGCGCCCCACTACAGGTCACAGCGCCCAAACTGCCTCTCCCAAGAGCATCTGTCGCCGTCCTATGTGAGCCTAATAAAGCTGTGCCCAGGACCGCCTCTCCCAAGAGCATCCTGGCACCCTGATCAAACTGCCAACTTCAGTGTCCGTGGTCGGGGATGGGCCGCCTCCCAAGAGCATCCATCCTGCCCGCCGAGCCCATGACCGCCTCTCCCAAGAGCACACGGGCTGCACAGACAAATACATCCAAAAAGGACCCGCCAAGCTGTGGTACAGGTGTTCTCAGCCGCAATAACAGTAACACCTGCAGTGTGCGCCAGCCTAGGTGACGAGGTTCTGGCCTCTATTCAACACTGAATGAGTGACCGAGCTCGCAGACACGTCCCATGAGATAGGACCGCACAAACGTGGACACAGAGGACCAAGATGCCGCCAAGCATATATCTTCCGCAGAGACACCTCTACACAGGGCCACCGACGTGGCAACCCCTCGGGTAGAGTGTGCCCTGATCAAGGCTGGGGGAGGGCGGCCTGAGCCACGAGGCCGCTCCAATACCCCCACAGATCCAGTGTGCTAGGCGTTGGGCCGACAACGGTGACCCACGCCTTGGCGCGAAGCACACAAATAACTGGTCTGATGTCCGAAAACCCGCTGTGCGCTCCACATAGCAGCGCAAAGCCCTGACCGGACACAGCATGAGTAACCGCGTATCTGCTGTCGTCCCGGTTGGGGTGGGGCAGAGAGCTCTAATCCTGATCACCCTGGACCGGAAGGACGAGGTGATAACCTTCGGCTGAAAGGCTGGGTTGGGCCAAAGGTGAATTAGGCTTCCATCCTCACTGAGCGACATGCACGGATGAACCGACAAGGCGCACAGGT
Source organism: Perccottus glenii (assembly GCA_024416835.2). Lineage (NCBI taxonomy): Eukaryota > Metazoa > Chordata > Actinopteri > Gobiiformes > Odontobutidae > Perccottus > Perccottus glenii. The sequence continues at coordinate 31,227,575 of CM044553.2, forward strand.
CCCCCGCCCTCTTGGCGGAGGATAGGGCCAGCAGAAGGGCGGTCTTGAAGGAGAGCAGCCGGACTTCCGCCTGCTCCAACGGCTCAAAAGGGGGTCCAGACAGACCATCCAAAACAGTCTGAAGGTCCCAGGAGGCACCACCTGTCTAGAGGGGGCCTCACTCTGCGTGCACCCAAGAAAACGCTTAACCAAAGGGTGACTACGAGCCGAGAAGCGCCAAAGCCCTCATGGCCCGTCGTGATGGCTGCCGCAAACACCGCCAGAGTAGATGCGTACGACCACTGTCCAGAAGTCCCTGTAGAAATTCTAGGACTACATTAACTGGACAGCTACAGGGGTCCAACGTCCTGTCACCACACCAAGCGGCAAAGAGACGCCAACGGGTGCCGTATGCCCTGGCCGTGGAAGGTGCCCTAGCACTCTGGATGGTGGACACCACTGCTGGGGGAAGTCCTATATTCATAAGCTTCCCCTTTCAACCTCCAGACTAGGAGCCTGCGGGTCAGGAATGGTCGGGACTGAAGGGAACCCCCGGCCTGCAGCAGTGTGTCGGGTTGGTCGGGGAGAGGCCACGGGTCCGTCACCGCCATCTGCACCAGGTCTGGGTACCATCTGGCACCCGGACTGTCCGGAGCCACCACCAGGATGTGAAGGCCCTGCAACCTCACCCTGTGAAGCAGAGGGGATAAGAGGCGTAGTGGTGGGAAGGCATAGAGGAGGCCTATGGGCCATGACCTTTGAGCCAGCGCGTCCACCCCTAGCGGTGGGTCGTCTGACGATCTGAGCGAGAACCAGAGTGGGCACTGAGCGTTCTCTGCACTGGCGAACAGGTCGGCCACAGGCTGACCGAACCGGCGCCAAGTCTGTTGTGCGATTTTGGGCGCCAAGCTCCATTCGTCGTGTAGAGGGCCACCCCGGGACATCCTGTCTGCCCCTGCGTTGAGTGTCCCGGGCACATGCCGTGCCCTTAGGGAGGCCAGGTGTGTGTCTGCCCACATTAGGATCTCTGCTGCCCTCCGATGAAGGAGGGGTGACCTGGTTCCTCCCTGTCTGTTCAGGTAGGCCACAACTGTTGTGTTGTCCGACCTGATCATCACGTGATCTCCCTTCAAGCTGGGGGCAAAGTGCAGAAGCACCCTCTGCACCGCTACCATCTCCAGTACATTTATGTGAGATAGCGTTGGCTCCCAGGCCCCGCCCACTGCGAGCCGGCCTAAGGTCCCGCCCCATCCGGTGAGTGATGCGTCCGTGAACACCTCCACATAGTGTGGGACGCATCCCATGCGCACTCCCAGTTGGAGACGGTCCGGGTGAGCCAGAATTCCAGATCCTGTCGAGCCCCAAGGACAGTGAGACCCGGGTCTGTCTGTCCTTCGTGGGATGTAACCGGAGCCGAGCAAACCAGCGTTGGAGCCTTCTCATATGAAGGAGCCCCAAGCGTACCACCGGGTGAGCTGCCGCCATCATCCCCAGTAGGCACCGTACCAGACAAGACGGTGCAGATGGAGCTACCACCAGCCTCTGAGCCAGACTCCTGAGCGCCACCTGTCTCTCCACGGAGAGCCGTGGCGCGCACGGTCTGTGCATCCAACTCCAGTCCCAGGTACGTCACCTGTTGTGCTGGCAACAACGAGCTCTTGGCCTGGTTCACCACGAACCCCAGCTTTGAGATGTGACGCAGTACTCTGTCCGTATGCTGCACGGCTTCCTGGCGAGAGGAGCAAGGATGAGCCAATCGTCGATGTAAGTCAGGATCCTGAAACCCTGACGACGGCTGGCTCCAGTGCTGCCTCCACGCATTTGGAAAAGGTGCGTGGGCGAGGGAGTAGCCGAACGGGAGACGGTTGAACTGAAAACACCGCTCCCGATGGCGAACCTGAGAAATTTCCTGTGCCCGGTAGGATGGAGACGTGAAAATAAGCATCCATCAGGTCGATTGAGGTCATCCAGTCCCCGGCGGACACTCTCCAGGAGGTGCCTGGTAGTTAACATGGAACCTCCTGGTGGTCACATACTGCTCAGGATGCGCAGGTCCAGGATTGGTCTCACTCCCCGCTTTTCTTTGGGACCAAGAAATAGGGGAGTAAAACCTCTCTCCGCCTCCCCTCGGTCCAGTTCCGAAACTGCACCGCAATGCAGGAGTGAAGAGACCTCCACTTGGAGGGCCCTTGTCGCTGCCTGGGTTGTGAGCTGTGTGCGAAGGACACCGCGGAAGGGAGGGGGTCGACGGCAAACTGCAAGGCATAGCCCCTTCTCAGCGCCCTGTGTCCACGCCCAAGAAGTGCGATAGAGGGCGCACCATGTCCTGAACAGGAGGATGTATCGCCCACCCGCCATCACAAACCCAACTGGAGGTTCGGGATGCGGGGGGCCCCCCCAGAAAGGGCTGCCCTACCCTCTTGGGAGGGGGCACTGCTGGGGTTCTGTGGGTGGGTTGCTGTCTGAGCTAGGACCCCCTAGGTCTGGGGTCGCCCCACTTTTACAGGTGGTGCACCCCTAGTAGCTGACTGTGTGGCCGGGGGTAGCGAGCCCTGGTCAGCATCCCCGCCCTTGCAGCTCAACACTGGGCGCTGCCTGAATAACTGCGGGCAAGCCCACGGCCCCCAATATCTGCACACCGCCCTGGCAGTTGCAGAGTGGAATCTGGGCCGTTTACCAGCAGCCTTAGAGTTACAGGAGGCGCGGGAGCGCCTCTTAAGCCCCTCCCTTGGCAGCATGGAAGGCCCCTGTACTGCTGTAGGTGCGCCGGACCCACTTAAGCCAAGCACGATCCGTCTGCGTGGCGTAGTGGAAGGGGGCGGACCATAAAGAGCCGGAGGAAGACCCAGAAGCGTGCTCTTTTAATGAGAAGTAACGGGCCCTACGGCCTTTATTGATATGATTATCATTAAAGGACGACTTGTAGGAGCGGGAGGAGCCAGCGCCCCTATTACGTTGAAAACCTCCTCTTCTCCCGGCGTTTTCCCGCCCTGCGCTATTAGAGGCGGGGACAAGATCAGCAGCGGCAACGGTGGGGCGTGCCCTAGCTCGCTCACGGGAGTCGCGACACCTGGTGCCGGTCTGCACGACGGCGCCAAATGTCGACGCTGGCGTCTCGGCTGGAGATGAGGAGCAAGCTGCTGGGACGCGTTTTGGAGGCTGATTCTAGTCGGTCTACAAGAGACTGAATATCAGGACCAAACAGGGATGAGGTGGAGAGCGGCAGACCGAGGATGCGTCTCTGCTCCTGTTCCTTCAGGGAAGACAGGCCGAGCCACAGGTGTCTGGCGCCGAGCTGAGCCGCTCATGGTGCGGCCCCATCCACGGCGAATGCTTGGGACATCCTCAGGAGAGCAGCCGCTGTGGTCTGAACCTCATCTATCTCCTCGGGCGTGAGGACAGATCGCTCATGTGTGAGCTTGTCCAAGGAGCCCGCCAGAAAAGCCATATTGCTAGCCAACGCCACCACCTGAGCGGCGTTAGCGTAGCAGCGATCCATCAGCGATGCCATCAATCTGTCCCTCTCTGATGGTAGAGCCGGCTTACCGCTCGGCCAGGGGGTAGATGACGGTAGCAGGCACATCCTCACCCCGTCCTCAACAGGTGGGACGCCGGTGATCTCGTTCCAGCCCACCACATTGCAATATGCCAAATAGCCTCGGCGGGCCTCGCTGAGAGCGGGCTCTGCCATTCTCGCTGGGCATAATGGGCGATGGGTGTCATAAGAGGGCAGAGAGTCGCCACGCGTGGCCGAGAACGAGCCTGTGACGCTAGCCCCAGTGTGAAGTCCGCCGAGCAGTCTCAAGCTGCTGGGGCGGGGCGGGTCTCCATACGAACCGCAGCGGAGGCAAACAGCTGCGGCAGGTCATCCAGCGGGTACCAATGAGCTGGCTGGAGATCAGGGACGGAGACTCCAGTACCGACGGATCCAGCGTCATCGCCACGGGCTTCCCCGTCCTCACTACTCGCTGCCCAATCCAGCTGAGGTGGGGTAGCGGCAGGGGACACCGCGATGGATAGCGGTGGCAGGTCGGGTCGAGACGGGGAAATAGGACCCATGAAAGCCGCGCGCGCTCGGACTCCTCTCTGGGAAGGCCGAGGCAGGCGGAGCAGGCAGACCGCTCCAGCTGATGACTCCATCCGAGGCAGGTGAAGCAGCAGTCGTGGCCATCCTCGGGCAGCAGCCAGGCGCAGCAGGAGCGGCAGGAGCGGCGGTGCCCGACACCGGTAGGTGGCAAATCTCGGGCACATTCCATTCTTCTAGCTACGTGTGATCTTCGCTCTTTTAAATATCTCAGAAGTGCTGAGAGAGAAGAAGGGAGAGCGTTGGGCAAGGGGGTTTATATAGCCCCTGAGGCTGTGCCAGTACACTGGCATGATTGGCGCGGTGAATGCTTTGATCTTTCTCAGAAGTCTGGCTCGCGCCAGGGAGAGGTAACCACTAGCGAAGCCCGTAGGTGGGCGGAGCACACACGAAGTAGAACTGGTGGTTTAATGACAACAGCCTGGAATCCTGCATATTATGCCTAGTACTCCATGTGTGAGAACATTTTAAATACAAAATCATCAATTCAAGCCAAATTATTTTCTGATTAAAATAAACGTTCCCTCCTGTCCATAACGTCAGGAACGTTAGGAATCTTTATTATGTTTTGCCAAGGCTTTTAAATTTTAGTTGTTTCTAACTCATTATCAGGCTACGCTAAACATGTTGAAATTTCCCGCTGCTCTGTCCGTAACCATAGTAACCTGAGGACCCGTGCGTGTTGACGTAGCCGTCCTAGAAGTGCAGGTTCAAAAATATGTTTTACACAATGCGCTTGTAATTATGAATACTGTCTTGCGGTCCAGATCGCGGTCCGCCTTTTGAAGACCCCTGAGGTAGTGCACTTGTTCAAAGGCCTCTCAGATTGTCATACTTTCAGAAACCAATAGTGCAAGTAAAAAAAAAAAATAATAATAATACTTGATATCGATACTCGGTATCGAAACTTCGGGAAATGAGTATCGTATCGTTTGAGATATTTCAGTTTCGATATTTAGCTATAGGTACACGCTCACACTGGCTGTAGCTGTAGGTACACTCTCACACTGGTTGTAGCTGTAGGTACACGTTTACACTGGTTGTAGCTGTAGGTACACGTTTACACTGGTTGTAGCTGTAGGTACACGCTCACACTGGTTGTAGCTGTAGGTACACGCTCACACTGGCTGTAGCTATAGGTACACGCTCACACTGGTTGTAGCTGTAGGTACACGTTTACACTGGTTGTAGCTGTAGGTACACGTTTACACTGGTTGTAGCTGTAGGTACACGCTCACACTGGTTGTAGCTGTAGATACACGTTTACACTTGTTGTAGCTGTAGGTACACGTTTACACTGGTTGTAGCTATAGGTACACGCTCACACTGGTTGTAGCTGTAGGTACACGCTCACACTGGTTGTAGCTGTAGGTACACGTTTACACTGGTTGTAGCAGTAGGTACACGCTCACACTGGTTGTAGCTGTAGGTACACGCTCACACTGGTTGTAACTGTATGTACATGCTCACACTGGTTGTAGCTGTAGGTACACTCTCACACTGGTTGTAGCTGTAGGTACACGCTCACACTGGTTGTAGCTGTAGGTACACGCTCACACTGGTTGTAGCTGTAGGTACACGCTCACAATGGTTGTAGCTGTAGGTGCACGCTCTCACAGGTTGTAACTGTCGCTGCACGCTCACACTGCCTATTTTTGCAGTAGTATTTAGCACTTTTTCTTTTTTACCTCCTTCTAGGGTGGACGCAAACCTCTGACCTGTTTGGTGATGTGTAACCCCTCTCTAGTATGAGAACCCCCAGCCCATCTGTCATCTACCTTGATGTTGGCTGCAGTCCCACCCACCATTACACACACTCACAGAGTGGACACTGGACACTGCCAATATAAATGTTTTTTTTAGTAAATATGTTTTGTGTATTTTTATGTATTTTTTAACTGTCCTGGACACATTCCTGCACAGCCTGTCCGTCCTGGGAGTGGATCCCTCCTTCTGTGGTTCTCCCTGAGGTTTCTCTTTTTTCCTGGCTGTTTTTTTGGGGGGGGAGTTTTTCCTTACTGTGATGGAGGGTAAAAGGAAATAAAACCAAATAAATTTAAACTGGGTAAATTTTGGGTTCCATTGTTGCACAACACTGGTCATAAACTTTGTCTCTTAACTCAGGTTTAAACCCTTAACCAATTATTACTGGGCATATCCATGCTGAAAAACAGGAAGCAACATGGTCACAGCCAAAAACAGGAAATAGAAAATAAATAGTTGTATAAATGTAAGTTGAAGAATACGAGTTGCAAGGTGATTGTAAATGGCTCACACTGAGGATAGGCCAACTTTAAAACTCATGGCCTCTACATATTTCATGATGTTTCACACTAAGTGCAAATTGTTTTAACATTATAAAGTATAAAACTTTAGGAAAAGCTTCTTAAAAATATGAAAAAAATATGACTCAATAAAAATTGTCTGTGAACAAAATTTGCATCCACCATTCGCATTGAAGCATCAATTAAAAAATTATTGTAAAAAAATTAGATAATGCTTTCAAAGTCTAATCAATACCTTCTACATTGTTTTCTGCATAGTTTAGTAAAGTCTATTCTCTGAATCAAAAGGAAAAAAAGGTGAAGCCAAGAACCAAAGGTTAAGTTGTTATTGTTTTATTGTTTTATTAGGATCCCCATTAGCTGCCCATTTAATGGCCGTTAATCTTCCTGGGGTCCTCATTTGAAGCAGCGTCAGATCCATGTGACTTTTCTCACATCTGATTGGTCCAGTTTGGTTTCGCGTTCTCTAAACCAGAATAAAACCTGCTCTGGAGCAGGGTAGCTGTGCAGTTACCATGGCAACGAAAACCGCTCAAAACCAAACCACCTTCTGGACCCCGAAAACTCAGAGTTTGCTCAAACTAAACCTGAGCTCACCTGGATCAAAACCTAAACCGGCTTTAAAGTGTAAGTAAACCCCTGGTCAGAGCCAAACTCCGCCCACTGCCAATATTGGAAAAATGCTGGAAAAGTGGGCAGAGTCCAGTGGAGACAGAGGGGAGAAACCGAGGGTGGGGCTGAGCTGGGGGCGGGACCTGAAACCCAACAGAGGTGGATTGATTGACAGCTGTGAGAAGCACAAAGATGGAGAGAAGGGAGTGGTGGGGTCGTGCCGGGGCGTGAGTAGTGTCACACAAGGAAACAACTACAAATAGAAAAATTCAACTGCAGTAACCACCATTCAACCTGAAGAGGGCAGCACTTAGACGGTTTTACACCATATATTGTAGAATTAATATACTTTATACTCAAATGTCAAAACTTTTACTCAAATCAATGAACAGCACTTATAAGGCCCCATTCTTACAGATTATTAACTAAAAAAAAGTTGTTTTAGGGTTTAGTTACACTTTAAGCCTCAGATCCAGTCTCAAGTCCACCTTCTATAACACAAGCTCCAGACTATGTATAAAATAAGTACTTGTTTTTGGAGAGTGTTCTGTCCTTGTCAGTTTTAATGTTGTTAATGCTATATGCATTCCCAATAGAAAAATAAGCACGCTAAGTGTTTAGTTTTTGCAGTTCTTCAACTTTGCAGAGTTTGTTTGTCTGAGGATCTGAAGATCTTATGGGCACCGACCCTGGGCACTTCCATTCCCGCCTTGACGCCAATTAATCTACCAAAACAGACCAAGATGCCCATTAGATGTGTCTATAATGTGCAGTTGGACTAACTGAAGTGAATAAAATAAATAAAGCCTTTTATAACAGAAAATATGTTATAACAATAAAAACTCAAGGTACAATTGCGCTCATAAGTTTACATACCCAGGCGAAATTTGTGATTTTTTTGGCCATTTTTTGGACAATATAAACAATAACATAAAAACCTTTCTTATAGTTACTGGTTGGGTGAAGCCATTTATAGTCAAACAATTGTGTTTACTGTTTTTAAATAATGACAACAGAAACTACCCAAATGACCCTGATCAAAAGTTTACATAAAAGTTACATAGTTCTTAATACTATGTATTGCCACCTTTAACATCAATGACAGCTTGAAGTCTTTTGTTGTCGTTGTGGCCGAGGCTCTTTATTTTCTCAGAAGTAAAGCTGCCCATTCTTTTTGGCAAAAAGCCTCCAGTTCTTGTAAATTCTTGGGCTGTCTTGCATGAACTGCATGTGTTATAATAATTTTATTATTATAATTGTGTATATTGTTTATAGTTAGTGGGTGCTCATAGTTCTCTACAGGTCATGTCAAATCATGTCATGTCCTCCATGCTAGTCCAAGCATGGAGTAGACATAACTAGATAGACATGGGTTGCCATGGTACTTTTGCACCTGGAGCTGGGGCCTTGAGGGGAGTGTATGGAAGATACACCCCCCACTGCAGTGATATAAAATCTCATGTTTTGTTTACTTCTTTAAGCAAACGCATTCTGTACCTTTAATGTACCTGTCTTTGCTTCTCCTTGCAAGGAATAAAACCTGGCCTTTCGCTTTTATAATATAATCTGTCTCCGTGTCTCTCTGGTTAATATAAGGATAAAGTATTCTTATAACAGCATGTTTGAGATCTCTCCAGAGTAGCTCAATGATATTGAGGTCAGGAGACTGAGGCCAGTCCAGAACCTTCTCTTTATGCTGCTGTAGCCAATGACAGGTCGACTTGGCCTTGTGCTTTGGATCGTTGTCATGTTGGAACGTCCAAGTACGTCCCATGAGCAGCTTCCAGGCTGATAGGTGCAAATTTTCCTCCAGTATTTTCTGATAACATGCATTCATTCTTTTCCTGTGCCTTTGTAGTTCACACATCCCCAAAACATCAGCTCCACCTCCATGTTTCACAGTAGGAATGGTGTACCTTTCATCATAGGCCTTGTTGACTCTTCTCCAAATGTAATGTTTATGGTTGTGGCCAAAAACTTTTGGTCTCATTACTCCAGAATAGGAGAGCTGGTTAAACACATCCTCTACAACATCGCGTGGCGGTCGGGGACAGTACCTCTGGACTGGCAGACCGGGGTGGTGGTCCCTCTTTTCAAGAAGGGGGACCGGAGGGTGTGTTCCAACTACAGAGGAATCACACTCCTCAGCCTCCCCGGGAAAGTCTATGCCAGGGTACTGGAGAGGAGAATGCGGCCGATAGTTGAACCTCGGATTCAGGAGGAACAATGCGGTTTTCGTCCCGGTCGTGGAACACTGAACCAGCTCTATACCCTCTCCAGGGTGCTGGAGGGTTTATGGGAGTTTGCCCAACCAGTCCACATGTGTTTTGTGGATCTGGAGAAGGCATTCGACTGTGTCCCCCGTGGCGCCCTGTGGGGGGTGCTCTAGGAGTATGGGGTCCGGGGCCCTTTGCTAAGGGCTGTCCGGTCCCTGTACGACCGGAGCAGGAGCTTGGTTCGCATTGCCGGTGTAACCCATATTTAATAATGGTTCTAATAAAAAAAAAGTAAATATGCCCAGAAACGCTATGTCTCTATTTGAAATAAAATAATTGTCAGCAATCAATGAGTTAACCCATAGATGAGTGACATTTAGCTCTTGACCAATGAGCTTCTGTTAAATGGCGCATTGTCCCGCCCCCTCACTCCACCTGCGCTGCCACAGCCCAGGCCTCTCTCTTTTCCTCCAACAAGAGCACACAAGGCACTGGCAAAAACAGGCAAAGAAAACGCAAATAAAAGATACATTTTAGACTTGAAGAGACAATTTAAACTATCAGTTGCTGATGTTAAAGATTCTTTCTGACATGGTTATTTGGAAAAAAAACGTTGCTATAAGCTTAGAAATTCATTGTTTTTGCACTTTTGGTTGTAGACAATCAAGGCTGGAGACGGCACTAATTTTAGCTTTAGCCTTTTCCAGCGTGAGATTGGTGAGTTTTTTTTTCCCGTTTAAGGTCAATGTGAAATGCACATGGTTAAAATGTAATGTTTACACTGAGAAAATGTTTTATCAGGAGTTATTACTATTTATGTTGGTATTTTACTGCAGTTTTGAAGCAGTGTGTTGCAGTTTCTTTTGTTAAAAATGTTCTTGTAATTTAATGTAAAGATTTGAACAATACCTCAAGAGAAAAGATGTATTAGACCATAATACAGCAAAATTTCAATTTTCATGATTTTTGGGAATTGTAGACATGATTAAAGTTAAAAGCAATAAGCTACAGTCAGAACAGATTGTACTTTTAATTGTACACTTATAGTATTTTATGACACTATCTGACAGGTCAGGTTTTTTTTTTTCCCTTGGGTGGACCTGTCGTTGATGGCGAGCCAACCCACTGGACGAACTGATTGATTGGATCCTCTGCTGCACGGTGCAGTGCGGTAGGCCCACTGCAACAAAAGCCCCTTCCACGCCTTTTCACTTGCTGCCCCTTTACACACACATTTCCCTGGAACATTTTGACTTTTAACTTACCTGGAACTAGGGATGCTCATATTGACAGTTTAACCGTTAACCTAAAGTAAAAATCTTGACCGAATAATACTATCAGTTAAACGGTTTAAAACGTTTTTTTTTTTTATGTTTTTTTTTTTTTTTGTTTGCTGCATGGTTTATGCAATGGCCGCACAGTCTGTGCATATCCAGGTCCCGCTCGGTCAAAACCCGTCAGAGTTGGCTGAAAAAGGTGTCAATCGAAGGCTAACACTTCCTGTTAGCATTTTAGTAGCTTTTTTCGCGGTCTCAAAAGGACTTATGGCTTTTATTATCAATAGAAATGACAAAAAATGTCACAGCAGATTTCAAGTTGGAAATACTTCTCTGCAGTTTTTGAGCCTTGGAGGATATAACATGTCTTGTGGACCTAATTCTTTTACTGGATATTATTCCCTGGACCTTTACGGACAGAAAGACACCAAGCTAACGTGGATTTGTTGCTGTTTCAGTCCAAGAGACCCGTCAAACGTAAGACAAGTCCAAACTAAATCTTTGTGCTTGTCTGTAAAAAAGGCTTTGGTGTCGGCGCTGTGGTTGTAACGTGTTAAAATGGTTTATATCGCCTGAAAGATGAGACTTTAAGCTTTAATTTGGTATATATATTGTTGGGGTTTGCATGACGAGGTGCAAGCACAACGCAGGCTTTCTTTTGTAGCGTGTTTACGTCCCGGGACCGGGACGTTGTAATAATCAATTAAGGAGCGGCGGTTGTCGGTCGGGAAAATTAATCAAAATGAGCATCCCTACCTGGAACTCTTTAAGGACTTTACGGACTATACACATTTTTCAGCAGGAAGTGGACTAAGGGTGGGGAAGAGTAATTCCTTCGAAATAAGGGTTTTGTTGTATGGTGATTACAAGTGTATTGCTGAATGTTATTAGCTATTAATGACAGAATCAGATTTATTTTTTTTATATTGTTTTGATTTCAAATTGAATGTGAACTTAGAAGGGTGCACCCAGGTAAGAACATGTGATTGTGGAAACGGTTGTTACTAAGGAAATTGTTGGTACCAAAGAGATCATTTTATTGTTTTATTTTGAAAATTTACCTACCCTACCTTTTAAAATACAAGTCGGCAATTTTAAAAAAAAATCTAAAGCCTTTGTCTGAGTCTCATTCACGTCACTACTTCTGTACGCAGCCGAACCTTCTGGTCCAAAACCTCTAAATTACAGTTCTAGTACATTTGGTTCATAGTTGTAATTTAAAAGTAGCAAGAGTCTTACACCGGCAGTAAGTCAGACCTGTTCCCAGTGCATGTTGGACTCCAGCAGGGCTGCCCTTTGTCACCGGTCCTGTTCATTATCTTTATGGACAGGATTTCTGGGGGCAGCCAGGGGCTGGAGGGAGTCTGGTTTGGGGACCACAGGATCTCGTCTCTGCTTTTTGCAGATGATGTTGTCCTGTTGGCTCCATCAAGCCAGGACCTTCAGTGTGCACTGGGACGGTTTGCAGCCGAGTGTGAAGCGGCTGGGATGAGGATCAGCACCTCCAAGTCTGAGACCATGGTTCTCAGTCTCAGTCCTTCAGGTTGGTGGAGAGATTCTGTCTCAAGTGGAGGAGTTCAAGTATCTTGGGGTCTTGTTCACGAGTGAGGGAAGGAGGGAACGTGAGATTGACAGACGGATCGGTGCAGCTTCTGCAGTGATGCGGTCGATGTACCGGTCTGTTGTGGTGAAGAAGGAGCTGAGCTGTAAGGCAAAGCTCTCGATTTACCGGTCAATCTACGTTCCTACTCTCACCTATGGTCATGAGCTTTGGGTCATGACCGAAAGAACAAGATCCCGGATACAAGCGGCCGAAATGAGCTTTCTCCGCAGGGCGGGGCGCTCCCTTAGAGATAAGGTGAGGAGCTCGGTCACTCGGGAGGAGCTCAAAGTAGAGCCGCTGCTCCTCCACATCGAGAGGAGCCAGCTGAGGTGGCTCGGGCATCTGTTTCGGATGCCTCCTGGACGCCTCGCTAGGGAGGTGTTTCGGGCATGTCCCACCGGGAGGAGACCCCGGGGAAGACCTAGGACACGCTGGAGGGACTATGTCTCTCGGCTGACCTGGGAACGGAAGAGCTGGAGGAAGTGTCTGGGGAAAAGGGAAGTCTGGGCGTCTCTGCTTAGACTGCTGCCCCCGCGACCCGGCCCCGAATAAGCGGTAGAAGATGGATGGATGGATGGATGGATGGATGGTTAAACACATCTTGCTCCAGGGCTTTGGCAATGAAGGGAAGGAGGGAAACCGGTCTGTAGTTTTATAGCAGTGTAGGGTTGAGAGTGGGTTTCTTCAGTAGTGTTGTGATGCAGGCCTCTTTGAAAGCTGTGGGGAATGACCCAGTGGAGAGAGATGAGTTGATGATGTGGGGGATAACAGGCACAACAGACGGAGAGATGGCCTGAAGGAGATGTGTGGGGATGGGATCCAACGAGCAGGTGGTAGGGTGGTTAGAACCAATGACCTTGGAAACGTCTGCTTTAGTTAGAAGAGAAAAAGAAGGGAGCAAACATATATCAGGGGTGTGGACGAGTTCGACAGGTGGTGGAGCAAAGAACTGATTGCCGATGGAGGCCGTTTTCTTTACAAAGAAAGACGCAAAATCATCAGCTGTTAAATCTGATGAAGGTGGGGGAGCAGGCGGACAAAGGAGGGCAGAAAAGGTTTTAAAAAGAGTGCGCAGGTCAGGCGAGTTGATGATCTTAGAGTTAGGCATTCAAACCTGTTTGTGTGTACTTGTGTGCATGTTATCAAGCCAAAGTCACCAGGATATGTAAACTTTTGATCAGGGTTATTTGGGTAGTTTCTGTTGTCATTATGATTTATAAAGAGTAAACACAGTTGTTTTACAATAAATGGCTTCCCCAACCACTAACTATGAGTGAAAAAAAAAGTTTTTGTGTTATCATTTATATTGTCTAAAAAATGGCCAAAAGATAAATCACAAATTCTGTAAACTTATGTGCACAACTGTATTATTAAAAATGACAAACTACTGTGTAACAAAGCTACATCTGAATATGTGGGGCCATGTTTGTTAATAACAAGTCCTTAGTGCATAATATTCCTAACATAAAACTATATTTGGGCTTATTCTAGACAAATCTCTTAGGTATTCATTTGTTTTTCAGCCGTTGACTGACAACTCTAAAGATACATTTCTGCCCCTCGTCTTGTGTTGTTCAATCCACTTTAGGATTACATTATAGGGAAACATGTAAGTGGCTATAGTAGTGTTTTGATGAACAATGGTAGAAATAAGGTGCTTGTTTGAATCTGATGTAAATCCTGTCATATGCATAAAAGAAATATCTAAGTCAGAAATTCTGGACGCTCACAGGAGGAAACTCAGTCTCATCGTCCAGACGCACAGGCCCAACTGCCAATTCATGCTCTGGAATGACTTCACCTTTTTTACAACCCCCATCTTCACAGTAACCTGGGAACACAGAGAGAAGAGAGAGAAGATTTTTCAGGGTATTAAAATTTTTTGCAATCTATAATGAGAGCTTTAGTGTGATCACAAACATCTGCAACATAAAACAATATACAGACCAGTGAGCGTGGCAGTGATGGGGCCAGTGGCTGGTAAGGCAGCAGTTGCAGCATATGTGGGATACGTGTGTCCCGGTGCTGTGACCTCTGACCCCTCTAACTGTTTAGCTTCAGTTTGGTCCACATTCACCCCGAGCAACCTGAGAATAGAGCAAAAAAAGAAAGAAGAGGTAATTTACATTAGAGGGCTGTTCCCTTCAGTGAATCATCTGCCTCCATCTAGCCCTATCCCCTGCATCCTCTTCTCTCAGACTACCTTCATGTCCTCCTTCACCACATCCATGAACCTCCTCTTTGGTCTTCCTCTAAGCCTCTCAGCCTCCTGTCTGGCAGCTCTAACCTCATCCTCCTTTTACCGATTTATTCCCTCTCCCTCCTCTGAACATGTCCAAACCATCTCAACCTGGACTATCTCCTAAACATGGGACCTAAGCTGACCCTCTGATGTACTCTTACAGAGAAAAGAAAGCTGCATTGTTAGTTGCTATCGTATCTTAGCAGAGCCAGCACCAAAGTCACTTGTATTCCCATCCTGTCTTCAGAAGTGACCTTGTTGCTGACTCTGCTAAGATACTAAAATACTAAGACTCTGCTAAGATAGCAACTAACAATGCAGCTTTCTTTTCTGTTATACTCATTCCTGATCCTATCTATTCTAGTCACTCCCAAATAAAACCTTGACATTCTGAGCTCTGCTCCAGCTCTTCCTCCTGTTTTTTTTTTCAGCAGTCAAAATAAAATTGGACACCCCAGAAGCAAAAAAGTTAGTGCCCTTGTAATGGTGCACATTACACGGGAAACATGTCCCATTTTGCAAACCACTGCACAGAGTTTTAAAAAAACATAAAACCCCTCAGCAGTTTCAAGATTGTTACATTGTGTTACAGTACATGGTCAGAGGCACCATGTGGGCCAAAATCCAACAGTGGGTTTGGGGCATATTCTTCTGTTGTAGAGTGGTATACGTTTGGTACAGACATGAACCCTCACCAGTGTTTGTGGGCCAGCCTGCACTCGCCCCCCTCCTGTGGGTCCAGGTTGTAGATGAAGAGCTGGCCATCAGCTGTAGCTACAAGCAGCCGGGGAAGCTTCTGAATGCTGAAACAACATGACAAATGTATATTTTATATCTTTGCACAGGAGTGGAATGTCTAATATATACATGCCAGAGAATAGCATGAAGTGTGTCAGGGACGCTTACGTAGCCAAGGTGCACATGTTCTTATGACCCAAAGTGAGCAGGTGAACAGTGGCAAAGGCCCGGTCCTGACTCATCATGTCAGAGACCTGAGCTGGAAGGTAGGTGCTGGCTGCAGAGAACATCCTGCCCACATATGACCCCCAGGTGGACACCTCTTCTTCTTCACTAAAAAAACAGCACATTCACTGATACATCCTTTTATCAATAACTCCTTAGACCCTGGTTTCCTATGCCAATCCCTAATGTGGTGCAAACTCATGTTTACAGCCTGGTACAAATGCATTTATATACACTGTGTGCACAATTATTAGGCAAGTGGTATTTTTGATGATTAATTTTGTTATTGAACAACTACAGTGCTCTTGGGTTAACAAAACCTCAAACCTGAACATTTAAGTAG
Source organism: Perccottus glenii (assembly GCA_024416835.2). Taxonomy (NCBI): domain Eukaryota; kingdom Metazoa; phylum Chordata; class Actinopteri; order Gobiiformes; family Odontobutidae; genus Perccottus; species Perccottus glenii. The sequence continues at coordinate 31,243,179 of CM044553.2, forward strand.
TAAAAGTTTTTTTTAAGTTTTGGCTTTCTTAAGAGAATATCTATATGTACACCATTATTAGGCAAAGCAAGGCAATTTTATTTATACAGCACAATTCATGATTCTAGATTTCTAACCTGATTTTTAGATTTTAGAGAAAGAGACTTGAGGTGACTGCTGACACTTTCTCTTTGTTTCTGTGGTTTAAAGATGATTAGTTCAGTCTTGTTTCTGTTCAGTTGGAGAAAATTATTTTGCGTTAATCTGTTAACGTGTGGACTGACACTGTAAATGGGTTGATCCATTTTCACCTGCTGTGAGTGAAATGTAAATCTGAGTGTCATCGCATAATTATGGTAGGATACGCCACAGCTGTGTATTAACTGGCCTAAAGGAAGCATGTAGAGATTGAATAATAGAGGTCCCAAGATAGACCCCTGTGGAACCCCACATGTCAGGGCCATTTGGTCTGACACACAGTTACCAACCGAAACAAAGTACTTCCTGTCTTCAAGATAGGACTGAAACCATTTAAGAGCAGTTCCAGTGAAAACTATCCATTCCTCTAATCTTTGTGTCAGGATTTCATGGTCCACTGTATCAAACGCAGCACTCAAGTACAACAGAACTAAGACAGAGACAGATTTATTTGAGACTTTTATAAGTGCGCTGTCTGTCTGTGATGTTGCCTGAATCCCGACTGAAAAGGATCAAAGCAGTTGTTAAATAATAGAAAGTCATTAAGTTGCTGTTATACGTCTTTTTCGATGACTTTCCCTAAAAATGGCAGGTTTGATATGGGCCGATAGTTGTTGAGCACTGTAGCATCAAGACTGCTCTTCTTTAGGAGAGACTTAATGACAGCAGTTTTTAAGGCCCTTGGAAATGTTCCAGACTGTAAGAAATTATTGACTATATCAGTGGGTTGTGGTAACAAACTGCTTAGGACTGATTTTAGAAATCTAGTGGGTAAAACATCGAGGCAGCAGGTGGATGAACTCAGGTTGGAGACAGTTTACTGCTACAGTCAACTGGTCTTTTATGACCAGTTGACTGTAGCATGTTTAATGCCTTGAACCTTGTCGTTGAAAAACAATGCAAACTCATTGCATTTAGTGGAAACTAATTCTGGAGGAAATGGAGCTGGAGGGTTTGTTAATCTGTTCACTGTAGCAAACAGGACACACAGAATTGTTACTGCTGTTGTCTCTGAAGGTTCTCAGTCATCCAGGACATGTTGAAAAAAAGGTTTAAGTAAAAGCATCTGGACTCAGTTTTCAAGGTGAAGACGTTTCGTCTCTAATTCCAAAGACTTCATCAATTCTGAGATCAACTGGTAGGAGAGCTGAGCTTATATCTCTAGGGGGAGGAGTTTCCCCTGAAACCAAACCTGATTGGACCAGGCTGATTGTTGTGGCTCTGAAAGGGAAGTGTGACTCCTGATGCGAGAGTCGTTAAGGCTCAGGAGAGTCGTTGGTGACACTGCTCCATTCAGGTGTTGTGTTTGTTATTCTAGGGTGCAACTCTTTTGTTTTAGGTTTCAAAACACTGTTATAAATAATAGGCAACATGAATCTGAGGCCACCTCCTCTGTTCAAAGAAGGCTTTTCCATTTTCACAAAAATTGCTACCTTCACCCCTCTCTCAAACCATCTGGCCTCTCTGACCAAAATTTGGACATTGCTTTCCTCAAAGGAATGTCCTTTCTCTTTGAGGTGGAGGTGGACTGCAGACTCAGGTCCTCCAGGATTGGCTCTTCTGTGCTGATACATCCTCTTGTGACGCTGTTGTTTTGTTTCTCCGACATAACTGTCCCTGCACTCTTCACTGAACTGTATAAACTACATTACTCTGTTTGTGGGGGTCTTGTCTTTAGGATGGACCAGTTTTTGACGCAGCGTGTTCCCTGGTTTAAAGTGGACTGGAATGTTGTGTTTGTAAAAAATATTTTGAAGTTTTTCAGATAAACCAGACACATAAGGGATAACTACATCCTTCTCTTTTGTCTCTGGTTCCTGTCTGTTTGGTTTCTGTGTCCTCTTGGTTTTGTTGAAAGTCTAAAAGAAGGAACTAATTTAGCTTAAAAGATTTTTGCCCTTATTTAAAAAAAATGCTTTTTATAAATTGCACGTTTATGTTAATGCTGATTCTGGCGATGCGTGTGGTTTTGGGGCATTGTTTTTTTCAGCTTGTTCAGACTAATAATAAAATTACTTAATGACAGTAAATAGCCAACTTGTACAATAATAATAATAATTAAAGCCGCAAGCGGCGATAAAGGCCCTCGCCTCCCTTGAGACCGCGGGGACACATATATTCGGAGGATTGCATGTCGTGCTTTAAAGCAAATTTGGAGCTGTTTAGATGAAAACCCTTTAGCACAAAGTGTACGATTTAGGTGGTCATGTATTCCACCCAACATTTTCTGTTGAGAAGGATCCTGGCAATTGGGAAATGGCATTTATTTCCCAATAGTTGCCTCTTCACAGACTCATTACGACCACAGCCACAAATCTATCAAAAAACAAATTGATAACTTTTTTTTGCACACGTGTCTAGATGATACTCACCAAATTTGGAGCTGTTTAGATGAAAAGCCTTTAGACACAAGGGGTGCAATTTAGGTGGTCACGCATACACCCAACATAGTAGATTTCCTGTTGAGTTTACGATATGGCTGTAATACATTTTTCTGTTCGCCCTGAGGTGTCCTGTGGATGTACCAAGTTTCCTTTTTCTACGTTGGAAAAAAGTTACTTTCACTTTCCATAGGCCCAATGTATTTTGACTTTTGTAGGGGTCGCCACTGAGTCATTTTTCATATTTTTTTTTCGGCGACTTCAAATACATAAATTTTTCGCCGAGCTTGAAGTCTGGGACCAATAAAAATGACTTTTAGTTGTTCGTTTACTGGGTCAAATTGAGGATCATTTTGCAGAAAAATTATAATAAAAAAAAATATACCAAATTATAATAAAATAAAATATAACTCGAGCAAAAAAGTCTAGAAAAACGCTTGTCTATTTTACATACATGTGTTTAGCTCATTTTGCCCAAGTTTGGTGTCTGTGGAATGAAGCAGCTATTTTCTGTGTACTTTTAAAAAAGAGGTGTATTTTAAGTCGGTTCACATTTTCAATTCAAAATGGCCGCCTTCCCGTGTGTGATAGGGTGTGGTCTCCATTGGCTTTTTGTTCATAAGCCCATGCTGGATGTGTGTACCAAGTTTCATTTGCCTACGACAAACTAAAATTTTCACTTCCCATTGACTTTTTCCAAATATTTGGGACGTTGCTATGGCAACACATTTATAGATAGGGGGTGGTTGTCATTGGCTTTTATGCTCGTCATGACATACGAGATGTGTGTACCAAATTTTATGTCTCTATGACAAACTAAATTCTTGGGTCCCATTATAAGTTTGTAGGGGGCGCTGGAGAGCCATTTCTAAAGATAACCCTTTTATTTACATATTTTTGTGTTCAGGTCATGAATGTGCACAAACGCCTTTTTGGGTCCAACTCGATCCGAGAAGGCGTTTGAGAGTTAAGAGACGTTTATTTTCACAAAAATGGCCACCTCGTTACAGGCTTGCCACACCCATACCCGATAAGATATCAACAACAAAGTCACAACTTTGGTTGGCACATGTTTCTAGATGATACTTACCAAATTTGGGGCCATTTCGATTAAAACACAATGATTTGCATCTTTCTGCGCAAGGGGTGCGATTTTAGTGGCCGCGCGTTTCACCCCACATGGCGGACTTCCTGTTGAGTTTAGGGTGTGGCTGTCATTGACTTTTCTGTTTGCCCTGAGGTGTCCTATGGATGTACCAAGTTTCATTTTTCTACGTTGGAAAAAAGTTACTTTCACTTTCCATAGGCCCAATGTATTTTGATTTTGTAGGGGTCGCCACTGAGTCATTTCTCGTATTTTTTTCGCGACTTCAAAACATACCATTTTCGCCGAGCTTGAAGTCTGGGACCAATAAAAATGACTTTTCGTGCATGTTCACTGGGTCAAATTTAGGATCATTTGGTCACAATAAAAATAAAAAAAATCCGAGCAAAAACAATAGGCCCTCCCGGTCACCGGCTCGGGCCTAATTAAAGCCGCAAGCGGTGATAAAGGCCCTCGCCTCCCTTGAGACCGCGGGGACACATGCACTCGGAGGATTGCATTTCGTGCTTTAAAGCGTAAACTTCACGGTAATGTCAAATAACCGGGCCTGTGCTACTGCTGGGGCCTGCTACACCACCTTGTAATTTAGAGTTAAAGGTCTCCACAATCCCTGGTTTTCCTGGGAGCTGTCTGAACCTTTGAAAATAATAGATTATGCTTGGGCTAAGGCGAGAAAAACAAAGTACTGGCTGGAGATTTGAGATGACTCAGGAATCGCTGCACCCCCCTGTTTAAAAAGGCAAAATGTAAATATAACCTGTCTAAAAGTACAAGGTTACAAGTTCCAAAGGATTCTGAGGAGTTTTCTAAGACTCTAGGCTTGGCTCTGGAGGGGCCTCCTCTAAAGGAAGGATCCTGGCAATTGGGAAATGGCATTTATTTCCCAAAGAAATGGCTGCCTCTTCACAGACTCATTACGACCACAGCCACAAATGTATCAAAAAACAAATTGATAACTTTTTTTTGGCACACATCTCTAGATGATACTCACCAAATTTGGAGCTGTTTAGATGAAAAGCCTTTAGACACAAGGGGTGCAATTTAGGTGGTCACGCATTCCACCCAACATAGTAGATTTCCTGTTGAGTTTACGGTATGGCTGTAATAAACTTTTCTGTTTGCCCTGAGGTGTTCTATGGGTGTACCAAGTTTTGTATTTCTACATTGGAAAAATTTACTTTCATTTTCCATAGGCCCAATGTATTTTGACTTTTGTAGGAGTCATTTTTCGTATTTTTTTTTTCGGCGACTTCAAATACATAAATTTTTCACCGGGCTTGAAGTCTGGGACCAATACAAATGACTTTTAGTTGCACGTTTACTGAGTCAAATTGAGGATCATTTTACAGAAAAATTATACTAAAAAAAATATACCAAATTATAATAAAGAAAAATATAACTCGAGCAAAAACGTCAAGAAAAACACCTGTCTATTTTACATACATGTGTTTAGCTCATTTTGCCCAAGTTTGGTGTCTGTGGAATGAAGCAGCTATTCTCTGTGTTCTTTTAAAAAAGAGGTGTATTTTAAGTCGGTTCTCCTTTTTCAATTCAAAATGGCCGCCTTCCCGTGTGTGATAGGGTGTGGTCCCCATTGGCTTTTTTGTTCATAAGCCCATGGTGGATGTGTGTACCAAGTTTCATTTGCCTACGACAAACTAAAATTTTCACTTCCCATTGACTTTTTCCACATATTTGGGACGTTGCTATGGCAACACATTTATAGATAGGGGGTGGTTGTCATTGGCTTTTATGCTCGTCATGACATAAGAGATGTGTGTACCAAATTTCATGTCTCTATGACAAACTAAATTCTTGGGTCCCATTATAAGTTTGTAGGGGGCGCTGGAGAGCCATTTCTAAAGATAACCCTTTTATTTACATATTTTCGTGTTCAGGTCATGAATGTGCACAAACGTCTCTTTGGGTCCAACTCGATCCGAGAAGGCGTTTGAGAGTTAAGAGACATTTTATTTTCACAAAAATGGCCACCTCGTTACAGGCTTGCCACACCTGATAAGATATCATAAACAAAGTCACAACTTTGGTTGGCACATGTGTCTAGATGATACTCACCAAATTTGGGGCCATTTAGATTAAAACACAATGATTTGCATCTTTCTGTGCAAGGGGTGCGATTTTAGGGGCCGTGCGTTTCACCCCACATGGCGGACTTCCTGTTGAGTTTAGGGTGTGGCTGTCATAGACTTTTCTGTTTGCCCTGAGGTGTCCTATGGATGTACCAAGTTTCATTTTTCTACGTTGGAAAAAATTTATTACTGTTACTATCACTTTCCATAGGCCCAATGTATTTTGACTTTTCTAGGGGTCGCCACTGAGTCATTTTTTGTATTTTTTTTTCGGGGACTTTAAATACATAAATTTTGCGCCGAGCTTGAAGTCTGGGACCAATAAAATGACTTTTCGTTGCATGTTTACTGGGTCAAATTGAGGATCATTTTGCAGAAAAAAAATAAATAAATAAATTACTCGAGCAAAAACAATAGGCCCTCCCGGTCATCACCGGCTCGGGCCTAAAAACCCGAGCAGATATAATAGGCCCTCCCAGTTAACACCGACTCGGGCCTAATAATAGGTATTTTTCTGGCCCACAGGCTCCACCAAGCAGGTCAACACAAGCACACAATGGGGGAGACACTCAGCAAATCATTGGGGACAGTAACCAAGCTCAAGTACTTTGGGAAGCCCTCCTTTTTGGTGAGGTGTGTGCAACTGTTTCTGCACACAGTACATTTCCTGACCCTGCCTGTTGTATTTGTATGGAGGAGGGCACTACAGTGGATACTGGACTGACTGGAGTGGTCTCAAGCTGAGCCATGCCAGAAGCGTTCATGTTTAAATAGCCCATGCTTCAGGTTTGTAAATTCTGCTTAAACTGGCAGAACTTGCAGTGAAGCTGGAGATTTTTGTTGAGTATTATCTCTGGTAAGAAGTGTATATTATCACAATCACAAACTGTTGTAAGCACACTGTCCACCTCACCAATGTTTTCTACCAACTGTCGTAAATAGGTCTAAAAAAAACTTTGAGCCGCTTTCTCTGTTTCCTCTCCTTCACAAAGTGCCACAACCATGATGACTCGTAGGATTCCTTGGGTAGTTTCAGACTCTGTGATTTAAATTACCTGTGTTAAAGATCTGAGAAAGAAATTGTTTTCTTTTTCAGGCAGTGCCACTGGCAGATCATTTTGAGACAGTGAGCAACATCACCTCGGATGTAACACGGTGGCAGTTTTGCAGAATGGTTTTCAAGCACAACATAGAAGCATTCATTGGTCAGCTTGGACATTTCTTGGAGGAGTTGGATGCGCTTCTTTCATCCTTCCCTGAGGATGGTACTCCTCTGGTGGTATTAGGAGACTTCAACATCAACCTTGAAAAGCCACAGGCTGCTAACTTCATTAACCTGACTGCATCATTTGACCTCAAGCGGGTTTCCACATCGGCAACCCACAAGTCTGGTAATCAACTAGATCTTATCTACATAAGATACTGCTCCACTCAGCACACTCAGGTCACGCCACTGCACACTTCTGATCATTTCTTCATTACTCTCGACCTTGACCTAACTTCTCCAGACACTGCAATTGTTTTACCGCTGGTCACTTTCCGACGCAACCTGCGTACACTCAGTCACTCCCGTTTTTCCTCCTCTGTCTCTTCTGCACTCCCCTCTTCTGAGGAGCTCTCTCTTTTAAACACAAACAACGCCACCGACACTCTGTGCTCCACGCTTACATCCTGCTTGGACAACTTATACCCTCTTACATCTAGACCAGCTCGTAGATCCTCGTCTGCCCCTTGGTTATCCGATGTTCTACGCGAGCACCGCGCCAGCCTCCGGTCAGCTGAGAGAAAATGGCGCAAGTCAAAAGATCCTACTAACCTCTGCATCTACCAGTCTCTCCTCTCTACTTTCTCCGCTGATGTCACCTCTGCAAAAACTGTCTACTACCATTCTAGGTTAATCAACTCACCTGACTCGCGCACTCTCTTTAAAACCTTTTCTGCCCTCCTTTGTCCACCTGCTCCCCCACCTTCATCGGATTTAACAGCTGATGGTTTCGCGTCTTTCTTTGTAAAGAAAACGACCGCCATCAGCAGTCAGTTCTCTGCGCCACCACCTGTCGAGCTCATTCAGACCCCTGATATGTGGGCCCGCTGGATCCCATCCCCACACATCTCCTTCAGGCCATCTCTCCATCTGTCGTGCCTGCTCTCACCCACATTATCAACTCATCTCGCTCCACTGGGTCATTCCCCACAGCTTTCAAAGAGGCCCGCATCACACCACTACTGAAGAAACCCACTCTTAACCCTACACTGCTAGAAAACTACAGACCGGTTTCCCTCCTTCCCTTCATTGCCAAAGCTCTGGAGCGAGTTGTGTTTACTCAGCTCTCATCCTTTCTCACACGGAACAACCTCCTGGACCAGAACCAGTCTGGGTTCAAGAGCGGACATTCCACCGAAACTGCCCTGCTCTCAGTCATTGAAGCTCTGAGACTGGCAAAGGCAACATCCAAGTCATCTGTACTCATCTTACTGGATCTGTCCGCTGCTTTTGACACTGTTAATCATCACATCCTCCTGTCCTCTCTCAGGGCGATGGGTATCTCTGGAATGGCGTTGCAATGGTTCAAGTCTTACCTCTCGGATAGGTCATTCAGAGTATCCTGTAGAACCGAGGTCTCTGAGTCCCAACATCTCAATACAGGGGTGCCACAGGGCTCAGTGTTGGACCGCTACTCTTTTCCATACACATGACATCCCTTGGCTCTGTCATCCAGAAGCATGGCTTTTCCTATCACTGCTATGCAGATGACACTCAACTCCACCTGTCATTTCAACCTGACGATCCGACGGTCTCTGCTCGCGTCTCGGCATGTCTGAGTGACATCTCACTTTGGATGAAGGACCATCACCTGCAGCTGAACCTTGCAAAAACAGAACTGCTTGTGATTCCGGCCAACCCAGGGACCTGCCATAACCTCTCCATTCAACTAGGCCCATCAACCATTACACCGTCCAGCACTGCCAGAATTCTGGGAGTGGTAATTGATGATCAGCTAAACTTCACAAGTCATGTCGCCAGCACCACCCGGTCCTGTAGATTCATCCTCTACAACATTAGGAAAATTAGACCTTTCCTATCAGAGCACTCTACGCAAATTCTAGTCCAGGCTCTTGTCTTGTCCAGACTGGATTATTGCAATGCTCTACTGGCTGGACTCCCTGCTGCACAACCAAACCTCTGCAGCTGATCCAGAATGCAGCGGCAAGAGTGGTCTTTAAAGAACCGAAGAGAGCGCATGTAACTCCTCTATTCATTAGGTTACACTGGCTCCCGGTTGACGCCCGCATCAAGTTCAAAGCTATGCTCTTGGCCTACAAGACCACCACTGGTTCTGCACCCTCATATCTTCACTCACTAATACAGACCTACGTTCCTACCAGATCCCTGCGCTCTGCAAATGAACAATGTCTGGTGGTACCGTCCCAAAAAGGTAAATGGTTTTGTTTTTTTATAACACCTTGATACAGCAATATATGTCCAGATTTATCATTCGGTCTAACTGGTTTTCTTACCACTGACCCAGTTGCATCAAAATATACTGTTTAGTGGGTTTTCTTGGAGAGTGTTTTGTACATGTGGATCTGAGTTTGGGTCTAGTAGTGACAAAAAGATTTGTCAAAGCCAATGTCTTTGATGCTGCCACTGTTAGGTGCACTATACTTAAGTAACTGCAGTGATAAGACGGGGTCGTTGTCATGTCACTCCTGCTAACTGCTCTCTTGTTTTTATTTTCGTAGGATTTCTTAATTGTGCAAATGACTTGGCTCAGGATCTCCAAAATCCATCATATTTTGTTGCTTGTAATGCCAACCATGCATGTGCCTCTAACCTGCCCTCACACTGCTCTTTGGATATCTCCCTACACAATCATCCAGACATGGATTACTGTTTACTTTATTACTGTTTTTAGAAGACAGACTGTAACACCATTGGGCTGTAAACTGCAGGCTCTTTGTTGTTGTGTATGTGTAGCTGACCATGACATTCTTTACAGTAGCCTTTGATGTTAAGTTGGGTAAACCTTAGCACGTTTGAATACAAACGTACAAGAACTTAACCTTCTACCAAATGAATGAAGTTGTTTTAGTGGTTTAGGTACCTGTTTTTAGTATGGTATAGTCTCTTTTTTGATTTGGAGATTTCTTTTGTCACTGTAACACATGATGTGATGCTGAAAAGGGCCTCGAAGGGGTGAATGGCCTGATTCATGAATGTCATCACTTTAGGAATTACTTGTGACACCTTTTTGATTGTTGTCAACTGTGTTGTTTTTATTAACTCTATAACTCTAAACCTGCTCAGATGTTGTGCCTCATTTAATACATACAGAATGGCAAGAACAGTATTTGTGTCCACTCCAGGCTTTTTCGGCATCTAATGTAATGTAAAAAATAAAATAAAAATAAATAAAAATATTAAGTTTAGTTTGTTTGAATCAGGAATTATTTCAATCCCATGCCTTTTATGCTTTTTATGTTTTTAACATTCCAAATTATATTTGGCAATGAGGACCTAGATAAGTTAACTTACAATTCTGGCAATATGCTAGAGGTCTATATTATAATAACTTAATCACTCACTGTCTGTATAGTTATATTGTATTTGTTTTAGCACTGTAAAGCTAAATTTAAATGTTGAAACATTTAAATTGAGCTAACATGAGGTATAATTGCTATATAATTTATGTTAATACAAGGAAGTGAGGTAGACCATACTTTTTGTGTTTGTCTTTTTATGTGTGTACTAAAGGTTTCTTTTTCTATGCATTATATATAAAAAAAAAATAAAAACTTTGTCCTTCACCCTCCGCGGGTGGTCTCATCCTTCGAGCTCGGGTCCTCTACCAGAGGCCTGGGAGCTTGAGGGTTCTGCGCAGTATCTTTGCTGTTCCTAGTACTGCACTTTTCTGGACCGAGATGTCTGGTGTTCTTCCAGGGATCTGCTGTAGCCACTCTTCCAGTTTGGGGGTTACTGCCCCGAGTGCTCTGATGACCACAGGCACCACTGTCGCCTTCACCTTCCAAGCCTTTTCCAGCTCTTCTCTGAGCCCTTGGTATTTCTCTAGTTTCTCATGTTCCTTTTTCCTGATGTTGCAATCACTTGGTATTGCAACGTCAACCACAACAGCCTTCCTCTGCTGTTTGTCCACCACCACAATGTCTGGTTGGTTCGCCATTACCATTCTGAATCTGGAAGTCCCACAGGATCTTGGCTCGGTCATTCTCTACCACCTTTGGAGGCGTTTCCCACTTTGACCTCGGGGTTTCCAGTCCATACTCCGTACAGATGTTCCTGTACACTATGCCAGCCACTTGGTTATGGCGCTCCATGTATGCTTTCCCTGCCAGCATCTTACACCCTGCAGTTAAGTGTCTGCAGGGTGTCTCAGGGGCCTGTTTGCACAGCCTACACCTTGGGTCTTGTCTGGTGTGGTAGATTTGGGCCTCTATTGCTCTGGTGTTCAGGGCCTGCTCCTGTGCAGCCATGATGAGTGCCTCTGTGCTGTCCTTCAGTCCGGCCCGTTCTAGCCATTGGTAGGATTTCTTGATATCAGCCACTTCAGTTATGTTCCGGTGGTACATCCCAGGTAGGGGTTTGTCCTCCCATGATGGTCCCTCCTCCATCTCCTCTTCCTCTGTTCCCCATTGCCTGAGACATTCACTGAGCACGTCATCTGTTGGGGCCTTATCTTTGATGTACTTGTGGATCTTGGATGTTTCATCCTGGATAGTGGCTCTCACACTCACTAGTCCACGGCCACATTCTTTACGGCTAGTGTACAGTCTCAGGGTGCTGGATTTGGGGTGGAACCCTCCATGCATGGTGAGGAGCTTTCGTGTCTTAACGTCTGTGATCTGTGGAGAGACAGGTTATTGGCCGATAGTTGGATGGGACTGTACCCTTTGTGGGATCCTTCAGGATCAGGATTGTACGCCCTTCGGTAAGCCATTCAGGGTGCGTCCTATCCCTTAGCAGCTGGTTCATTTGTGCTGCAAGGCGCTCGTGGGGTGCAGTGAGCTTCTTTAGCCAGTAGGTGTGGATCCTGTCAGGGCCCGGTGCTGTTCAGTTTTTCATACCTGAGAGTCTTTCTGTATGAAAAAAAAACAAAAAAAAAAAACAGACGGATCGGTGCAGCTTCTGCAGTGGTGCGGTCGATGTACCGGTCTGTCGTGGTGAAGAAGGAGCTGAGCTGTAAGGCAAAGCTCGATTTACCGGTCAATCTACGTTCCTACTCTCACCTATGGTCATGAGCTTTGGGTCATGACCGAAAGAACAAGATCCCGGATACAAGCGGCCGAAATGAGTTTTCTCCGTAGGGTGGCGGGGCGCTCCCTTAGAGATAAGGTGAGGAGCTCGGTCACTCGGGAGGAGCTCAAAGTAGAGCCGCTGCTCCTCCACATCGAGAGGAGCCAGCTGAGGTGGCTCGGGCATCTGTTTCGGATGCCTCCTGGACGCCTCCCTAGGGAGGTGTTTCGGGCATGTCGCACCGGGAGGAGACCCCGGGGAAGACCTAGGACACGCTGGAGGGACTATGTCTCTCGGCTGGCCTGGGAACGCCTTGGTATCCCCCCGGAAGAGCTGGAGGAAGTGTCCGGGGAGTGGGAAGTCTGGGCGTCTCTGCTTAGACTGCTGCCCCCGTGACCCGGCCCCGGATAAGCGGTAGAAGATGGATGGATGGATGGATGGATGGATGGAGAGTCTTTCTTGGATGTCTGCCGCTGTGATGGTAACTGGATTCTGTTCAGGGAGGTTGCTGTGGTCCTCTCTCAGAGCCGCCAGCCACTGTGCATCGCTGTTGTGTGATGCCTCCCTCTCCCATATACTTTTCCAGTATTGTTCAGTTTCCAGCCTTGGAGAGTCTGCTCTGTTATTACCCTGCCATTGAGCTTACACTTTTGCAGGTTGAGTTGCGAACAGCCGGTTTATTCTTCTGGCTTCGTTCTCTCTCGTGTACCTCGTTAGGCAGCTGGCCTAGTTGTACCTCTTGGGTACCTGTTTTCTCATTGCACCTTTCTTGGCCTCTGTCAGTTGGCTTACTTATCTACGTGTCTGCTTGATCTTAGCCTCCAGCCTTCGTTTCCATGGTGGATACTGTTTCTCATGGCTCCCATGGTTTCTCTTATAGCCAAGCATCTCGAGGATCACTGCTGCGGAGGTGTATAGCAGCTCATGTTCAGGATGTGGTAGGGATCGCACTCAATGCTGCATTCACATCTTCTAGGAGACTTTCTGATGGTACTTCACTTAGCCGTTGTAATTGGCGTCGGGGTTGCTTTGCATTCATTCTCGCCATGATCTTGTCTTTCAGGTCAGTCGCTGCCTTGTTCAGCGTTATTTCACTTGTTGGGGCTTCATACCCAATCTCCGGTTGGGGAGCCCCCGTTGGCTCCCCTCTGACCTCTCGTCCTGGCTCCCCCTTGCCGTAGCATTTTTTGTGTTGTATCTCGTCAATCTCAAGTTGTGATGGCAGCTGCCGCTTGTGGATGTTGGAACACTGAGCTACTAGTTGCTTCGATGTAAGCCTGGATTGTGGGTTTCGTAGTAACCATTCATCCCACATTCTCTTCATGTAACCCCTCTGACTAGGGTTACTGGAGTAGTAGCATTCCAACAGAGCCTTGTTATCGCATCTCGCCCATCTCCGTCTTGTTCCAGTAGCCCATTTGTCATCAAGTTGCTCTGGTTCCCCAACACCTGACGCAGACCTTGTTTGGCCGGGCGTCGTCTGATCCAGCTTCTCATAGCATTTATTGTCTCTCATCATTTTTATGAGGTAGGCAGAAGCGCGAAGGGTCTTGCCTAAGGACCCACACTGGATAGCACCCCGAGGGGGATTCAAACCTGTATATGATTCAAGATTCAAGATTTTTATTCGTCACATACAAAATTATATACAGCATATATAACCAGCAGTGAAATGTGAGTCAGGTCCGCTCCATGGACAGTGCAATTATTAAGGAAAACAACACAGATGAAAATATACATACATGTAGCTATGTAAGAATGAAATAAAAGTAAACAATAAAAAATATAAGAAATGAATATAAAAAATGTGTATTGTGGAATTAAATATAGAACGCAAAATAATGTACATGAATGTAAACTGTAGTCTTAAATATTAAAATGTACAGGGATGTACAATGTGCATATATGCATTTAGCTGTAGTCTTAAATATTAAGATACACAGGAAGGTGCAAGAAGCAAATGTGCAAAACAGGGTGACACTGTCAGTGTGTCAATGTGAGGTAGTGAATAAAATAAAGAGATAAGGTGAACATTAAGTGGAGGCATGAGGATGTTAAAAAGCTGGTTTAGAGTTCAAGAGCCTGATGGCCTGGGGGCCATATATATATATATATATATATATTTATATATATATATATATATATATATATATATATATATAAATCTTAAAAAATTGTTGAGTCAATTTTAAATAGTTGTTGATTTTTGGTGTATTTGAGACTTTAGCTGGATCAGCAACAGGTCAGGATCAAGTAGGGGTGTGACGGTTAGTATATAACCGTGTGATTGGCGGTTATAGTTGAACACCGTCATTAGAACTCTATAACCGCCAAAACCGTGTCATTAAAATATTTTTTATATTTACCACTTCATTAAATTTTGCTTTGTAGAAAACCTTTCTTAAAAACAAATTCTGTTTTGTACAAATGTTATCTTAATTTTAATAAATGTTTCATCAACCAATTGCATGTATTTTAATAAATAAAAAGCAAATATAGCAATATAGACAATGATAACCGTGACATGGAAGCGCCAGCGCGCCGCGTTCACTTGCACTGCACTGTGAACTAGAGCGCATCTCATCGTAAATGAAACTCAGCGTAGGCCTATGCCTCATACATAAGCACAAATACAGTGCCAGCCACTCAGGAGCTTTTGGCAAAGTCATCTTTCCTTGACCCACGATACAGAGGCAATGGGGGGGATGGATTGGGGAGACAAAAGATGCACGGGAAATTGTATCAGCTGACGAGGAAGCGGGGCGGAGTTAGTGGTGCCGGAGGCTGCTGCTGCTGGAGATGAGGGAGAGGTCTGTGCTGTGCACAATCTTGGAGATCTCCTTAATAAACGTAAACCTTAATAAATCTGAAATCTCTGCCCCTTTACCGATCAGAGCGCGCGCTGACACGGCGTTAACCCGCTATTTCCAAGAACAACCAATTGACTCTACGGCAGATCCACTAGCATGGTGGCGAGACAATGAAACACGCTATCCGCTCTTAGCAAAATTGGCACGTAAATACATGTGTATTTGTGCTACAAGCACAGCATCAGAGCGAGTTTTTAGCACTGCGGGGAACATAGCTACCCCTGTCAGATCGTCACTAAAACCGAGTAAAGTGAACATGTTGGTGTTCCTGTCACGGAACTTGGTTTTGTTTACTGTGTGTGATTTATTTAAAACAAAGCACGTTCATTGTAAAGGTTTTTTTTTTTCTTTGTTAAGGATTTGTTCACTGTGTGTGATTCATTTAATAAGCACATTCACTGCTAGTTGTCTTGCTGTTAATTTTAAATAAACGTAGAGCAAGTAGTTAATCAGTGTCTGCTCGTTTATTCAAACTAATACCCCCCCCCCCGACGGTTTTGTTATGAACCGTCACATTTGAGTCACGTCATAACCGTCATCACCAATTCTGAAACCGGCACACCCCTAGGATCAAGTCTCCATCTGCAAGACACCACTAGGAGAAGAAAACTCTTTATCTGCCACTTTTTTCTATAGCATCTTTTAAAACTTTGATCCGATAATTGTCTCTTAAAATAATTAGATAAATAAAATATGGCCACAGAACGAAGTGATTTTACGTGACACAGACAATATAATGCATTTCCGTCCTTACACATAGTTTACGCCATCTCTATGCTGGCCGGATGTGAGCGTCAGCTGGCCGAAACTTATGCCTTATGCCAAAATCTTAAAAGATATCAATAGGGGCGGCAGTAGCTCAGTGGGTAGACCGGTCGTCTTTCAACCGGAAGGTAGGCGGTTCGATTCCCACTCTCCCCACAGTTCATACTGTTGTTGTGTCCTTGTAACACTGGTAATGTCATTAGAACAATGTAAGTCGCTTTGGATAAAAGTGTCAGCTAAATGAATAAAATGTAAATGTAAATATCACAGCACAAACAAAAATACCTGCAGCACAAACAAAGCCTAAACGTTTGATACCATTTTTGTCCACTTTTACGACAAATGGGGGGCTGGAGGATGACGTCATCGGACGAAAATTAATCTTGTAAAATATCAAAAACTATAAAAGCACAAACGAATGACACCATTTTTGGGCATTTTAAAGCATTTTAAAGCATTTTCGGGAGCTGGGTGACCCCATATGACCTATAAAAGAATCATTAATATATCAAAAACTATTACAGCACAAACAAAATTTTTTGCAGCACAAACCAGCACAAACGATCTAGTCAATCGCTTTTGGTGGGGGGCCAACTTCACGGAGGTCGTGTCATCAACATGACCTGAACCAGTGACTGGGCACTGTACCTGGGAAAGAGACCAGAGCTCTGTTCTCCATAATCTAATCTCCATAATCAGGCACAATCAGGGTGATCCCATGGCACAGCCGTGTTTTTGTCTCTAGAAGTTACCTCTGAAAATAAGTAGTGTTCAAACATATCTCCAGTAAACTGCAAATGGTCCGGGGTGAGCTTTGTCCTGTCCTGTAAAGATGTGTCCTGTAGTAATCTCCTTAACGTGAGAGCCTTAACGACTCTCACATCAGGAGTCACACTTCCCTTTCAGAGCCAACGACTATGTGACCAGAACAGCCTGGTCTATCAGGTTTGGTTTCAGGTTAAGCCCCTCCCTCTAGAGATAAAGTTCAGCTCTCTTACAGTTGATCTCAGAATTGATAAAGTCTCTTGGAATTAGAGCCGAAACGTCTTCACCTTGAAAACTGTCCAGATGCTTTTACTTCAACCTTTTTTTCTTGTTACTTCTGTTGTTGATGATCTCTGAGAAAAATATTTGTCTTCCTTTTTTCAAAGTTTGATTGAAAACATGCAAATTTTCTTTGTATACCTCATAATAAATTAGGAGCTTTGATTTATTTTTCGTTCGTCTTTTTGGCAAAGAACCCAAGCTATCCTATTGATTGAAGCAGACCACGGCAGCAATCTGTCTCATGGATGGACTCCATTTACCTCCCACTATTAATCTTAAAGGCAACTAGTAAGGCAATACTATGTGCATAAATATTATGCAACTAAATGAAAAACAAAGATCTTTTCCATCTCACTTGTTTATTTTCACCTGTTAAAGTGAGAATAATAAAAAAAACTCAAAATTTACAAATAAACATATCTAAAATAAAAAAAAAAAATAAATACTCAGAGATCGATATAGCCACCCTTCTTTTCAATAACAGTCACTAGCCTTTCATTCACGGAGTCAGTCAGTTTCTTGATCTGGTCAGAATCAACTTTTTGTGCAGCACCACAGCCTCCCAGACACTGTTCAGAGGTGTACTGTTTACCTTCACTGTAAATGTCCTGCTTAAGAAGGGCCAAAAAGTTCTCAATAGGGTTTAAGTCAGGTGAAGAAGGGGGCCATGTCATTAGTTTTTCATCTTTAAGGCCTTTAGTGACCAGCCACACAGCGTTGTCTTGCATAAAAATAAAAGTCTTCTTGAAAGATGCAGACTTTTTCTTGTACAACTGCTTGAAGAAAGTGTCTTCTAAGAATTGGCAGTAGGTCTGAAAGTTGATTTTGAGTCCATTTTCAACCCGAAAAAGGCATCTTTAATAATACCTGCCCATATCAGCACCACACCTCCACCTTGCTGGCGTCTGAGTCGAAGTAGAGCTCTGTGTCTGTTACTGATCCAACCACGGGCCCATCCATCTGGTCCGTCAAGAGTCACTCTCATCTCAAAAGTCACACCTTTAGATATTTATCAGCGACATTTCAACTTATGTGTCTTGTTCAGAGGTGGTTGAGTTTCAGCCTTTCTTACCTTGGCCATGTCTCTGAGAACTGAACACCTCGTACTTCTTGACTCTGATTCTTTGCAAATCTTTAGCGGTTAATTTGCGTCTTTTCTTCTTGACATGTTTCTTGCGACCCTGTTGACTATTTGCTACAAAACGTTGAATGGTTCTGTGATCACGTCCCAATATCTTAGATATTTCAAGAGTGCTGCTCCCTGTGAAAGACCTTTTACAATATTTGACTTTTCAGAGTCAGTTAAATCTCTTTTTTGGCCCATTTTTCCCGAGGAGAAGAATCTATTAGGAGAATAATTATGCACACCTTGATATAGAGTGTTGATCTCTTTAGGCCACACCCTCCGTCGTTACAAAAATACACATCACCTGATATGCATTAAATCCAATAAGGATTCAAGTTTATACAGCTTGGAGTTGGAAATTATGGATAAAATGATGATATGGTCAAAATAATAATAATAATAAAACAATAATTGTGCACACAGTGTAAAGTGCACGTACTTGTTCTACATTCCTAGACTTCTTTATTCGGTTACAGTGGGGATCGAAAGTTTGGGCACCCCAGGTAAAATTTTTTATTAATGTGCATAAAGACGCCAAGAAAAGATGGATAAATCTCCAAAAGGCATCAAATGACAGATTAGACATCCTTATAATAAGTCAAAAAAAGTTAGATTTTATTTCCATCATTTACACTTTCAAAATAACAGAAAACAAAAAAATGGTGTCTGCAAAAGTTTGGGCACCCTGCAGAGTTAATACCTTGTACTGCCCCCTTTGGCAAGCTAGGACCTGACAGTGTCAAGGATTGTTCTCAATCATCGTCTGGATAGAGCAGGTGATGTCAATCTCAAAGGTTTTAAATGCCCAGACTCATCTGACCTTGCCCCAACAATCAGCACCATGGGTTCTTCTAAGCAGTTGTCTAGAAAACTGAAACTGAAAAATAGTTGACGCTCACAAAGCAGGAGAAGGCTATAAAAAGATAGCAAAGCGTTTTCAGATGCCAATATCCTCTGTTCGGAATGTAATTAAGAAATGGCAGTCATCAGGAACAGTGGAAGTTAAAGCAAGATCTGGAAGACCAAGAAAAATATCAGACAGAACGGCTCGCAGGATTGTGAGAAAAGTAAGTCAAAACCCACGTTTAACTGCACGATCCCTCCAGAAAGATCTGGCAGACACTGGAGTTGTGGTACACTATTCCACTATAAAGAGATACTTGTACAAATATGGACTTCATGGAAGAGTCATCAGAAGAAAACCTCTTCTACGTTCTCAACACAAAAATCAGCGTTTGAAGTTTGCAAATGAACATATAGACAAGCCTGATGCATTTTGGAAACAAGTTCTGTGGACCAATGAGGTTAAAATAGAACTTTTTGGCCGGAATGAGCAAAGGTATGTTTGAAGAAGAAAGGGCACAGAATTTAATGAAAAGAACCTCTGTCCAACTGTTAAGCATGGGGGTGGATCGATCATGTTTTGGGGTTGTATTGCAGCCAGTGACACAGGGAACATTTCACGAGTAGAAGGAAAAATGGATTCAATTAAATTTCAGCACATGGATGCTAACTTGATGACATCTGTGAAAAAGCTGAAGTTAAAGAAAGGATGGGTTCTACAAATAGATAATGATCCTAAACACACCTCAAAATCCACGGTGGATTACATCAAGAGGCATAAACCAGTGTTAATTTTGACACAAAATTTTAATTTAGTTTTAGTCTTAGTCTTTTGACTATAATTCTTTTTAGTTTTAGTCAAGTTTTAGTCATCTGATTTGTTTTAATTTTAGTCTTATTTTAGTCGACTAAAATTGCTTGTTATTTTAGTCAACTAAAATAAGACTAAAATCAATAACAGATTTACTAGACAATTTTTTACAGTATTTTTTAAGTTCGGTATAGAAAATAAACTTAACCAAAATATATAAAACACAAATTCAGCTTTATGTCAACACAACGGTGTCTTTATTTTTTTTTTAAATAAGATTTTATATAGGTATTCATTTGTATAGCAATATTGTATGTTTTAAATACCACAATATTGCTAGATTACTATGTATAATGATAGGATGTGAACAGTCACGTTTCACATGACTAATCTAGAAATATTTGTGATATTGTCAACAAGTAGAACAATGTAAAATATACTAAACATTAGTATTAATCAAATGTATATAGCATAATATTACGTATTAGTATGGTGCTCCCATCTAACTTGAAGAAGGGGCTATTTTACAGTACTTTTCAGGTCGTAATATTTAATGCTACAACATCTACCCACTGCAGTCTTCCAATTTTGCTTAGCTCAATAAACAAAAGAACATCGTTGTGAATTTACCTTTGAGAAAATGTCCGGGTGGCTCGTCTGTAAATTTCTTTTTAAATTGGTTGTGTTCTAGCCACGAATGATCGCTCCGCATGCTTCACACTTTTTGTTTTGCTCGTCGTCAAACGTGAAGTGAGGCCACAAGTCTCCCCTTCTTTTTCTCCCAGCTTTGGACATTTTGTCGCTCTTTGAATGCCGTCTTCCCGGGAGCTCAGTCAAATAAGTCAGTCTCTGATTGGTTCTCTTCTTCTCATGCAGTTTCGCCTGTTCCGTTCTTCTTCTTCTTCTCTAGTATTAATGGCGGGCCGCAACCAATTTTTTCAGTGCATACCGCCACCTACTGTACCGGAGTGTGTTCGCCTGTTCCGTTTTGCGGATTGGTTCTTTTGTTCATCTCTCCCGTCTGCTAATTGGATTTTCGTCATAGTCTATTTTTGTCTCGTCCTTTATTCGTTGACGATAATGTCAATCAATTTAGTTATAGTTTTAGTCTCCATCAGTGACTTCTTTTTTAGTTTTCGTTTCGTTTTCGTCCGCAAAAAAATATTCGTGACGAAAATAATGACGAAAATATTTCGTCAACGAAATTAACACTGGCATAAACTAAAGGTTTTGCCATGGCCTTCACAATCTCCTGACCTCAACATAATTGAAAAGCTATGGATAGACCTTAAAAGAGCAGTGCGTGACAGACAGCCCAGAAATCTCAAAGAACTGTAAGACTTTTGTAAGGAACAATGGGCAAAGATACCTCAAACAAGAATTGAAAGACTCTTGGCTCGTTACAAAAAGCGTTTACAAGCTCTGATACTTGCCAAAGGGGGCAGTACAAGGTATTAACTCTGCAGGGTGCCCAAACTTTTGCAGACACCATTTTTTTGTTTTCTGTTATTTTGAAAGTGTAAATGATGGAAATAAAATCTAACTTTTTTGACTTATAGTAAGGATGTCTAATCTGTCATTTGATGCCTTTTGGAAATTTTTCAATCTTTTCTTGGCGTCTTTATGCACATTAATAAAGATTTTTACCTGGGGTGCCCAAACTTTCGATCCCCACTGTATACTATACCACAGCAATGTTCACAAAAAAACGACATGTTAATTGTGAGTGCCAGATTTAAAGCACAGGGCCAATATAATTACAGACTTATAATGCCTACTTTATGTACAGGTACAGGTACAAACGCATATTGTTTACACGTGTCACTGCTGTGTGTAATTAAGAGAAAATTTGTGTTTTGTTTTTTGTTTTTTTCAAATCATTTTTGTGACTTTTTTTTGAGAAATTCCCAAACATCATTTACATTTGAAATTGGCTTGGTTCTGACTGAGGGTTCTTTCATTATTATGCATAAAGACCATGCGCTTGTTTGGTGCCCGAGCAGCTGTTAGTGTCCAGGTGGAAACAGATGGATGTGTGCACAGATTGGACTCACTGAAGTCTACTTGGGACCCTTCATACCCCTGGATGATTCTAAAAGCATGCTGTAACAAACTAAAACATACCATAATGCTGATGTAAATGGAACAACGTCAAGTGTTTACCTTGGGCTTATATGGTCCATTTTGAAGATATGTACAGTCTCTGTGTTGCTGGAGGCGCAGAGGAACTGTTCATCAGGGCTGAAGGATAAAGAGCTTATATTTACGTACCTACAATCAGTAAGAAATAAACACAAAGGAGTCATTCATTAAAAGTCCATTAATCAACTCCACAATGTGTCATCTAAAATCATTATAAGCATCAACTGTCAGTGTAGCTGAG
Source organism: Perccottus glenii (assembly GCA_024416835.2). Classification (NCBI taxonomy): domain Eukaryota; kingdom Metazoa; phylum Chordata; class Actinopteri; order Gobiiformes; family Odontobutidae; genus Perccottus; species Perccottus glenii. Next base: position 31,265,030 of record CM044553.2, read on the forward strand.
AGATGGGCTGACCTCTTCATGCCCCGGCGGAACTCGAACAGGCGCAGGCCCTCAGGTATGGAAAACACTCTGATTACAGTGCCCTGGAAAGACAGACAAACAGATAATATTTGCTAAACTTGAGAATCTTGAATTAATAATTGTGGCATTGATAGGGCTGCACAATACTAACACCACAAGTGATAGGCTTCATAGTTTTTCAATTTTGCATTTTACACAGTAAAATTTAAATACAGTGGCAAGAAAAAGTATGTGAACCTTTTGGGATTTCATGGTTTTCTGAATAATTCTGTCTGAAAATATGATCTGATCCTCATCTATGGGTATTGACAAACTAATAATGTGTCTAAAATATAAAATGTATTATATATATATATATATATAATACATTTTATATTTTAGATTATATATTATATATATTATATATAATTATATATATATTAATTTATAAATATATATATTTATTGTAGTTGTACTGTATATGTGATCTGAACATATAACATATACAGAGAACTAAAAACAAACAGAGTCTAGAATAGCATTTGTTTAGTGATGTTCAAAGTGGCTGTGTTGTTGGAGATCACAAATGAACCAACCGTTCTTTATAAATAGTACCTTTGTGGAGTTAGTTAACCATTACATGTTTCTGACTTCACTCATAATTGGAGCAGCTCTCTCAGTTTAAGGACACAGAAAATATTGTTAATGTAAAAGAACAGTGAATGAGGCTCACCCTCTCAGAAGCGCTGGCAAGCCTGGAGGCTGAGGCGTTGAAACTGAGAGCTGCAAGAGGGCTTTCATGAGCTGGGATCATTGTTACTGTGTTCTGAGATCACAAACACATATTTAAATACTTCAAATCTCTTACATTATCTATCAGATTTTTTGGCCACAAGTGACACAACTAGGTTTGAATGGCTACTAAAGGTAACCATTCTCACCTGTGATCTGTTTGTTTGTAATCAGTGTGTGTATAAAAGGTCAGTGAGTTTCTAGGCTCCTGACAGACCCTTGAATCTTTCATCCAGTGCTGCACTGACGTTTCTGTCCGAGTCATGGGGAAAGCAAAATAATTGTCAAAGTGTCTGCAGGAAAAGGTAATTAAACTGTATAAAACAGGAAAGGGATATAAAAAGATATCCAAGGTATTGAGAATGCCAATCAGCAGTGTTCAAACTCTAATTAGGAAGTGGAAAAAGTCAGGTACACCAACAAAAACTGTTATGCAAATGCCACAAAGCATCCCACTTACAATACGACAAACAGCACAGAGACAAGCCTCAAAACGTCTGGAACAAAGTCATTTGGAGTGATGAGACCAAAATTTAACAAAACTGAACTACATATGTACAGTATATCTCAATCTCGATATATCTATATAGCTATATATCTAAAGATTTATATATTATTGAATTTTGCATTTTATTTTGTTTGTATTTGTGCATGGTGGCAGAGTGGTTAGCACTCCTGCCTCACAGCAAGAAGGCCATGGCTTCAATCCTTGCCTTCCTGGATTAAGTGGAATGCAAGTGGAAGGAAACAGATCAATGAATATTTTATGTCTACTGATGGATAACTACAGTTTTTTTAAATTAGAAATCAATTTTGACTGACTTGAATGACTTGAAACAGTAAAAGTATTTGTTCATTTTCTACCACTTATCCTGTTAAGGGTCACTGGGGGCTTGAGACTTTCCCTGTTTCTATGGGTCTGTACAGCCTGATCCCAGGACAGACAACCAATTTACAATATTAACTATTAACTATTGCAATTTAGATTTGCCAGTTTGTCTATAAATGCCTGGAGAGTTAGTTGTGCTTGAGCACAATTACATAGAGATGGTTCTTACCAAACTATTGGCGTCGTAAACTATGACCTCTCCAATGCTGATGCTGCCGGGATAGACCAGGTATGAGCTGGACGGACTCACGGACAGAGCACACAAACCTGCAAAATAAAAAATTTGAGCCTCAGAGTGCCCCATTGAAACAGAACTAACACAATCAAATTTCATCAAATGTTATTAGGTAAGATATGTTTTTCTAATATCTTACTAAACATTCCCTTGCAGTGGACTCTTTCTCATATCTTCCAGGACCTTTTAAAGCCTGGAAAGCAATCAACCGTATTCCAGGTAGTCCAGGGTATGTGGGAATGCCTATTTTTTTATGTTTTTATAGGTGCACTAACCTGAGGGATTGGACGGAGTGCTGAGCAGGGTCTTGAGCAGCTTCATGTCTTTAATGCTGTGGATGTAGATGGATTCTTTAAGACACACTACAAGTCTCTGCAACACACAGTAATGTCACAAGGTCACTTTGTTTTGGAGCACTATCACAATATTAAAGTTTAGGTCCAACGCAAAGACAGAAACATATCCTAGAAAGAACAAACCAGAAGGAACTAAACACTAAACAAAATTATGAAAAAAGTTTCAGTTGCCAGATAACACAGACAGGAAAACCTGACATAGATAAATCTGTGTAACTCAAATAATTTGCTCTGTTTGATTAGGCACTCCATCGTAACTGTAGATTTGTTATTCTTTCATATGTTTTTTTGGAAAGTATTGTCAATAGGTTCTTGCAGAATGGAAAATGGTTTGATGTTTGAAGTCCAAATGTCTGAGGTCCAAAAACATAGGACATTTTGGCACACTTAAAGTCATGTTCTGTCCATAAGTAACTGAGGTCTGGCAACTACAATATGGTTGAAAACAAAGCCATTGTCTTTCCATCATGGCATGATTCAAATCAGATATGCGTGTCCAGTAGCGTTTTTTACCACCGCAACCAAGCTTCTCTCATGGAACCCCACCATACAGCAATATACCTCCGTCCACCAAAGGGCACGCTCCAAAAGCAGAAATATAAGGAAAAACTCAATGGCAAATTTACAAGTGTAAAAATCATGTTTACAGCCTGGTACCAAAGGACTCTGGTTCTAGAGCTAAGTTTTTACTACATGACACACATCAAGCAATCAAAACAATAATCATCATAAAGCATGGGTGTGTTGGTGGGTCCATGGCAGTGCTGCTACGCTCTGGCCCCACAGTCAGCCTAATCTATATTGAGGCGGCGCCTCTGCTCCAGTCAGGCAGCCGTTCGCACATATGAACACAGCAGAAAAGAAATTAACTCCCGAGTGATGTCAATTAAGTCCTGGACCAACCCGCAAAACAAGGGCGGGTAAGATTTGAAGTAGTATTATTAAATACGTATTAAGCAGCCATGTGGCTTTGTTATAGTTATTTATTTATTTATTTATTTAGTACTCTAAGGATTATAGATCATGATTATCAAGGATGTTGCTTGAAGCCCGAACAAGTGTAATTCTATCTGAAAGGATTATGTAGATTTGTTTTAATATAGTAAGATAATAACAAGAAAGGAAGATAAAGAGTAAAATGAAGACCTTTAATTTCTTAAAGCTTAAAAGTTACTATGTGTAGCTTTTACGCAAAAAAAAAAAGCTTGCTATGTGTTCCTTTTTTACATATTCAAGATCCCACCTCAACAGGATAAGTAAATTGCCACAGTTACTTTTCATCGTTGTTGCCTGAATTAGCCAGTATGTTCAATTTCATATGGGCATTCAGAATTTCTCGCAAAACATCCGCGGATGTGACATAATGTGCGCTCACACTACTTGATGGTCGTAAACAGCGCAACTACAATCACCTGTGAAGTGTTAGTTGAGATGGATTCTGCAGTCAGAGAGAAGCAACCAGTTTCCGGCACAACACAAACACCCACAAACACTCCTCGCATACATCAAAAACACAAGCAAGTATTATCAAGTGCGACCAAAAGAGCAAAGTCGGAATTTAATCAACAATGGACAAAGACAAAAGTCAATTTCTGCCGTGGAGGCAGCTCAGATTGGCGTTAGGTATAAAAAATGACCATGGCTTCTTTTTTACTTTAGATGTAAGACAGAGTTGTAGACTATTTAATGTGTGTTAGTTGTCTAATGCTAAATAACTAAAAAGCTATAGCAGCATGTAGGTGCTAGCAGGGGCGCAACTACCCTGTGTTAGAGGGGTATGCAGCAACAATTTTTAGATTTTCCAGTTTTCAGCTCAGTAATCTCAGTTTTGCATATTAAGCTAGCATTAATTTAAACCCCATTTGGCTGCGACATTCGCCGTGTTAGCAAATGCTAGCTAGTCTGTTAACATGAATATTGCTAGCCTCCAGAGGTCTCACTTTAAATCCTACCTGTTGCCTTTCACCACCCACTTCCCACTTTCCCTCTTTCTTTTTCTATTTTTATCCCCGACAGCTTTTTTGCATTATCAATCTTTCATAGACAACTGTGTGCGTACTGTGACAACTGTACGTACCTGCTCGCTGAGCGCGCTCACGGCGCTTTTTAAATTACGTAAATGTATTTGCAAAGCAGCGCTTTCTGAGTGCTATGTTTAGTTTTGCAAGCCAATGCATTGACTTTGGCATTTACATTTATTCATTTAGCAGACACTTTTATCCAAAGCAACTCACATTAAGCTTCAATTCACCAGTGTTACAGCTGGAACACAACTGGGGACAAGGAGGATTAAGTTTCTTGCCTAAGGATTCAACGACAGTATAGTCGGTATAGTAGTAACGTTTTTTTTTATATAGGCTTATGTTGTTCTGTTTTCTTTTTATATTGAATTACTTTGATTTTTTAGATGCTCTGTAGCACTTTGAGATTGTCCAAATGTAAAGTGCATTACAAATAAAATTTATTATTATTATTATTAGTATCGAACCACCAACCTTCCGGTTGAGGGACAACCGCTCTACCACTGAGCCACTGCGCCCAAGACATTATAAACAAGCACTATTTGCACTCGTTCAATTGTTTTACTTTATGGTGGTCATTACTGATAATAAATATAAAGTTTTACTGTAACATAAATTTGCATAATTGTACTTTTTCTTACCTCTGTAAACATTGTGCATCTGCGTGTGCTGCAGTCTCTGCCGGTTGTTGACATGCGTGTACGAGCTTGGGCGACGAGAACGAGTAAGCAGACTGCAACTGCCACTAACAACCTAAAGTGTCCCTTGTGTTGAGAAATATTTTAAACCTCCGTAAATCACTATGTCAATCAATCACAATGTCATTTAGAATAAGACAAAGTGTGTTGTGTTGTTATACACTTCATTGTAAAATAAAACTATTTTCTTAATGTCTTACTAAATTTATATACAGTACTCACTATTACTGCCTAGGGAAATCTTAGGGAATGTGTGGGGGGGCCTCTATTCTCAACTTTCCATAGGGCCCCCAAAATGGTAAAAACGCTGTGAGTGTCTATGTAAGAAGTATGCAGGTTGCTGATTTTAGACATTTCATTGAGACTAAACTGTATAAACAAAGGAATAATGAATAATAAAATAAAATTTATATAGATTTAAAAAGTCTTGCCCCTCCTTGAACTGCCACCTTATCGAGGTGCAGAGGTTTGAGTGCCCGAATGATCCTAGGAGCTATGTTGTTGGGGGCCATATGCCCTCGGGGGCTATATACCCTTTTATGGAGATTAAAAAAATTAAGGACCATTACGTCGCCATTACGACCCAATCCCCGGACACAGAATCTGGCGCTAGGGACATGGAATGTCACCTCGCTGGCGGGGAAGGAGCCTGGGTTTGTGCGGGAGGATGAGCGATACCGACTAGAGATAGTCGGGCTCACCTCCACGAGAGAGGCTGGACTCTCCACTACTCTGGAGTTGCCTGCGGTGAGAGGCGGCAGACTGGTGTGGGCTTGCTCATTACCCTCCAGCTGCCATGTGTCGGAGTTCACCTCGGTGAACGAGAGGGTTGCTTCCCTGCGCCTTCGGGTCGGGGATAGGTCTCTCACTGTTGTTTGTGTTTACGGGCCAAATGGCAGTGCAGAATACCCGGCCTTCTTGGAGTCTCTGGGAGGGGTGCTGGAAAGTGTTTCGACCGGGGACTCGTTCTACTGGGGGACTTTAACGCTCACATGGGCAGCGACAGTGACACCTGGAGGGGCGTGATTGGGAGGAACGGCCCCCCGGATCTGAACCCGAGTGGTGTTCTGTTATTGGACTTCTGTGCTCACAGTTTGTCCATAACGAACACCATGTTCAAGCATAAGGGTGTCCACCAGTGCACGTGACACCAGGACACCCTTTGGCCGGAGGTTGATGATCGACTTTGTAGTTGTTTCATCTGACCTCCGGCCATATGTCTTGGACACTCCGGTGAAGAGAGGGGCGGAGCTATCAACTGATCACCACCTGGTGGTGAGTTGGAACCGATGGCGGGGTATAAAGCTGGACAGACTTGGCAGACCCAAACGTACTTTGAGGGTCTGTTGGGAACGTTTGTCCGGATCCCCTGTCAGAGAGATCTTCAACTCCCACCTCCGGCAGAGCTTCGTCCAGATTCCGAGGGAGGCTGGAGACATTGAGTCCGAGTGGACCATGTTCTCCATCTCCATTGTCGATGTGGCCATTCGGAGCTGGTGCCGTAAAGTGGCACCGGTGGTGCACACCGGACGTAAGGGATGCTGTCAAGCTGAAGAAGGAGACCTATCGAGCCTGGTTAGCTCGTGGGACTCCTGAGGCAGCTGATGGGTACCGCCAGGCCAAACGGGCTGCAGCCCAGTTGATTCTGGAGGCAAAACTTAGCTCTGGGAGGAGTTCAGTGAGGTCATGGAGAAGGACTATTGGTTGGCCTCAAAGAAATTCTGGCAAACTGTCCGGCGCCTCAGGAGGGGGAAGCAGTGCCCTGCCAACACTGTTTAGAGTGAAGGTGGGAATCTGCTGACTTCAACTGAGGACATTGTTGGACAGTGGAAGGAATACTTCGAGAATCTCCTTAACCCCACCAACATGTCTTCCACTGAGAAAGCAGAGGCTGAGGGCTCAGAGGTGGACTCTTCTATCACCCAAGCTGAAGTCACTGAGGTAGTAGGAAAGCTCGTTGGCAGGGCACCGGGGGTGGATGAGATACCTGCATGGTATCTCATCCACCCCATGGTCCACCCCCACTCCATGCTGGTGCATGTTGGACTCCGGCAAGGCAGACAGATGTCAAATGGCTGGTTTGGGCTGATGATAGGATTTCTATCCTATCAGATTGACAGTAAGGGAAGGCGTCTGTGAGATGTTAAGGCGATGTTTAGGCGGTGCTGGTTGTGTGAGCTCAGTGGCCTTGTCCTTGATAGGAGTACGGGGAGTAACAGGAGGATAAGATAAGACCCAGCTGCTGGGCAGACTTCTAATCGAGAGAAGGGACATTGGGCATACGGTCCATCTCCTAGTCTGAGATCATGGTTCTCACTCGGAAAAGGGTGGATTGCCCTCTTCAGGTTGGTGGAGAGCTCCTGTCTCAAGTGGAGGAGTTCAAGTATCTTGGGTCTTGTTCAGGAGTGAGGGTAAAAAAGGAGCGTGAGATTGACAGACGGATCGATTCAGCTTCTGCAGTAATGCAGTTGATGTACTGGTCTGTTGTGTTAAAGAAGGAGCTGAGCGGCAAGGCAAAGCTCTTGATTTATCTACGTTCCTACTCTCACCTATGGTCATGAGCTTTGGGTCATGACCGAAAGAACAAGATCTCGGATACAGGCAGCTAAAATGAGCTTTCTCCGCAGTGTGCTGGGGCGCTCCCAACTGCAGATGACTGATAGGATGAGGAGCTCGGTCACTCGGGAGGAGCTCAAAGTAGAGCCACTGCTCCTCCACATCGAGAGGAGCAAGCTGAGGTGGCTCGGGCATCTGTTTCGGATGCCTCCTGGACACCTCCCTAGGGAGGTGTTCCGGGCATGTCGCACTAGGAGGAAGACCTAGGACACGCTGGAGGGACTATGTCTCTCGGCTGGCCTGGGAACGCCCCGGAAGAGCTGGAGGAGTGTCTGGGGAGAGGGAAGTCTGGGCGTCTCTGCTTAGACTGCTGCCCCTGCGACCCGGCCCCGGATAAGCGGTAGAAGATGGATGGATGGATTAAAATGTCTTGTAGTTGATGAACATTTGATGTGAGTCCTCATCAGACAAATTACAGAGGTGCAAAGGAAATGAACCAAAGAGGCAAATATCTAGAATGTACCTGTGTTTACAATTGACAAAAAGCCTTTCCGCCTCAGATATTAAAGCAGTATGGGTAAGGGAAGCCAATGCATTAATAACTGCAGATGACTGGTTAAATATATGTATAACTGCAGTGATTACTTATCTTTGGGTTTGTGGAGGGAATTTACATGGAAAAACATATGTTTCTTTTTTTTTTACACCATATGTTAAGAGTAAACATTGCAAGGATCCAGCTAAAGCTTATTGTTGGGGGAATTGTTAAAATGTTAAAGCAGGACATCATCACATTTTTTGGGAATGTACCAAATCGCGAGGTGGTAAAAGAAAATAAAAGTATATTGAGACTAAACTAAAGCTGTTTGATTTTCCAATGACTCACTTGTGTAACCTACCACAAGAACAATGAAAATGTTAGCAGGAGCAAAGAAAGTCATAACTCGCGAGTTGCTATGTGAAGTTTCCCAGCACTCTCATTAACGAAATATAACATGGAAAGGCTGACCTTTTTATTGAGGCTTGCCACTGATAAATGTAAAATGTATTGAAAAAACGGGGAGCAAGCAAAGTAATCACTGATTTCACAATACCTAATGTTTTGAACAACTCTGTTTGTCCTGTGTATATATATATATATATGTCTGAGTATTTAGTGTTTTTATTTTCATTGGTAAAAAAAAAATAAACTCATGTAAAAATAAAGTTTTTTTGATAATAATAATCTATTGGTAGAACAAACAATGCGTAATAGAGTCTATTAAAAAGTCAATTTTATTTCACTAGACTGACTGTGGGATGGTAACACCCCACACAAGCTGGACCACCACACTAACCTGTCTGTTGAGTTTGACGGCCAGGACAGGCTGGGGGTAGCTGTAGTTGCAGATCTCTGTGCCCTTCTTAAAGTGGTAGATGTTCATGCGTTGGGGCATTTGGGAGCTGACCACCACCACCAGAGAGCTGCTGAAGAGCCGCTCTATGATGCACACATCTGGAGTCTCTGCTGGGGAAATCAGAGAATATATTACAGTATGTTGAAAGGTAGGAGGTGTACAGGTCAGAAAGAGATGTGTTGGGTCTTTGTAGATCTAGAGAAAGTGCATGACAGGGTTCCAATGAGGAGTTGTAGTTTTGTATGAGGAAGTCTGGATTGGCAGAGAAGTGTTAGAGTGGAGCAGGATATGTACGAAAGCAGTAGGACAGTGGTGAAGTGTGTCAGAGTAGTACAGGATATGTATGAGAGCAGAAGGACAGTGGTAAAGAGTGACATAGAAGGTTCGGTTGCTCTGAGCCACTTCTTGTTTGCGGTGGTAAGGTGAGGTCAGACAGGAATCTCCATGGACTATGATGTTTGTGGATGATATTGTGAGCTGTAATGAGAGCAGGGAGCAGGTGGAGGAAAGTCTAGAGAGGTGGACGTTTGCTCTGGAGAGATGTGAAGGTTAGTTGCAGCAAGACAGAATATGTGTCTGTGAATGAGAAGGATCCAAGTGGAAAAGTGAGGTCACAGGGAGAAGAGGTAAAGAAGGTGCAGGATTTTAAGTACTTAGGGTCAACAGTCCAGAGAAATGGGGAGTGTGGAAAAGAGCGTATGTAGCAGTTTGGATTTGTGTGCATAAATTGTGTGATAAAAGAGTAACAGCACGAATAAAAGGAAAGGTGTACAAGACAGATAGACCAGCAATACTGTGTGATTTAGAAACAGTGGGCCTGAGGAAAAGACAGAATGAAGTATGGATGTAGTGAAGGAGTCATTAAAGTAGCAGTAGTAGTGGGAGAAAAAAAAATTATAGTTACCTGATGTAACTACAGTTCTACGAGCCAGTTCTACGGGCTTCGGTAGTGGTTACCTACCAAGGCGAAGGCCGTAGGGTTACCTCTCCCTGGCGCGAGCCAGACTTCTGAGAAAGATCAAAGCATTCACCGCGCCAATCATGCCAGTGTACTGGCACAGCCTCAGGGGCTATATAAACCCCCTCGCCCAACGCTCTCCCTTCTTCGAACCAGCTCAAAAGAGGGAAACAGTCCAGCTGGGCCTGAGATTAGGTGGGCTACGCACACACTCGTAGAACTGTAGTTACATCAGGTAACTATAATTTCTACTTCGGGTGTGCTCCGCCCACCTACGGGCTTCGCTAGTCGTTACCTACCAAGGCGAAGGCCGTAGGGGATAAATGTACTCCCAGCTGGACAGGTTCACAACGATTGGCGCGGTAACAAACAACGTCAGGAGCAATGCGGGCCCGCCTCTCCCAAGAGCAGCCAAGCACGCCCCACTACAGGCCACGGTGTCCAGACTGCCTCTCCCAAGAGCATCTGACGCCGTCCTATGTGAGCCTAATCAAGCTGTGCCCAGGACCGCCTCTCCCAAGAGCATCCTGGCACCCTGTTTAAACTCCAAAACTTCAGTGTCCATGGTCGGGGGATGGACTTCCTCTCCCAAGAGCATCCATCCTGCCCGCCGAGCCCGTGACCCCACACGGCTGCGCAGACAAACACATCCAAAAAGGAACCATCACTAGTTGCGGTACAAGTGTTCTCAGCCGCAATAACAATAACATCTGCAGTGTGCGCCAGCCTAGGTGACGAGGTTCTGGCCTCTATTCAACACTGAATGAGTGACAGAGCTCGCAGACACATCCATGAGATAGGACCGCACAAACGTGGACACAGAGGACCAAGATGCCGCCAAGCATATATCTTCCACAGAGGCACCCCTACACAGGGCCACCGACGTGGCAACCCCTCGGGTAGAGTGTGCCCTGATCAGGGCTGGGGGAGGGCGGCCTTGAGCCACGTAGGCCGCTCCAATACCCCCACAGATCCAGTGTGCCAGGCGTTGGGCCGACAACGGTGTCCCACGCCCCCTGGCCGCAAAGCACACAAATAAGTGGTCTGATGTCCGAAAACCCGCTGTACGCTCCGCATAGCAGCGCAAAGCCCTGACTGGACACAGCATGAGTAACCGCGCATCTGCTGTCGTCCCGGTTGAGGTGGGGCAGAGAGCTCTAATCCTGATCACCCTGGACCGGAAGGACGATGTGATAATCTTCGGCTGAAAGGCTGGGTTGGGCCAAAGGTGAATTAGGCTTCCATCCTCACTGAGTGACATGCACGAAGGATAAACCGACAAGGCGCACAGGTTCAGTCAGTTCAGTTCAGTTTCAGTTTATTGTCATATGCATATTCGTACAGAGTACCACAGCAATGAAATACAATGTGCCTCAGCACTCTCTCAGCACCAGTCAATAATAAAAAATAGAATAAAATAAAATAATTGGTCCTGATATTCCCCCGCCCTCTTGGCGGAGGATAGTGCCAACAGAAGGGCGGTCTTGAAGGAGAGCAGCCGGACTTCCGCCCGCTCCAAGGGCTCAAAAGGAGGTCCAGACAGACCATCCAAAACCGTCTGAAGGTCCCAGGGAGGCACCACCTGCCTAGAGGGGGGCCTCACCCTGCGTGCACCCCAAAGAAAACGCTTAACCAAAGGGTGACTACGAGCCGAGAAGCGCCCAAAGCCCTCATGGCCCGTCGTGATGGCTGCCGCAAACACCGCCAGAGTAGATGCGGCACGACCACTATCCAGAAGTCCCTGTAGAAATTCCAGGACTATATTAACTGAACAGCTACAGGGGTCCAACGTCCTGTCACCACACCAAGCGGCAAAGAGACGCCAACGGGTGCCGTATGCCCTGGCCATGGAAGGTGCCCTAGCACACTGGATGGTGGACACCACTGCCGGGGGAAGTCCTATATTCATAAGCATCCCCCTTTCAACCTCCAGACTAGGAGCCTGCGGGTCCGGAATGGTCGGGCCTGAAGGGAACCCCCGGCCTGCAGCAGTGTTTCGGGTTGGTCGGGGAGAGGCCACGGGTCCGTCACCGCCATCTGCACCAGGTCCGGGTACCATCTGGGACACGGAATGTCTGGAGCCACCACCAGGATGTGAAGGCTCTGCGACCTCACCCTGTGAAGCAGAGGGGACAAGAGGCGTAGTGGTGGGAAGGCATAGAGGAGGCCTATGGGCCATGACTCTTGAGCCAGTGCGTCCACCCCTAGTGGTGAGCGAGAACCAGAGTGGGCACTGTGCGTTCTCTGCACTGGTGAACAGGTCGGCCACAGGCTGACCAAACCGGCGCCAAGTCTGTCGTGCGACCTTGGGCACCAAGCCCCATTTGTCGCGTAGAGGGCCACCCCGGGACATCCTGTCTGCCCCTGCGTTGAGTGTCCCGGGCACATGCCGTGCCCTTAGGGAGGCTAGGTGTGTGTCTGCCCACTTTTGGATCTCTGCTGCCCTCCGATGAAGGAGGGGTGACCTGGTTCCTCCCTGTCTGTTCAAGTAGGCCACAACTGTTGTGTTGTCCGACCTGATCATCACGTGATCTACTTTCAGGCTGGGGGCAAAGTGCAGAAGCACCCTCTGCACCGCCACCATCTCCAGTACATTTATATGGGATAGCGTTGGCTCCCAGGCCCCGCCCACTGCGAGCCGGCCTAAGGTCCCGCCCCATCCGGTGAGCGAAGCGTCCGTGAACACCTCCACATAGTGTGGGACGCATCCCATGCGCACTCCCAGTTGGAGTCGGTCCGGGATGAGCCAGAATTCCAGGTCCCGCCGCGCCCCCGAGGACAGTGAGACCCGGGTCTGTCTGTCCTGCGTGGGATGTAATCGGAGCTGAGCAAACCAGCATTGGAGCCGTCTCATATGAAGGAGCTCCAAGCGTACCACCGGGTGAGCAGCCGCCATCATGTCCAGTAGGGACCGGACCAGACAAAACGGTGCTGATGGAGCTACCACCAGCCTCTGAGCCAGACTCCTGAGCGCCACCTGTCTCTCCATGGAGAGCCGTGCGCACATGGTCTGTGCATCCAACTCCAGTGCCAGGTACGTCACCTGTTGAGCTGGCAACAACAAGCTCTTGGCCTGGTTCACCATGAACCCCAGATTTAAGATTTGACGCAGTACTCTGTCCGTATGCTCCACGGCTTCCTGGCGAGAGGGAGCAAGGATGAGCCAGTCGTCTATTTAAGTCAGGATCCTGAGACCCTGACGACGAAGCGGCTCCAGTGCTGCCTCCACACATTTGGAAAAGGTGTGTGGGGCGAGGGAGTAGCCGAACGGGAGGCGGTTGAACTGAAAACACCGCTCCCCGATGGCGAACCTGAGAAATTTCCTGTGCCCCAGCAGGATGGAGACATGAAAATAGGCATCCATCAGGTCGATTGAGGTCATCCAATCCCCGGGCGGACACTCTCCAGGAGGTGCCTGATTGTTAACATGAGGAACCTCCTGGTGGTCACATACTCGTTCAGGATGCGCAGGTCCAGGATCGGCCTCACTCCCCCGTTTCTCTTTGGGACCAAGAAATAGGGGGAGTAAAACCCTATCTCCGCCTCCCCTCGGTCCAGTTCCGAAATTGCACCGCGATGCAGGAGTGATGAGACCTCCTCTTGGAGGGCCATAGCCGCTGCCCGGGTTGTGAGCTGTGTGCGAAGGACACCGCAGAAGGGAGGGGATCGACGGGCAAACTGCAGGGCATAGCCCCTCCTCAACGTCCTGTCCAGCCAGGGCGATAGAGGGCCAAGAAGGCGTGTCCACGCTTGCAAGAAGTGCGATAGAGGGTGCACCATGCCCTGAACAGGAGGATGCATCGGCCCACCCGCCATCACAAACCCAACTGGAGGTTCGGGATGCCCCCCCTGAAAGGGCTGCCCTACCCTCTCGGGAGGTGGCACTGCTGGGGTTCTGTGGGTGGCTGGGGGTGGGTTGCTGTCTGAGCTAGAACCCCCTAGGTCCAGAGGAACTGGAGGGGGGGCAGGGCCCCCCCAGAAGAAGTCACCCCACTCCTTCAGGTGGTGCACCCCTAGTAGCTGACTGTGTCCCCGGCCCCCAATATCTACACGCCGCCCCTGGCAGTTGCAAAGTGAAATCTGGGCCGTTTACCAGCCGCCTTTGAGTTACAGGAGAGCGCAGGCGAGCGCCTCTTAAGCCCCTCCCCGGGCAGCATGGAAGACGCCTGTACTGCTGTAGGTGCGCTGGACCCACTTAAGCCAAGCACAATCCGTCTGTGTGGCGTGGTGGAAGGGAGCGGACCATGAAGAGCCGGAAGGGATGACCCAGAAGCGTGCTCTTTTAATGAGAAGTAACGGGCCCTGCCCCTGTGTGAAGTCCGCCGGAGCCGTCTCAAGCGGCTGGGGTGGGAGCGGGGTGTCCATTCGAACCACAGCGGAGGCAAACAGCTGCGGCAGGTCATCTAGCGGGTACCGATGAGCTGGCTGGAGGTCAGGGGCGGAAAACCCAGTACAGGTGGAGCCAGCTTCCTCACCACGGGCCTCCCCGTCCTCACTACTCGCTGCCCAATCCAGCTGAGGTGGGGTAGCGGCAGGGGACACCGCAATGGATTGCGGTGGCAGGTCGGGTCGAGACGGAGAAATAGGACCCATGAAAGCAGCGCGGCGCTCGGACTCCTCTCTGGGAAGGCCGAGACAAGCGGAGCAGGTAGACCGCTCCAGCTGATGACGCCATCCGAGGCAGGTGAAGCAACAGTCGTGGGCGTCCTCGGGCAGCAGCCGGGCGCAGCAGGAGCGGCGGTGCCCGACACCGGTAGGTGACAATCCTCGGGCACAATCCATTCTTATAATATGTGTAACCTTCGCTCTTTTTTTAAATATCTCAGAAGTGCTGAGAGAGAAGAAGGGAGAGCGTTGGGCGAGGGGGTTTATATAGCCCCTGAGGCTGTGCCAGTACACTGGCATGTAGGGATGCACCGATACCGATACCGGTATCTGGTATCGGCCTCGATACCACATTTTCGAAAGTACTTGTTGAAAGTCCCCCGATACCGGGGACAATACCACGGTCTGAGAAATGTCTATGTTTGAGCGGCGTGTCACAGGCGCCGAGTGCCCGCCCCCAGGCCCCGGCTGCAGCTCAGAGCGGGGAGAACGAAGGCAAGACGAGACATGTCAGCCGTGTGGAACTATTTCAAAGTGAATGAAGACGACAAAACAAAGGCGGACTGCAAATTGTGCTCAGCTAAATTGTCCAGAGGAGGCTCAAAAGGTAGCGCATTTAACACAAGTAATTTAATCAAGCACCTAAAATCCCAACACGACAACGAGTATAAAGAGTTTACCCACGCTTCTAAACCAACACAACCCACACTGCAGCAAACTCTTGCAAGACGAGAGAAAATGTCCAGAGACAATCCACGTGCTGTGAAAATAACACAGGCAATCATCGAGTACATTGCATTGAGTGACCAGCCACTTTCGGAGGTAGAAAATGTGGGATTCATGCGTCTCCTCCATGTTCTGGAGCCCAGATATGATGTCCCAAGCCGCCGCTACATGACTGACACGGAGCTGCCTAAACTACACGACTCCGTGAAAAAACACATCCACAGCCTACTGCAAGCCTCCTCTTCGTTTAGTTTCACCACGAATATTTGGACAAGCAGTGTTTGCCCCGTGTCGCTAATTAGCCTAACCTCCCAGTGGATAGACGAGAGTTTCACGCCGCAACGAGCCATATTACATGCGAAACAATTCAGCGGCTCGCACCTCAGCCAGGCTATAGCGCATTGTTTGAGGAAATGCTCCAGACATGGGGTATACCTAAAACATCAGTACATGTTGTGCTTCGTGACAATGCCAAAAACATGATTAAAGCCATGAATGACGTAGGGCTCCCAAGTCTGCCGTGTGTCGCGCACACGCTCCAACTGGCTGTTCACGAGGGCTTATTAGCACAGAGGAGCATAGCTGATGCTATAGCAGTGGGACGGAAAATTGTTGGGCATTTTAAACATTCCGCCTTAGCCTACTCCCTCCTCGAGGACATTCAGGGACAGCTCAACCAGCCAATAAAGAGACTGCAGCAGGACGTACAGACACGCTGGTACAGCACATATTACATGCTCCAGTCCCTCATTGAGCAAAAGCGAGTGCTGGGGGTGTATGTGTCCGA
Source organism: Perccottus glenii (assembly GCA_024416835.2). Classification (NCBI taxonomy): domain Eukaryota; kingdom Metazoa; phylum Chordata; class Actinopteri; order Gobiiformes; family Odontobutidae; genus Perccottus; species Perccottus glenii. Next base: position 31,281,050 of record CM044553.2, read on the forward strand.
GCATGAACTCCCTAACTAGCTTACTGCTCACCAATGGGCTCTTATGGAGAAGACTGTTGCCATCCTCGCCCCCCTTGAGGAACTAACTAAAAAAGTGAGCAGCTACGACGCACTAGCCTCTGATGTCATCCCAGCTGTGACTGTGCTAGTGAGACTTCTAAACAGAGAAACAGACGTCAAGACAATGAAAGCAACCTTACTGGCAGCTGTCAAGAAGCGCTTCAGTGACGTCGAGACCAACCCACTGTACTTCATCTCCACCATACTTGACCCAAGGTAAAGTCTGTGTGCTATAGGTATTCAATGATAGACTACAGTACTACATTTAAGATTAATTTCCATCTGAAATATTATATTTATTCAAAATGAATGAATGAATGAATGAATGAATATTATATTATATTTTTGTAACTAAAATACACAAATACAAATGTATGCAATATATATAATATGAAATATATTTCCCTTGTTACTACCAGAAAGCCAAATGGCTGGCATTTGTGACAGTGGTTTAGGGGAAACTAAAATCTGTCCTATTTTTCCACATATTAATACATTCATGAATTTTGTTCAGGTATAAAGATCGCTTCTTCTCCAACAATGGCCCGGAGGCCAAGCTGCACCTGAAGCAGGAGCTGCAGATGATGTCATTATTTTTTTTATTAAGTACTCGGTATCGGTATCGGCGAGTACTGAAATGCAAGTACTCGTACTCGTACTCGTTTATCAAAAAAGTGGTATCGGTGCATCCCTACTGGCATGATTGGCGCGATGAATGCTTTGATCTTTCTCAGAAGTCTGGCTGGCTCGCGCCAGGGAGAGGTAATCCTACGGCCTTCGCCTTGGTAGGTAACCACTAGCGAAGCCCGTAGGTGGGCGGAGCACACACGAAGTAGAAGCAGGAGATAGGGACAGATGAGGCAGATGATTCACAGTGGAGACCTCTGAAGGGAACATCCCAAAGGAGAATCCAGTGAGAAGTGGGTTTGAACTGGCCCCATCAGCAGTCATAACACAAAGCCCGTGTCATTGCTCATGTCTGCTTTTTCAAACATATAACCTGATGTGATCATCATGTGATATACATACCACTCTCATAGATGCAGTCCAACTTGTCCACTGAAGGCAGAGAGAACAGCTTATAGCCCGTCTTTGTTCCCAGAGCCAGTGACCTGCAGGAAGTTGAGACAAACATTTTCAACTCATTCATGTACCATACAGAAGACATGAGGAAGCCCTACTGGCCACAATAATATGCTTACATGTGAAGCTTCACAGGAAAGCTAATTATTAAAAATCATTAGAATTATTACAAATAATTTAGCACTTTAGACTTGTTTTACCAACACCAGTTGAAAGCATACTTTTCACTAGGTAGTATAATGTACTGTAGATGTAAATGATTGAATACAGGTAAACTATTATCTTATCATATAATATAATAAACTTATTTAAAATTTTTATACACATTTTACTACACTACTACTACAGATCTTGGTACACATTAGGTATAACAATGACTTGAAACAGATATTACTTTTACAGTTTTTACTGCGCTCATTCTATTGTGGAGTCTTCCTGTCCTGTCTCATCCTGTGTATCTCCTGAAGAAAACATAACTACAATCGGAACATTCAGCAGATGAGACTGACTTTGATCTGGAACAGGCACAATGTGTGTTTATTTATTTAATAGTTTAGTCAGCACTTTTACGAGAAAGTCATGAGTCAAAGGTGTCAACATAACACACTAATAATTGCAATTAGAAAGCTTTATTGTACATTGTCAAATCCTAATGTTATCAGCTGAGCATTCTGTGACAAGGATAGGATTGTGGTAGGATAGCATCTTGAATGAGTACAACGCTACTGGACTATAAAACAGACATTTACAGCAGCAGACGCTTTTAAGTGAGGAAAACAATGGAAGCAATTTTAACACCACAAGGAACAAAAAGCATAAGTGCACTAGAAACTAGTCAGTTTACAAAGCTAAGGATAGGAAAGATTTTTTTTTTTTTTTTTTTTTTTTTAATGAGAAGGAATCAATAGAAAGAAAGTAGGACTCAGTGTTTGTCAGTCAGGTGTTGATGGAAGAGATGTGTTTTCAGGTGTTTTTTAAAGATGGCTACAGAATCTGCTGATCTTGTAGCAGCAGTAGATCATTCCACCAATGTGGAACAGATCCAGAGAAGGTACGTGAGAGTGATTTGTTCCTTTTTGGGACGGTACCACCAGACGTTGTTCATGGCATGACATAGCACCTGTTGGGCTCTTTCTGCTGGAGAACGCAACAAACTTCTCTAAAATAAATGTATAACTATGATTAAACAGAGATTAGCATAACCATATTAACAGTCACCACCTTGTTAATATGGAAAGTGGCTCCAAAAGCTTCACGATGTGAGGACAGCTGAAAAGGTTGTCATGAGAAATCATAGAAAAACGTTCGGACTAAAAAGAACTAAACCATGACTAAACCTTGAAACCCAGGACTGGGCAGTGTGCACTGCTTACGTAGAGTCCTGATTGAACGAGGCACAATCACAGCCTAGGTCCGGTCCCATCCCGAATCCCAGCGGCCTCCTCATCACCTCCCTCCGCCCTGCTCTGGAGGCCTAGGGTCGGCGGCTCCTCGAGGCTCGATGTCTGCGGATGAAGGCTCCACGGCGGCTAATCTAAAGTCTGGGGCGGGCTGAGGAGCTGTGATCCGCGCGTCCGTGCCTCGAAGGTCCGGGGGAAGTCCAGAAGAACACGGTTCAGACCAGGACCAACCAAAGGAACAGAGAAAAGGGAAAAGAAGCAAAACAAGAACAGCTGAGCGCTACGTCACATACCCGCCTCTGATTGGCTAGTATCCACTAACGTTAAGACAGACTATACTGTGATTGGTCAGTGGCTCAGTAGTGTGTTTTAATTGGTTATAGAAACAAAGTGGGCTTTGTTTGTCTGTTCATGAGCTAGAGCTGGAGATATATATTGTTTATATATATATATATATATAAACAATATATATCTCCTATATATATATATATATATATATATATATATATATATATATATATATATAAACATTTACATTACATTTACATTTATTCATTTAGCAGACGCTTTTATCCAAAGCGACTTACATTACATTACATTACCAGTGTTACAGTCACTGGAGGCAAGGTGGGTTAAGTGTCTTGCCCAAGGACGCAACGACAGTATGAACTGTGGGGAGAGCGGGAATCGATCCTACTACCTTCCGGTTGAAGGACGGCCGCTCTACCACTGAGCTACTGCCGCTCTACCACTGAGCTATATATATATATATATATATATTGTTTATATATATATATATATATATATATATATAAACAATATATATATATATATATATATATATATATATATATATATATATATATATATATATATATTGTTTATATATATATATATTGTTTATATATATATATATAGTTTACATATATATATATATAGAGAGAGAGAGAGGTACAGCAGAGGGCTCAGCATGCAGCCATGGGCCAGCCAGGGGGATCTGGTGTTGAGGGTGATGGAGATGAAGTGTGGTCTCCTACTCAAACCACCTGTGATCTGCTGCTGGTCAGAAAGCTGTAGACCCACCTGCAAAGGCAGGAGTCCAGTCCCAGCTTGTGCAGCTTAGAGGCCAGTCTGGAGGGGACTATGGTGTTAAATGATGAGCTGTAGTCAACAAACAACTCTCTCACATAGTTCCCCTTTCCAGTGTTCACGTGGGAGAGAGTGGGGAGCAGGAGGGCTATGGTATCGTCCGTGGATCTGTCCAGCCAGTATGCAAACAGTAACAGGTCCAGGGTAGTGGGCACTGTGAAGGTGATGAATGTTTTAATCAGTCTCTCAAAACATTTCATCAGCACAGATGAGAGGGCTAGGGCCTGAAGTTGTTGGGACTGTTGGGGTGTGGTTTCTTTGGGACAGGGACTATAGCAGACTTTTTAAAGCAGGTGGGGATCACATGCTGTTGGAGGGAGAGGCTCAAGTGCACCAGAGACCTGTTTTTCTGTTAATTTGGTGCCTCTTTACAATAATCTCACCCTTAAATATTTTATCATCAAGTTATCAGCTATTTTATTATTATAAGCTAGTGAATAGTTTTTTTGTTTGTTTGTTTAATAAGGCCCCTCAACCTATACAACAAGGCCTTTTGTGTAAGGTTAATAAAATATTTGATATATTATTGGTAAAAAATAAACAAGCCCTTTACCATCTCAAGCACTTTTACAATTGATCTATTGCACATTTCCTCATTTATTAACACATATGAGGTCCAAGCTTTCTGATTATAAATACAAACCAGTTAGTGTTTTTACGCCTTTGAAAGGAAACTGTCTGGGTCAAAGGTATAAAAAAACTTTTAGCACTCACTATCATCAATAAATTATTTTCATTGATAGTTTGTATGCACAGACACTTTGAATGGGAAACAGTGTGTCTGAACCTGTTCTGTCCAGCACGGGGGCTCCTCAGTGAACAGTGCTGGCCCCATTCCTGTTTACACTGTACACATCAGACTTTACTCATCAGTCGGAGTACTGCCACATCCAGAAATACTCGGATGATACAGTGATCTTGGCAGGTGTCACAGGGGGACAGGAGGGGGAATACACATATGTAAAAGAGTGCAAATAACCACCTCCTTCTGAACACCTCCAAGACAAAGGAAATGACTATTGATTTACGGAGGTCTAAGGCCACTGCTCCTCAGCCAGTTACCATCAAAGGCACGGATATTGAAGTGGTTCAGAAGTATGAGTACATGAGTTTACTGGACTGGTGCGCCAACACTAATGCCATCTACCAAAACGGGCAGAGTAGGCTTTTCTTTCTCCGTAGACTTAGGTAATTTAATGTGTGCTCCGATTAGCTTTTTAGGTTTTATCAATCAGTGGTGGCTAGTGCTATATTGTATGCTGGGGTGTGCTGGGGCAGAAGCATGTTGTTTAAAAATACAAAACGTCTGAACAAACTCATTAAAAAGACAGGATCTGTTGTGGGCAGGAGGTTGGACCCAGTGGATTCCGTTGTGGATTGTTAAATAGTCCAGAAGCTACGCAACATTCTTGGAAACCACAGCCACCCACTGCATAACATCATAGCTGGCCAGAGGAGCGGCCGCAGTGATCGGCTCATTTCATTGTGCTGCAGAACTGAGTGTGTTTAAGGAGGTCATTTATACCCACTGTTATCAGGACCTACAATGCCTTGACTGAGGGTCAATGAAATCAGTGAATTTCATTCCTATGATCTATCTATCTATCTATCTATCTATCTATCTATCTATCTATCTATCTATCTATCTATCTATCTATCTATCTATCTATCTAGCTGCAATAACAAGTCGCTGGGTGTACACCCTGGACAGTATCCAGGGCTGGCAGGAGCACTAACCACTCTGCCACCTGACCTAACATAATCATAAAACACAAAAAATAATAACACAAATTAGGTTTAAAAAAAAAAAAAAAAAAAGGAGCCTCTTTGTTTAAAAATGTTTTAATTGACAATTTTGATGTAGTTCATCTTAGCTTTGCTGTAACGGCACATACCAGCTTTGTGCGGTTTCAACATGAAGTACATCACGTGTGAGGTCTCAGTGCTGTTAAAGGAAAACAAAACATGTTAGAACTAACTAACTACTAATCCATCATACCCCTCTTGAGACAGACAGAATTACAACATATGGGAGAAGTTCCATAGAAAAAAACTAAACGTAATCATACTGGATACAGGGTGTTAAACTGATACAAATACAAATAAATGTTTTTTCTTTTTAGATTTTACAGTTTGGTCATGGATCAGGGTCAAAAGGTATTAACAAAGAGGGGCTAAATGGTATTCCTTCACAGTGTGAATGAGCAAAAATAGTTCTACATAGACTATCAGGTTATAGGCCTGTATTTGGAGTCATAATGGAAGGGAACATCTTGGCTGTTTCCCCAAATGACTCCATGTTTACTGAGAACAATGTGGTGATTCCTGATTAAAATATTTATATACTCAATTCAAAGTTTCTTTATTGTCCCTCTTGGGGAAATTAATCTTGCAGCATCATGCTCCTTAAAACATACAACATAGGACACATCAACAACAACCCAAAAGCAGGATCAATAATGGAAATCACTAAAAACCCAAGAATAATTGCCACTATCTGTTACTGTTAACACAGGGCTTAATAATGTCCCATGGATTTGGAGGCAGTGGGCTGTGTTGCTCATTTACCTTAAAGTCCCAGACCACCATGGCTCCGTCAAGACCCACACTGCTGTAGGAGGCCACCTTATTCCTGTCGCCTGACACCACACACAGCTGACTGCAGGCACCACACATAATGCACACAAGGGTGAAAATAAATAAGTAGAAGTTTAGTGCTCTTAGACTATTGGCACATTTTCTTCTTGAGAATTGTGTGCAAGAGTGTGCCGTACGTAATGCTGTTCTGGTGCAGTGCGCTCAGCTCGCTGATATCCTCCTCGGTGGCTTTCTTGTCCAGGTTACGGAAATGTTGCATGGCCGACATGTTGCTTTTGGAGGTCTGCTTTGGGATGTCCAGCTTCTTCACAAACTGCAGAGTCCCCAGGCCTTTGTAAGAGTACTGATATGGACAACAGTCGTGGCCCTGACAAAGACGAATCAAGTTCTAATATTGTCTTGTTTTACAATGGGACACTATAGCTTGTTTATAGGATAACATGAATAAATAAAATGAATGTGTTAAACAAAGGGCCAGTTCAAACTTTGCATTGAGTTTTTCTTTTCACACCTGACATTACCGCTGGCCACTTTCACTTTGTCATCATGTTAGTGCCAAGTCTGGGGGCTATGAGAAAGTTTTTAACCGATATATGCATTCAGCACTTATAACACAGGGGGGCACCAGAACAATCTGTAAACGTACAGAATATATATACAGTACTCTCAGAACACGGTTGATGTGTAATTATAGACTATAGTCTACTGTCGCTACTGCTACAGCTACTACGGCTGTGATCTGATTTGAATAACATATTTGTATAACTGACCAAAACCAGTGCCACTTGACTAAACAATTTCAAACTAGCATGATTAATAATTACAATTTCTCGTTAAGTGACCCATTCACATCTCTGCATCTTTAAAACATTCAGAATGATGAATAAAACAAATGTTACCGCAGCAACAATTTCTGTGGGGCTGACATAGATCACGCTCAGTAGAGGCAGTTGGTCAGTGGACAGTGTGGTGACCCTACGTGGAAGGACCACAGTTAGATGTATTGTTACCATTATTATTCTTTTAATACCAGGCCATGTCCTAAGCAACACTCACTCCTTGCTCTTGGTAGCGTCAGCTACAGAAATGCTGCTGTTGTGGGACACCCACACCAGCTGGTCCCCAGAGGGAGAGAAAGACACACTGTGGACCCAGCCTCCACAGTCCTTATAGTCCAGTAGTACTTCTCCAAAAGGCATCTTGGCCCCCCAGGCAGTGGGCCCTGGTTTGTCCTCGATGTCCTTTATGTAGGTTGAGAAAATCCTAGAAAACACACACAAGAAAAATATGGTTGTCATACATAATGCCCAATCCACATGCAAGGCACTAATAAGATTGACAACCTTGACAATTAAATTCACAATCTCAATAAAACCTTAAATAATCTGCATGAAGTTGTTAGCATTGCAGGTTACTTATTTTGGGCAGACTCTTTTTATTATAATATAAATAGGGAATTTGCCAGTGTAATAGTGTCTATAGACCAGAGAGCAGTATGTATGCCAGTTGGTACGTACCTGCAGTGGAAGTCTGCCGACCCTGCTGCTAGCAGGATGTTGTTTGGATGCCAGTTCAGACTCAGGACTGTGGAACTAACAGGCTTCTTGATGTGTTTACTCAGCCACCTGAAATACACTGAGACTGGTCAGTAATGCGTTACATTAAACGGTCACCATGTTTTTTGACTTGTCATTATAAATTATAGATACATTTATTCATACATGAGCATCTGTTAAAAGGTATGCACTGGTATGTACAAATTTAACCATGCCCAAACTGAGGTGCTCGGCTATGCCCTGAATCACTGACAGCCTGGTAGGCTCATGTCTTTTATAATCTTTATCTGCTCAGCCTGATACTTTGATGTGATGCTCACCAGTCGTTCTCCTTCTCAAAGTAGCAGACAGAGATGAGGCGGGCTCCAGATCCCAGGGCGAACTTGTTCTCCACTGGGGACCACTTGACACAGGTGGCTGCTCGGTTGATGCGCACCAGCACCAGGGTGGGCTTCCACTGGCCATCCTTCATTGTCCACACATAGGCATTACGGTCCGAGGCACACGTCACAATACGGTTGGACTCTGGGGCCCAGTCAATGCCTATGGACATGAGTAAAAAGGACATGAGTGTCGTTTAGTGGTATACTAAAACCTTGCCAAACAGTGAATTTATTTTTTATGTTTTAAATATTATTTAAGATTCCAGAGAGCTTGACATTTGTAAAACACAGAAACAAAACACAGTGGTCAGGTCTAGTTGATCAGCAGTGAGTTAAAAAGTAAAAACAGTAATAAAGCCAGCAGCATACACCCCTTCCTGTATGCTGACTCTTATTGGTAATGAGGCCCCCCAAACTGTTAGCCCTTAACAACATTTATATACGGTTTGAGTCAAACCGTATAGAGTTGTTGTTAAGGGCATTGGGTAGAGAATGCCCAAACTTTGTCCCTCGGAGGGCCAAAATGGAAATCTATTAGTGGGCCATGGGCCAAACATGTTTCCGTCCCATTTTGTTCTGACAAGGAAGCGCCTTATTTTATCTGCAGATGTAAATTAGCTTTTTTTGTGTGTGCAAATGTGCACACATGCACAAACCAACCTCAATTGTCTTACAGTAGTGTGTTTTATTTTTTAAGATCCTTTAATCTTTGAATTTGAAGACTATGGATGCACAGATTTGGCCATTCTAGGCCGACACCGATGTTTAAATTATTATAATGGTTGATACCGAGCTTTTTTCTGTATTTTCTGGTATTATCTTAGTAAAAATATGTCTTTAAAGCAGTTTATTTATTAGTTATGCAACTCTGCAGATAGAGTGACTCTATTATAATGAACCAATGTAGGAAAATAAGCCTACATAGTAAAGTGAAATTCTCAACTTCAGACTAGCTTATTAACCGTTCTTACTTCAAAACATTTTTTTGAACTGCGTAACATAAAATATAGACCTAGATTTTAAATTTGTGAACACAGACTTGCATTTGGGTCATTATTGGTCTTTTAAAGATTAACAAACTGACAATGTTAATAGGTTCCTAGCTTCTTTATGCATTTGTGTCCCTTGTGCGCTCAAAACCAATCGGCATAAGTAGAGTATCTATTCAAAGATGACAAGGCTGACAGAGCCAGCCGCTGAAGCAGCAGGGTGGAAGATAATATACAGTGGAGATGAAAAAAAAAACGTTTTGTCCGGGCACAAGAAAATATGTGGGACATAATCAATCTTAATCAATCAATGGGACGCTTAATTTAAGTGCGGTCTCACCTAAAGCAACATACCTCAATATACATCTTTACCCCTCCTCTTGAAATCGCAAACACTCTTGAAATAACAAACCCTGCACACAGCAAGTTGCTGTCCTTTCTTCGAGAGGTGAAACTATTTCTTTGCTAATGCAGCGAGGAGTCTGGCTTGCCAGGCTAGGCAGGGACAAGCCTATAGTAGTGTAGCTAAGAGAAGCCAAGGTAAGGGCAACACCTTATATGCTCTCTTCCTACTTGTACATAGTCCAGTGTGTTGCACACTGCACTGGGATGCAAGGTTGATAAGAGGTTTGGTAAAGGTTCTGGGTCTATTGTAAATTGATATTTGGTACCAGTGATTCGTCCACTATGCTCTGTCAGCTCATGGATTTGTACCCATTCTTTGCCTTTCTTCTCATAGATGACCACCACATTGTTGTTAGGACTCACTGCAATCTCTGTGAAAAAAATAGCACAAGGTTATCTTGTGTATGGTGATATGATAATATTGTAAAGATATACAGACAGAAAATACATACATTTGTGCATTATATATATATATATATAATAACCCCCAAACTGGCAGAGTGGCTACAGCAGATCCCTGGAAGAACACTAGACATCTCGGTCCAGAAAAGTGCAGTACTAGGAACAGCTAAGATACTGCGCAGAACCCTCAAGCTCCCAGGCCTCTGGTAGAGGACCCGAGCTCAAAGGATGAGACCACCCGCGAAGTTTATATATATATATATATATATATATATATATATATATATATATATATATATATTTTATTAAAGTACTTTACTATTCAATACCTTTTCTTGTTCTTTTTTTAAACTAAACACTGATTTTTCCCCTCATGTTTTCTGATTTTGATAATGCTGGGCTCCACTCAAACATTTTTCTTATTATTGTCTCAAAAGCCAGGTCCAACTTTCCTGAAGTGGATGTCAACTGTCCCTATATTTATTTGAAATACAGGCTAATGTCTGTCAATTTATAGAAATAAACTTAAACTTAAAATTTAATTCCACATGTGTTTACATACAATTTAATTTGCTTATTTGAGTTGTTTTTTAAAGATATATAAAGGTTAGGTACTTTGAATAAGTGGATATTTACATTTACATTTACATTTATTCATTTAGCAGACGCTTTTATCCAAAGCGACTTACATTACATTACCAGTGTTACAGTCACTGGAGGCAAGGTGGGTTAAGTGTCTTGCCCAAGGACACAACGACAGTATGAACTGTGGGGCGAGTGGGAATCGATCCTACTACCTTCCGGTTGGAGGACGGCCACTCTACCACTGAGCTACTGCCGCCCATATTACCAAGTTAACTTAAAAAATCTGCCTTTGATGGATTTAGACCTGGTTAATTATTTTGTGTTCAATAATTAGTTCTTATTTATTAAGCTGAGACCTTAAACCCAATAATAAACACATCTTATTTGTTAAACTGTTACCTTTATATGCATTTTTTACCTATTATTATTTAATAATAACTTATGGCTCAGAGATGGTTCAGACTTGGGACAACAGCAGCCTCTTGGCTAAACACTCACATTCTCTCTTTTCCACCGGTGACGGTACATTTAAAGTCAGCCTCAGACACAGACTTGTTTTTGTTGCGCTTGGAGCCGACTCGGCCTGGTACCGGTCTGTGCAGCACCGGAGAGACACAGACCTTTTTCTAAAGTGGATTTGATGCTGAAGTGACTATTTCCTTTGTGCAAAGTTTAAAATTGTGCTGATATGGTGTGCATCCACCTCCTGAACTGTGACAGCGACAGTAGGGAGGTGTGCGTTTTGCCCCGAGGAGCATCGTGGCCTGTTGCTAGGATAGTGTTAACTAACATATTTCAAACCTCTCACTATGGTCTCAACTGTCCAGTTCAAATTGTTGTCTTTAGATTCTAAATGTGTCTCAGGTCTAATCTTATTTAATTTATTTAATGTTATCCCCGTGGGGAAAAAGTTGGCAGCAACATCAGCGTGTTGATGTTGGTGGGGGAAACCTGAGTACCCAAGCATTCGGAGAACATGCAAACTGCACCCAAAAGGTTCCCACCCGACCTGGGAGTCAAACCCTGTGAGGCTATTATGCTAATTATACTATTATTACTTATGCATTCACTTATTCAGTGCATTCACACTTGATTTAATGAATAAAAGTCTTTTCTTTTAGCATTGTCCACCAGTGTATGCAGGTTATAAACCATTCATTTGTGATGACTGAGGTCCCTCCAGCACATTGCTAAAGGAGAGGGTTCATTCAAACTGTGATGTCATGCATAGTCTGTTGGAGTGAGGCTCATCCAGTGCATTTGCTGTATTGATAATCAGATTGCCTGTGGCTCTCCTAGCCACATTAATGCAATTAAATTAGAGGAGGAAATGTATCTGCCGGCACTGAGCTGCAGTTGGATTTAGGAGTGTGGTGCTTCACCTACGTGTCCTGTCTTTGTTCCAGGCGTGGCAAGAGAGCGGCTCCAGGCCAAAGCTGTACATGGACATGTCTGCACAGGGAGAGAATGGCAGCTGGAATGTGAGCTCCAAGATATTCTCCTGCCTGTTAGGACATACCATTATATGCAAACAGGAGATGTAGATTTGATGCATTGTAAATACTCCATTCTCATAGACAATATTATGCTTATAGAATGGGTCCGGGTGGCCAAGCTACCAGAATGAGCCTATACAATACCTCTAAATAATAAAGTAATAACTTCAAAATTGTCTTGTCACTGTCTCTATCCACTGTATAAGATTGTGCTTGAAGTACACTCCTAATTACCTAACACTAATAAATTTTACTAAAACGTTGATGATATATATATTTTTTTAAGTTAGGTGATTCAGTAATTTGCTATAGTGATATACATTGTTTTTTAGAGATCTTTACTATTGCTATTTGATGTTTACTTTAGCACTGAATATAAATTGACTATGGTTAACACAATTAAACTTGCTAAAATGCTGTATATTCTTTGACAAACGAGAAGAGAACAACTTTATCATTCTGACCTTGCGCTTGTCTGACAGGAACTAAAGGCAAAACCATCTTTTTTTCTATTTTCAAAGGACTTTTAGGCTACCTCATGTTATTATAACTGTAAATGTAACTAGGAATACAAGTCTTTACTAATCACATAAAAGTAATGGCAGGATTACATTATCAGGTGTGGTGAGCAAACATACTGTACCTGAACTGAACCTAAGTTCTACATTGCTGTTTTAAAGATAGATTGTAGCTAGAAAGTGGTTGAAATATGTTTCATTAGCCTATAAGATATCACAAGTACGGTACCCTTTGCTTAAAATTGGAAAGCACATCATGATAATGATAATAAAGATAGTGATAATAAAGTTGTCAGACCTAGACTACTTCACGGAAAATAAGTAACTGTGGAATACAGTTTTCCCGACAGTAGCCTATATATCAGCATACACATTGTTGTAACTTACCTGAGCTGTGCGGTCAGGTATCCTTGTATTCGTGGACTCTGGGCAGTCAACACGAATGCAGCTGTGCAGTCTGAGTCAACTCTATGTGGGTTTACTCAGAGCAAAGGGGAAGAGTGGGTGTGTCTGCTCGGAGCAGTAAGGAAGTGGCTAATTTAAAGCTAGTTGCGTTTTTAGATTATGCTGCTAATTCTGTTTAGCATGCTCCATTTTAAAAGGTCTATAAGTTAAACCTTTGATGGTCTTAAAGTAGATAATATTTGCATTTTATAGACCAAGACTACAAAACAATACAACAGCAACTGTCTACAAAAAAAGACCGAGACCTGTCCTCACACTCCAATACTGTAGGTGGCGGCAGTTTTTTGACCTTAGCCACGGGTTTTATTGAGTACTCACAAACGCAATGAAGAAGAAGTAGTAAAACTAAAAAAATATCACGGAAATTATCTACCAGGGGTGTGTAAAGTCAATTGTTCTGCATTTAAAACAGTCTAACCATTAAATAGGTTTGTTTAAAAAGTTTGCCTACTTAGTTGAGTTCGTAAAGCCTATGTGTATGTGTCTTTTTAAAACGGTTAGCTCATTAGGGTAATTTAGGAACCATTTTGTTGTAACTTTTTCATACTCTTTTGGGTTTATTCCAAACAATTATTGTGTTTCGTAACTAAAACCTATTATTATAAAATGTGTTCATTAGATAGTAAAGTCATTTAGGGAGATTTATGAATCTTATTTTGTCCCTTGTGGGAGTTACTAAGTTTTTATTCGACTGTTATGTGTTATATCTCAAAGGGTGAATACGTTTAACTATTCAGCGATTCTGTTGAGTACTACTGTACACTAACTTGCACTACTGTACTACTGTACACTAACTTGCACTACTGTACTACTGTACACTAACTTGCACCATGTGAGATGTTATTGGTGTCTAGTTATTATCAAATATTACTCTATGCAGTCAGTTGTTTGTATGAATGCTTTTAATATGTACACTATGAACCCCATACATTTGTCAGTGACCAACAGCAAAGATGGCGTCAGGTAGTAGCGATGAGGAGCGGAGTCTGCGGGAGTGTGAGCAGTACATCCAGAGTCACAACATCCAACAGCTGCTCAAAGACTGCATTGTGCAGCTGTGCACAGCGCGCCCCGAGAGACCCATGGCCTTTCTCAGAGAACACTTCCACAGATTGGAGAAGGTCAGCCCATCAAGTATACAAAAAAACTTTGTGTTAATTGCTTTACTGTTGATACAGTTACATTGATTTATATTTTAATGCTTCCATTACAACACTACACTTTGTCTAATGTATGGCAAAATTCACTGCAAAGATTATGGTTATTACAAATGAATAAAATAAGATTTCTCAAATCTGTTAAAAATGGTTATTGCTGCTTAAAAATCTTAAATTTAAAAGTGTGTTAATGATTAGAAAAGTCAAAGTGAAGACTATAGCCTAGGCCATTTTTATTTATGTTTTCTTGCCTGGTAGAGAAATATACTATATGACATATATACTAGATCACAACTGTAGGGTTCTATAAAATTGAGCGAGTGTGTATGAACTTTAAAAAACATTTTGAGTTTTTTAACCTGCATAACACTGATCTAGGTTTGTTCATGTGCCTGTTGTAGGAAGAGACTCAGCGGATGTTGTTGCAGCAGCAGTCCAGTTTTCAGTCAGATTCCAGAGAGGAGGAGGTGTCTCCACCAATGGACCCTGTGGTGAGGGGCCGCAACCGCAGAGGGGCCATCAGTGCAGAAGTGTACACTGAAGAAGATGCCGCCTCCTATGTCAGAAAGGTTGGTTCTGGAGAACAGGGAGAATTCCCAGTGGGCATGGCTGTTGTGGAGCCGATCTGTTTAATGATAACACAACATTGCCATCAGGGAATTAAACAAATGCTTGTTCTGTGCAGCCATGTGGCTTTAATTATGGAAATTTTGTTAGGCCTATGTTTGCAACGCCAAAACAACAACAATTAAACACATTCACCACTTGCCATGGTGTAATAAAGCGGCCAAACTGAGCAACATAAGAATCTGTGGCCATATTAATTTTTGATTAATATGGCCGTTTATGCTATCTAAAAACTATTGTTTTACTATGGAGTAAAAGCCGAAAATCCCGGATGTAACCGCCATTTTATTGCCCTTTCATAATGACAATATCGGTGAATAGGGGACCAATGGGCGGATGACATCCATTTTTATTTACAATCTATGGTCTAAGCGGACGAGTGAAAAGTAGGTTCCATCAGAAATGGAGCTCACAAAGCGCGTAAATGATGTCAGGAGTGTCGTGTCTGATTCTGAACCTCCAGCCATCAGGACACCTTTTTAGCATAAACCTATGAGCAGGCAACGAGTATTATGTCAATAGAGTCTTTGTTTTACAACAACCATTGACCTGAGCACGCTATGCCAGCCGCGCTGAGGTTCTGCACACCGGACTCGGTTTTTATACATTTTTTACATGACATTTGTGTGTGTATTTTTTACATGACATTTGTGTGTGTGTGTGTGTGTGTGTGTGTGTGTGTGTGTGTGTGTGTGTGTGTGTGTGTGTGTGTGTGTGTGTGTGTGTGCATTTAACTAATCATGTTCAAAACCATACACTCTTGACATTATGTTTTCTCTTTCCGTTTTCTCTTTCCATTAATAAGTTGTCAAATGTATTAACATAACATCCCATACTCGATTATAACCCATACGAAAGCATAAACCTTAATGCGAACACATTCATAAGTAAGTGGCTAAAAAGGTACTTAAAAATAAAACACATCATCCAAAATATTACACAACATTTCCCCTCTTTGTGACCATCAATAAAGCATGTCTCGCTAAACATTACAACTGGTTTATAGTACATGCACATTAAATTATCACATGGATCCAAATTATACTTATTTAGTTTAGACGTTTCCTGCCAGATCACCCTTGTGTAAGGGCGCCGCCATACGGTGATTTTACAGCGAAATACAGCGATATACCTCCGTCCACCAGAGGGCAGGCTCCAAAAGCGGAAATATAAGGAAAAACCCAATGGCGACTTTACAAAAGTAAAACTCATGTTTACAGCCTGGTACAAAAGATGGCTCCGGTCTCTAGAGCTAAGTTTTTACTACATGACAACTCTGGGGTGAATTTTTGATTAATATGTTTGTTTATGCTATCTAAAAACTATTGTTTTACTATGGGAAAAGCCTGGATGTAACGGCCATTTTATTGCCCATTCGTAATGACAATATTGGTGAATAGGGGACCAATGGGCGGATATCATCCATATTTATACAATCTATGATTACTACACATGGTCCTCTTGTCGTACTTTCTCTTACAAAATGTTACTTATACATACAATGTAAGAATATATAGTTCTATGCATTAAAATATAACCATACAAGTAAAATACAATAATTATTTGTAGTATAAAAATTAAATTTCATCTTAGTTCACACATATTAGAACTAGTATAATTTCCTATTCATCTGAATCCCCCTTATGTCCAATCTAAAAAATGGATCGGCCACAACTCGTTTCTTACATATCACGCTGACATCTTCTGTCGCGTTAAGGGTAACTCCCTTCTCGCACCCTGGCTCCTCCTGTGCCTGTTCAATGTCCGGTTGGGATGTAACAATTTACTCCACTCACAATTCAGTTTGAGTCACAATTCTGATCTCACAATTCAATTTTGTCACAATTTTCTTTTATGAAAAGAGTTGAGACAAATTAGAAGTGAACAAGCACCCTTTTATAATTTCATAAATCAGGGCTGCAGACTAACTTTTTTCATCACTGTCCCGAAAGGCAGTTTTAATTGGTAAACCCATATTTATTGAAAATATAGGCTAATGTTTGTCCATTCATAAGTTTATAAATATATATAATTAAAATCAAATTCTGCATGTGTTTACATACTATTTTATTTGCTTATAAAGCTAGGTACTTTGAATTAGTGGATATTAATAAAGTAACTTAAAATCCCCCAAAAATCTGCCTCTGATGGATTTAGACCTGGTTAATTATTTTGTGTTCAATAATTAGTTCTTATTAACTTTAGCTGAGACCTAAAACCACTTTAGATCAAACCCAATAAAAAACACTGGTCTCATGTGTTTTCCTAAAACAAACTTTATCAGACGTACATCATTTTCTCAAAACTTTCCTTACTTTTAACACACATTTGAAATTGTGGTTAAGAGACTCTCAAACATGTGATCATCATATGTGACCTGCACCTTATTAGCAAATTGTGTCCAGTATCCATAATTTATACTTACTCAGACTTGTGTACCTACTTAGATTCAGCGCAGTACAGATGTAATTGTAAATTAAGTTCATGTTTTGCTCTTCTTCTTATTAACTTGATGTTGTGCTATTGTCTGAAATATTATTGACTTTGTTGTATCGGGGTGTCTGTCCTTATTGTGACGTCTATATAGTTTTCTTTCTCTCACTCACTCACTCACTCACTCACTCACTCACTCACTCACTCACTCACTCACTCACTCAATCACTCACTCAATCACACACACACAAAATGATTCCAAGTTGGTCTGGCCATGTACAGCCCACTATAGCCGCTATGACAGCGAGCGGGATTAGCGGGCATATGTGTCGAGATGGACTCTAGCACAGCCCAGACACTGACTCCTGGAAAAATTCAAAAACAAGCTTTATCGAGCCTGTTCAACAAGAGTGTGACTGACGTCGGGGGAGGAGTGAACATAGGCAGAGTGGAGAATACTGCGGTACTGTTGCTACCCTGCTACTTCTGGGATAAAAACAGAGCTTGCTTTTTTTAATTGAAAAGGTAAGACATCATTACAGACCATATATATTATATTGTGGTGTTTTGATTTCAGTTGTCAAATGCAAACAACGATAGCCTGCTTGTAAAACGGGGATGCTAAGCAGCTAACAGGAACAATGACTCAAAATAAGTCTTGTTAATTATGAGTGAATTATGACCCTAACTTCAGAGGCTTATGAGACTGATACATTTGCTGTCTTGGCTTTTCAAATTATTGTCTTTACGACAACTTTATAAATGTAGCCAGAATGTAATTTAGGATGTAATTGTTATCACAGCCCATCTAATACTAACTCTGTCACATTTCTGGCATTGGTTGTCTCGTTATATTTACTAGTCTGTTTATAGTAACAAAAATCAGTTGTGATCCAAAGTACGACATATACAATAGCACTTAGACTAAATTCAGTATATTTTAGGGTGTGGTGGTGAGGTGTACTGCACCACGTCAGCAGCGAGCACAAGTGAGACCTCTGCAGATACCAGCATGCTCCTCTGGATGTGGGAAGTTCTGACAAAGAGGTTATACCATCAGGTTCTGCAGCACGTGGCCCTGTCACAGACTGGACTCAACAGACGTGTCTGAAGGATGTGGACAAGTGTCTTCTCTTTCGGTGAGAGTATAAAACATTTTACTCATTGAAGTATGTTTTGTTAGTATATACCAGAGCTGAACGTGTGAACAGGGATTATCTATGCAACATTATCAACACAATGAAACAACAACATAATAATACTATTAATAATGTTATTTTTTTATTATTACAGCACTAACGTGTCTACACAGTAAAGGCGGCCAAAGACTACTGCTACATCCCTCGGCTGCAGAGCAGAATTTGGGGGAATCGTCTCCAGGGGGACTCCCAAGAGGACAGATGACCCTCGGGCCCCTGGTCTTCTCCCTGGAGTTGTGCTCGCACCTACAGCTGAACTGGCCCAGACACAACCATTATATTTAGGTCTCATGCAGCAGTGGAAAAGTCTGTTATTTATCAGCTTTACACCAGAATTTCCAGGTGATGTAGACATGTTTGTTACCTCTTAAACATTATCTGTATGTCTAATATATGCTATAATAAAGTTCTAAAATTAACTATTACGTTCAAAATGACACAAATTCTCTCTCTCTCTCTCTGTTTTCTAGATCTGTTTGCTTGACTCTACAGTTCATGCAGGTGCACCACGCTGGCTGAGCCCTGTTTGGTTCGGCTGGTCCTGGTGTGGCTCCATGTGCCAGCAGCTGTAACAGTGTCTGAAAATGGAACAACAAGCATTGTTTAGATTACAGATGTTTATTTGAGTGTGTTATCATTTCTGTAGGTATATGACCTATCTGCCTCTGTTGTCCTGGCAGCAGCTGAGCCCCCGTCAGTCTGTCCCCCTCACTTCCAGCTCCGGCGATAACGGCCCTAGCCTCCTTTGAGACAGCGGGGACACATATACTCGGAGGATCGCATTTTTCAAATACATAAAATTTGTGTATTTGAATTTTTGCGCACGTTTACTGGGTCAAATTGAGGATCATTTTGCAGAAAAATAATTTATAAAAATATAACTCAAGCAAAAATGACACTTAACCTACATTGCCTCCAGTGAGTGTTCTGTAACACTGGTAAATAGCATAATGTATGTAAAGCGCTTTGAGTGCCTACTACAGTAGGTGGAAAAGCGCTATATAAAAATAAAGATTATTATTATTATTATATACCAAGTTTTGTATTTCTACATTGGAAAAAATTACTTTCACTTTCCATAGGCCCAATTTATTTTGACTTTTCAAGGGGTTGCCACTGAGTCATTTTTTATATATATTTTTCAAGGACTTACATAATACATATTACATACGCAATACATAAATCTTTTGCCGGCCTTGAATTTTGGGACCAATAAAAATGACTTTTCGCGCATGTTTACTGGGTCAAATTGAGGATCATTTCGGGGAAAAATAATAAGAATAATTAAAGCCGCAAGCGGCGATAAAGGCCCTCGCCTCCCTTGAGACCGTGGAGACACATGTACTCGGATGATTGCATTTCGTGCTTTAAAGCGTAAACTTCACGGGCCTGTGCTACTGCTTGAAACTTCGTCTGGCTGGAGTCTGCTTCATCACCTCGGGCCTGTGCTACTGCTGGGGCCTGCTACACCACCTTGTAATTTAGAGTTAAAGGTCTCCACAATCCCTGGTTTTCCTGGGAGCTGTCTGAACCTTTGAAAATAATAGATTATGCTTGGGCTAAGGCGAGAAAAACAAAGTACTGGCTGGAGATTTGAGATGACTCAGGAATCGCTGCACCCCCCTGTTTAAAAAGGCAAAATGTAAATATAACTTGTCTAAAAGTACAAGGTTACAAGTTCCAAAGGATTCTGAGGAGTTTTCTAAGACTCTAGCCTTGGCTCTGGAGGGGCCTCCTCTAAAGGAAGGATCCTGGCAATTGGGAAATGGCATTTATTTCCCAAAGAAATGGCTGCCTCTTCACAGACTCATTACGACCTCAGCCACTAATGTATCAAAAAACAAATTGATAACTTTTTTGGCACACGTGTCTAGATGATACTCACCAAATTTGGAGCTGTTGAGATGAAAAGCCTTTAGACACAAGGGGTGCAATTTAGGTGGTCACGCATTCCACCCAACATAGTAGATTTTCTGTTGAGTTTACGATATGGCTGTAATAAACTTTTCTGTTTGCCCTGAGGTGTCCTATGGATGTACCAAGTTTTGTATTTCTACATTGGAAAAATGTACTTTCATTTTCCATAGGCACAATGTATTTAGACTTTTCTAGGGGTCGCCACTGAGTCATTTTTCGTATTTTTTTTCTTTTTCGGGGACTTCAAATACATACATTTTTCGCCGGGCTTGAAGTCTGGGACCAATACAAATGACTTTTAGTTGCACGTTTACTGGGTCAAATTGAGGATCATTTTGCAGAAAAATTATAATAAAAAAAATATACCAAATTATAAAAATATATAACTCGAGCAAAAACGACAAGAAAAACTTCTGTCTATTTTACACACATGTGTTTAGCTCATTTTGCCCAAGTTTGGTGTCTGTGGAATGAAGCAGCTATTTTCTGTTGTTTTTTAAAAAAGAGGTGTATTTTAAGTCGGTTCACATTTTCAATTTAAAATGGCCACCTTCCCGTGTGTGATAGGGTGTGATCCCCATTGGCTTTTTTGTTCCTAAGCCCATACTGGATGTGTGTACCAAGTTTCATTTGCCTATGACAAACTAAAATTTTCACTTCCCGTTGACTTTTTCCACATATTTGTGACGTTGCTATGGCAACACATTTATAGATAGGGGGTGGTTGTCATTGGCTTTTATGCTCGTCATGACATAAGAGATGTGTGTACCAAATTTCATGTCTCTATGAAAACTAAATTCTTGGGTCCCATTATAAGTTTGTAGGGGGCGCTGGAGAGCCATTTCTAAAGATAACCCTTTTATTTACATATTTTTGTGTTCAGGTCATGAATGTGCACAAACGCCTTTTTGGGTCCAACTCGATCCGAGAAGGCGTTTGAGAGTTAAGAGACGTTTTATTTTCACAAAAATGGCCACCTCGTTACAGGCTTGCCACACCCATACCCGATAAGATATCAACAACAAAGTCACAACTTTGGTTGGCACATGTGTGTAGATGATACTCACCAAATTTGGGGCCATTTAGATTAAAACACAATGATTTGCATTTTTCTGCGCAAGGGGTGCGATTTTATAGCCTGGTTCTACCAGACTCTCGTACATTTCATTTGTACAGAGAGTCTGGCCTCGCTCCATTGACAAGCGTTTACTTCCTTGTATGCGGGAACTCTGTTGAAGTTTAAAACTATTGGATCTGCCCAGAGTCACTCAGGATCTGCCATAGCCAATCGCTAACGTCGATCCAACGCAAACTGACTCACTACATCAACGTCATCGTTCTCAGCCACTCCCTCTGTTCGCTGATTGGTCCTACAAAAAATTGATTTCTGGAAACCTAAGAATATACAGCAATCCCAGACGTAGTACTAAAGCGAAATGAAATTGAGCGGAAGTACGTAGGAGGGCGGAGCCAGGCTAGCGATTTTAGTGGCCGCGCGTTTCACCCCACATGGCGGACTTCCTGTTGAGTTTAGGGTGTGGCTGTCATAGACTTTTCTGTTTGCCCTGAGGTGTTCTATGGATGTACCAAGTTTTATTTTTCTACGCTGGAAAAAAGTTACTTTCACTTTCCATAGGCCCAATGTATTTTGACTTTTCTAGGGGCCGCCACTGAGTCATTTTTTGTATTTTTTTTTTCGGGGACTTCAAAGACCAATAAAAATGACTTTTCGTGCATGTTCACTGGGTCAAATTTATGATCATTTTGCAGAAAAAAAAAATCAGAGCAAAAACAATAGGCCCTCCCGGTCATCACCGGCTCGGGCCTAATGATAAAGGAAGGTTACATTTCTGTTGTCTCAACCTAATGCAAAACTAATTTAGTACATTTATGCTTTATAAAAACAAGTAAAACTCCACTCAATCATATTCTTTTCTCTACATTATATAAGAGGTGTGTGAGTTTGTTTTACTGTGGAGCTTGTCACTGATGTGTTACACAAAGTTTAGGAACAGTGCAGGTGTTTAAGGTGTTTAGACATTGACCAGATAAAAAGGAAGTTCTCCAACATTTGTGCAAAGATTCTTGATGTTTTGGGCCCCGCGTCTGGAATGCAGCCACTGGGTAGTTCAAGTGAAAAAGGAGCCACCTTCTCTTGAATACTTTTCTTTGGCTTCGGCTTGCCAAATATGTGGTGTCTGTTTCTGTATTCAGTATAATGCCAATAGAGTCTTTATTGTTCACAACAATCATAGACAGATTTATGATAGCCCCGCAGAAGCCTTCCTCCTTCTAGACTTGACCATTTTTGACCTTTGTCCAAGATCCCAGCAGTGCCTCCTGGTGCAAGGCACCTCTGTTCTTATCTTGACCAGATTTTCCCTGTATGTGTGTGTGTGTGTGTGTGTGTGTGTGTGTGTGTGTGTGTGTGTGTGTGTGTGTGTGTGTGTGTGTGTGTGTGTGTGTGTGTGTGTGTGTGTGTGTGTGTGTGTGTGTGTGTGTGTGTTTGTGTGCAGTAAACTAACTAAACTTCAAAACTATATTCTCTGACATTATGTTTTCTGTTTCTCATTAATGTTGTCAAATAACATTATAACATATTAACATTATTAAAATAACATCCTATACTTGATTATAACCATACAAAACTATAAACCACATAAGTAGCTAAATAAGTACATTAAAATAAAACGCATCCAAAATCATCCCAAAAAACTTCTTCACCTTGAAAACAGTCCAGATGCTTTTGCTTTAACCTTTTCTTCAAGACCTGGATGACTGCGAACCTTCACAGACATCATACAAAATATTACACGACAGGAGAGCCCCCTGAGGAGCTCCTGTGTGGTGGTGTCATAGATGCGGTAAGCGGATGCTAGTGATATGAGCCAAGAACACCGAATAGAAGTTGTACTTTTTACAGCAGTTTGCACTTGTCGCATACTAAAAGTCTCCATGGATAGAAAGCCTCCAGAGCACTAGCCAGCCCCTAACTGGGCTTTTCTAACCACATCTCTATTCTTCTGGTTTCTGCTCACTAGCCTGTGCTCAAAGACACCAGACCCACAAAAAAGACCATCAATGTGTGGCCCAATGGAGCAATCTCTATGCTCAAGGAGAGGGCAGAATCTTTACTTTTTGGTTGAAATGCATTGTCATGTAAACGCACTCTCAAAAACAGCTTCTTCCCAGAGTGTGTATTTCCCATTGCTCACCTATACTGAACATTTACATTTTTGGCGCTCACATATTGACACAAACAAAAAGCATTGTCATGTTGATTTCTTACTTATATCCTTAGGTCATTCCAAAAGACTACAAGACCATGGCGGCCCTGGCCAAAGCCATGGAGAGGAATGTGTTGTTTGCCCACTTGGATGACAATGAAAGAAGGTAAAGAGCTATGTTTAACTGGTGCAGTTAAAAGTACAAAATCATAACCAGTTTCTATTCTGTTGCTCTCATCTTCCAGTGACATTTTTGATGCCATGTTTTCTGTCAACTACATGGCTGGGGAAACTGTCATCCAACAAGGTAAGTCCATGCCAAAGCCATCAAGCCTTTTACAACACATATTTATTCACAATTTAGATTTTTTTTTGCGGACATTTGTTTGCTTTTGTTATAGGCGATGAGGGAGACAACTTCTATGTCATTGACCAGGGAGAGATGGATGTAAGTTATTCTATTCCCAATAAGTGCATTATATTAAACTTCAGATTATTAATATTATTATTATTGAAAAGATCAACATTGCATGGTTTAAACTATTGGAAAGATTAATCAAACAAAGAGGCACTTTATAATGCAATGTGTCTTGTAGGTGTATGTAAACAGTGAGTGGGTGACCAGCATCAGTGAAGGAGGCAGTTTTGGGGAACTTGCTCTGATATATGGGACCCCACGTGCTGCCACAGTCAAAGCCAAAACTAAAGTCAAGCTGTGGGGTATTGATCGGGACAGCTACAGGAGGATTCTCATGGTGGCTACTGTTGTCATTCCTGGTACATTCATAAACCTGCTAGAACTATTCAATACAAATATAATATCCTGCTTGTTTTAGGGAAGCACTTTAAGGAAACGCAAGATGTATGAGGAGTTCCTCAGCAAGGTGTCCATTCTAGGTGAGTTTGTTGAATGTTGACAGAAGTGTTGTAGCTAGAAATTATGGTGTGGGTGTGCCTCAGTAGAACTGGGTATTATCAATTCCTCTACAGCACTAGAATTTAAGTGTATTTTTCCTTAATATTCAAATTGAAAGGATTAGGATAAGAAAACCTTTATTTGCCCATTTTATGGAAATTTGTCATTTAAACAAATAGTGCTCATTACTTGGAAGGATTGTTTAGTCTCTACTAAAGCTTTGTGTGAATAAGTGATGTAATCACCATTAATCATTTACACAAATTTCATTCAGTAAAAGAGAGAAGAACAACAATGGGGAAGTCAACAGACAGTAGTTTTTTAAAGGGTATAGTATGTGTGTTCTAAACATACATAAACACAATTAACAGCACACCACTGACAAAAAAAATGTGCTTCATTCATAGTTTATGAAAAATAATGTTTAATTGAGATGTTAAATGTAATATTGAGATCATTTTGAGATCTTGGCTTGGATCAGTGTCTTAAGTACCACTCAGTGCTCTCAATGGACTGCAAGAAGAACAGGACGGGTCTGTACAGGTGTCATGGGATGAAGGTAACGCTTTCCCTCCAATAATCAGCACGGATTGTCACAGGTCAGTTATATGGGGTCTTTTCCTCGGCAGTCCAGAGAATAACACATTGCAGTAGTCCAGCCTGGATGTGACAAATGCATGATTAAGAATTTCAGCATCAGCTAAAGAGAGGCAGGAGCGAATTTTTGAGATATTCCTCAAGTGAAAAAATGTGCTGCTGCAGTGAAAAAATGACACCAAGGTTCCTCACAGTGTTGCCGTGCTCCAACACACAATTGTTGATCGAGACAGTAAGATTGTTGAACTTGTGCCGATGACTGGCAGGACCAAATAACAAGAGCTCTGTTTTATCCGAGTTCAAATGGAGGAAGTTTTTAGACATCCATGTTTTAATTGAAACGAGGCAGGCCTCTAGACGCTTGATGTTAGTAGTAGTTAGATCCAGCAATAACAGTAGAGCCGATGAGTCCTCGTCAATCTGAAGGAGGAGATCGTTAGTCACTTTAACTAAAGCTGTTTCAGTGGAATAAGAGGCCCTAAATGCAGACTGAAACGGCTCGAGGGGGTCATTTTCCGATAGATATAGAGTAAGTTGTTTTAACACAACTTTTTCAAAGACTTTAGATAGAAAAGGTAAATTGGACGGAAATTATTTAGGCATCCAGGATCCAGAGTAGGTTTTTTGAGTAGGGGTTTGACCACAGCCTGTTTGAAGAGGGAAGGGACGGTACCAGTAGACAGGGACAAGTTTATAATGTTTAACATAATTTGCCCTAATTGGCCACAGTTCTTTAAGCTGTTTTGCTGGCAGGATATCCAGAAGGCACGTACCGTATTTTTCGGACTATAAGTCGCACCTGAGTATAAGTCGCATCAGTCCAAAAATACATCATGACGAGGAAAAAACCATATATAAGTCGCACCGGACTATAAGTCGCATTCATTCATCAAGAGAAAACATTACCGTCTACAGCCGCGTAGTCTACCACTGAAAACAACTGAAAACTGTTAACTGAAATATTAACTTCATTTATTTAAAATCCAAGACCAAGAACAGATATTGGTAATCTGGCAAGTCTGGCAAGGCAAGTTATTCAGCTAATGGTACACAATAGTACACAGAACAACAGGCTGAATATGTATGTTAACGTAACACATTAACAGTTAGCTACATATTAGCATAGCACTCGCTCCAAACTTTCTTTCTGCTGCTCGATTACCGTTTTCGGCTGCATATTTTACTATCTGCAGTTTGTAATCTGCAGAATAGGATTTTCTTTTTGGTGGCATTTTGTTTGCATTCAGTCTTTCTCAGTTGTCTTTAAGTTAATATTTCAGTTAACAGTTTTCAGTGGTAGGCTACAGGAGCACTGAGCAGCATAGAGCGCCCTCTCGTGGCTGTAGACGGTAATGTTTTCTATTGGTTCATTTCTCTCGGTTCACTTTTATCGGTTCATGTCAAATAAATTGATAAATAAGTCGCACCTGACTATAAGTCGCAGGACCAGCCAAACTATAAAAAAAAGTGCGACTTATAGTCCGGAAAATACGGTAGTTGTTTTACATGCTACTTTTGTTAGCTCATCGAGGGATGAAGGATCTAAGACTGAGAGACGAGAGGTCAGTGGATCCAAGTGAATGGGACACAGGACAAAGACGAGGACAAAATATTATCCCTGATATCTTCAAATTTATGATTAAAGAAATCTAAAAAGTCTTGACTGAATGTCTATTACAGAGTCTCTGGAGAAGTGGGAGCGCCTGGCTGTGGCTGATGCTCTGGAAACAGTGCAATTTGATGATGGACAGAAAATAGTGGTGCAGGGAGAGCCTGGTGATGAGTTTTTCATCATACTGGAGGTAAATAAGCACACCCAGCATTTGTCTAGATGGGTAGATAGATAGTGGTATTGTTCCTCGTTTATCAAATGTGCCAACACCAAAAAATGAACGCCTCTTTCCATGCAAGTTTCAAGTCCATATAAAGCTGTGTAGCAAACTAATTATGTTAATAACTAATACCATATAACACATTACCATCTAAGATTTCTTTAATACAATAACCTTAAACGTTCCTATGCCAAACTAATGTCATTTGAGCAAATACTTCGAGTTATTTAAGCAGAAAAACCTCTGCCTACAAGTGTAGCAATTGATCCCCTGGCCTGGGGTACTCAGTATGTTTCCATGCAAAGCTTAGTCAGAGTACAGTCCACAGCGCTCTGCTGAGACTATTGCTGCATTTATGTGGTCTTCTATTTTATGGTATTCAACCTTTGTTAAGAAAGAAAGGAAGTATTAAACCTGACTTGTTTGTTGCATTCATTTCAACTTTAATCATTTCAACTTTAATCATTTCAACTTTAATCATTGAATCATTTATGATTAACAATAGCAATTCTGGTATTATTTTATACATTTTATATAGCGCTTTTCAGGGAACGCAAAGAAGCTACATCAGTAGACACAACAACACAATGACAGTATGAACTCTGGGGAAAGTGGGAATCGAACCGCCAACCTTCTGGTTGTAGGACGACCGCTCTACCACTGAACCATTAAAAAGTTAGCCACCAACATAGTGACTTGTCACTAGCGTCTCGAACTCAACTCAAACTCACACTTAGGTTGCTACAGACAAAGACTTGCGACTCGACTCGGACTTGTGGTCTAAAGGCTCGGGACTTGACTTGGACTTGCAGTTTGGGACTTGTGGACAATGAACCTTGCCCACCGCATGGATGCCTGCTCGGCGCTTGCTCCCCCTCCCCTCTCTGAGCAGGAGTAACAGTAACGTGTTCTACTGCGCCAAAAAAACTACTCAAAACAAATACAAATACAGAGCCAAATCTGTGGAGTACAGATAAAGGACGCCAAGACAACAACTTCAAACTTTATCAGACACTTGAAAACACAAGAGTGAATGCTAACAAACTTGATGAAAAGCTAAACTCTGCATGATATGCTATTTAGCGTTTTACTGTCAGGTCCATAAATATTGGGACATCGACTCAATTCTAATATTTTTGGCTTTAAACACCACCACAATGGATTTGAAATGAAACAAACAAGATGTGCTTTAACTGCAGACATTTAGCTTTAATTTGAGGTATTTACAACTAAAGGTGAACAATGTAGGAATTACAACAGTTTGTATACAGCTCTGGAAAAAATTAAGAGACCACTTCAAAATGATCAGTTTCTCTGGTTTTACTCTTTATAGGTATGTGTTTGTTTTATTCTATAAACTACTGACCACATTTTTCCCAAATACCAAATAAAAATATTGTAATTTAGAGCATTTATTTGCAAAAGGATGATGATTTTATACTTTTCCTTATTGGTTCAGGTGATCACTTAATCAGCAGAATGAGCTGTATGTCCCTCCCAGTTTTTTAGAGACCAAAAGTAAGTGATGCAAAAAAAAGAATTGATGCACAAGACTCTCTGACCGAGTTATCAGTCAAATTATCCAGATACTATATCCAGTCTTCTTCTTGTTGAACATACACTAGCCTAAAGGATTATTAGGAACACCTGTTAAATTTCTCATTAATGCAAGAATCTAATCAACCAATCACATGGCAGTTGCTTCAGTGCATTTAGGAGTGTGGTCCTGGTCAAGAAACTCTTCTGAACTCCAAACTGAATGTCAGAATGGGAAAGAAAGGTGATTTAAGTAATTTTGAGCGTGGCATGGTTGTTGGTGCCAGACGGTCCGGTCTGAGTATTTCACAATCTGCTCAGTTACTGGGATTTTCACGCACAACCATTTCTAGGGTTTAAGAATGGTGTGAAAAGGGAAAAACATCCAGTATGCTGCAGTCCTAGAGGTCAGAGGAGAATGGGCCGATGGATTCAAGCTGATAGAAGAGCAACTTTGACTGAAATAACCACTTGTTACAACCGAGGTATTCAGCAAAGCATTTGTGAAGCCACAACACGCACAACCTTGAGGCGGAGGGGCTACAACAGCAGAAGACCTCACCGGGTACCACTCATCGCCACTACAAATAGGAAAAAGAGGCTACAATTTGCACGAGCTCACCAAAATTGGACAGTTGAAGACTGGAAAAATGTTGCCTGGTCTGATGAGTCTCGATTTTTGTTGAAACATTCAGATGGTAGAGTCAGAATTTGGCGTAAACAGAATGAGAACATGGATCCATCATGCCTTGTTACCACTGTGCAGGCTGGTGGTGGTGGTGGTGTAATGGTGTGGGGGATGTTTTCTTGGCACACTTTAGGCCAATTGGGCATCGTTTAAATGCCACGGCCTACCTGAGCATTGTTTCTGACCATGTGCATCCCTTTATGACCACCATGTACCCTTCCTCTGATGGCTACTTCCAGCAGGATAATGCACCATGTCACAAAGCTCGAATCATTTCAAATTGGTTTCTTGAACATGACAATGAGTTCACTGAACTAAAATGGCCCCCACAGTCACCAGATCTCAACCCAATAGAGCATCTTTGGGATGTGGTGGAACGGGAGCTTTGTGCCCTGGATGTGCATCCCACAAATCTCCATCAACTGCAAGATGCTATCCTATCAATATGGGCCAACATTTCTAAAGAATGCTTTCAGCACCTTGTTGAATCAATGCCACGTAGAATTAAGGCAGTTCTGAAGGGGGTCAAATACAGTATTAGTATGGTGTTCCTAATAATCCTTTAGATGAGTGTATATTTGTGAGAGGTCATGTTCCATTACCAGCTCCATTCTGGTACACACTGATAAACAGTTACACATTAGTACATTTTATCTTTGCCTGTGTGTTCAGGGCACAGCTGCTGTCCTTCAGAGACGCTCAGAGGCTGAGGAGTTTGTGGAGGTTGGCCGACTTGGACCATCTGATTACTTTGGTAAAACAGTAACACAAAACTCATTTTTTGTATAGAGCATTAGTATTTGGTTGTGAGCAATAGTCATGACTCCATTTACAGCACTTTTAAGTCCTTGAAATACTTCTGCTGAGCCCAGTCTCACCACCAAATGTATTATTGGCCTGTATCAAAAGTCAAAGTTGTAAAAATCTTTTTGATATCAAAAGTCCTAAATGCACTAAATTGAAGTAGAAAGTGTTGTACACACATTAACCAAGACCATGTCATAATTAACACCAAGACAAGAACAAGATTGTTTGTTTCAGGTGTTAGCATTTGGTGAAGGATGCAGATTTAGCGATATTTGAATAAATTAAGACAAATTTAAAGTCAGCTCTGAGCTTGCCCATGTCACCACATTTTGATTAAGTAAAATATAAAGTCTGTTGTGTTTCCAGGTGAGATCGCCCTGCTGATGAACCGGCCCCGAGCGGCCACAGTTTCCTCATGTGGACCCCTAAAGTGTGTCAAACTGGATCGTCCCCGGTTTGAGCGAGTGCTGGGCCCCTGCTCTGACATTCTCAAGAGAAACATTGAACAGTACAACAGCTTTGTGTCTTTGTCTGTCTGAAGACCTTCTGCAATGACAACCAGACTTATATTTTCAATCCTTAAATAGTCTTAACAAAAGCCTGTGTGGACGTGGGCCCGAACAAAAAGAAAGGGTCTATTGCATCATTTCCACCAACAGCAGCCTCTGACAGTCCTACCAGCACCACAGAATTTGTTTCTTTTTGAGCTATAGAAAAAAAATGTCAAAATGTAGAAGTGTTGACAATAGGAGTAGAACATTAATGCAAAATACACAAATATAGTATGTATATGCAATCTCTGCACATTGGCCCTAAATCATTTGCACAGAAAAGAGTGCAGATCTGTGTTATAAAACTCTGCACACCTTGACAATCCTACCACGCAGCTAGCCATTGATGAATCCAAGAGTGATTTCAATACCACCCACAAATTATAGTTCAACTAAGGATTCAATAGTTATACATAAAGAATGAATACACTGATGTGCAACTTGTAGGCTTTGCCAGTGGACTCACTTTGATACATTAAAGTAAAAAAGAACCAGATAATAGCAACATTAAGCCTGGTAAAAAGATGCTAACAGATAAAGCACCGGCTGTGTCCAGTACTGAAAAAAGATAATATTGTAGGCTACAGTTCAACACATTGTGGAGATTCATGTCAACCTTCTTTAAAAATATATATATAAAAACGCTCCTTGGCTAATTTCTTTTATTTCACAACTTCTGCTTGTGTTTAATTCCGCTGTGATATTAGTTTTAATTCATAAAGTAATGCTCAGAGATGCTGACTTTAATTAGACATTTACTATGTTGCTGTATTTCAATTAATAAAAGTTCAGCATTTTCCTTTTTTGTGTGTTTTCACTTCCAGTTGGTTTGTCTGTGAAGGTTCTCAGTCATCCAGGACATCTTAAAAAATTCTCAGAATTGATAAAGTCTCTTGGAATTAGAGACGAAACGTCTTCACCTTGAAAACTGAGTTCAGATGCTTTTGCTTTAACCTTTTTTTCCAGTTGGTAAGGATTATGTTATGTGTTATGCATGGTATGTACCAAACAATATGAGCTGGAGTCAGCGAGAATCTTTATTAACTGCTTATCATGTTAAATATTGCAATATCACTGTGTGTGTGTGTGTGTGTGTGTGTGTGTGTGTGTGTGTGTGTGTGTGTGTGTGTGTGTGTGTGTGTGTGTGTGTGTGTTTTCACTGTTCTATGTTAATGCATATTGTGTCAGCAGGAGCCTATTCCTTTTACAGACTAATATACACTTACTTAGGTTTGACCTTTCTTCTCTCTGTGGTCCTCTTTACCCAAAGCGGCTTCTCAGATCAGTCAGACTTGTGTTTCACAAGAATTATAAAGTTGATTGAACTTGTAAATTTTCAATAAATATGAACTCATTTGCTCTTCAATGCATTGAAAGTGAATATTGCTGCGAGTGAGGAAATACATTTTTCAAGCAGAGAGCTCCTACATGAAGCAGTAGAGACTAATATATTTATATAGATAGTTTTGAAACTACTACTAGATTGTGACACATTGTTACGCCTCAAGCAGATACAGAGGCTAGTATTTCTGTTCTGAATATGACTGACCATTAGGCCTACTGCTCACTGTTGAAGCCCTACCCCTTTTTCAAGCACCAGAACACAGAGGTAGATTTGTTCATGAACAATTCTCAGTGTTCTGGTGAGGTAGGATTAATATGTAGTCACCAAATAAAAAGCCTACATATAAATTATTATCTGATGAAAAGTTTAACCAATGAATAGCATTCAAATTATTGAAAATATCTTACTACTAATAATAATAAATAAGTGCAGTGGACAGGTGCTGTGAGGAGGAAATGGCGCAGGTGAGGCCAGTAGGAGTAGGTGAGCGTGAGTACACGTCCCGCTCAAACCCGGAAGAAAGACACAAGAGACAGCGGGACGAACAGGTAAGTATCTACTCCACACTGCATTTACACCAGCCTTAGGCCTTTATATCTTTGTAGACTTCAATCTGTTCTAGCGCTTTCCTCTAATGCTGCGTTCACACCAAACGTGAATTGCGCGAATAAATCGCGCTATTCGCGCGTAGTTGGACGCTTGAACATTTTGAGTTTACTCGCTTCATTCGCGCGTGAAATTCACTCAACAACAGACGCGAATTCGCGTCATGAGAGGGGCTTCAGGCGGGTTGTCTTCCGGTCTTGTTGAAGAATGGTTGAGATGGGTTTTTATCGAGAAAGTAGCAGTGCTCTATTTACTTTGGAGGACTGAAAAACGGCGTGAACCCGTTCGGCGCTGTGCGGGGGTCCATCGGATGCTTCAGAGGCGGACCCAGCTCCGTGAGTTTCACAAACTTCTCCAGGAGCTGCGCCTGGATGACGGCCGCTTTCAGCGGTACTTCCCACTGACCCGGCCCCAGTTCGATGACCTGTTGTCCCGGGTCTGTGCGAGGATTTCCCGCAGGACAGCAACTACTGACGCTCTATTCAAGTCTGTCCATCTGTCTCCAGTCAATATTTGATGTGATTATGAGTAATTAATATGTGGACAACTACAGTCTTCTGAACACAGTTATAAGCCCTACAGTTAATATAGTATTATGACTATAAAATCGTATTTAGAATTGTATTTATAACTGTGTATTGTATCTCTTATTTGTTTTTATTTCTTTAATAAATGGAGCCAGCCTCCAAAAAGAATCTATGACTCATGGCTTGTTTCTCATTAATACAACACTGGTCCAATCATAAATAACTGTTTTCTTACTGTACTATTGTAGATGTGTTTGCAATAGAATATAAGTGTTTACCATAAGTAATCTAGTCTTAAATACTGAACATTATAAACTTTCTTCTATTTATTCTAAATAAATCAGTCTGAAATATTGAAATGTTTGTGACAAACACATCAAAACCTTTGGTCATTATATAAAACATTTATTTAAAAAAAAATGGAATTATGAAACTATACACAAAACTTAATGCACTATTTCTGAGCAGGAATAAAAGAATCCTAAAGTGAAGGAGAGGAGAACAGAGAGAGTCTGGTTTATGCCCTGCTGTGACAGCTGCATCATTTTAAAAACTATACACTGGGTTCCAAATGAAGCAGAACTGTGCTGCTTTCATAGATTAATGTATGTATTTGAAATTTGACAAATTGTTTCGTCCAAGACAGTAACTTCTGCAGAGAAGGGACCAGACTCAAGAGAAGATCCTCTGAACCTGGAGCTGGAGCTACAGTATGTGTTCTGAGAGCTTCTGAACTGGGTCTTCTCCTGGGGTCTTCTCTTTGGTTGCTCTGTATTAAATGACACATGAAAAAGGCAGAAAAACATTATCAACTCATTAACAAAGCACCAGGGTTGTGTTTGTATCTGAATGTAAGAGGCTATGAGGGCTTACTGTCAATGATTGTATATGATATGTATTTATTGCCTGTACACACCTGTGGATACAGCAGCAGATGTGGATGGGGCAGGGGGGGATCAGCAGCAGGTTTTCGCAGGGGGGGTGCCCAGGCTCATTGGCATCAAAAGTCAGCTCTGTCATGACAATATATATAATATACATATTATATTATTAAATTATAATACAAGTTAACATTTTGAACATTACACCAGTCACAAACAACACATATCCTCTATAAACGCGGCGGTGGAAAACTAGTTATAAAGTACGGCAAATTAGCTCAGGCTTTAGCTAGCTAGTTGGCTCAATATATTAGATTACTAGATTAGATTATTAGATTCACTTGTAAGTCGCTTTGGATAAAAGCGTCTGCTAAATGACTAAATGTAAATGTAAATGTAAGATTAGATTAGATTCAACTTTATTGTCGTTACACAAGTACAGGTACCAGGCAACGAAATGCAGTTTAGGTCTAACCAGAAGTGCAGGATATATACAATGGTTGCATACGTGCAGGATATGGAGATGTAGAGTCGTATATATGGTATAGGATTCAATATATAGAGTCGTATATATCAATATATACGACTCTAAAGATTTAAAAGGCGTTTTTTTTGCAACTTACCAGAGTTTCCGACCCCCTCACTCACTTTCCTTCGAGCAAGAACTTTTAAGATTCCTGGCTCTAAAAAATGACAAAGATGTTTCGTAGTCCACAGGCTGCCCCGATAACTTTGTCCTCCATTGTTGTTTTGGATTTCTGCCTCTATGGTCCGCCTCCGTTTGTAGCACGTCACTACTAGAGCAAGCTCCTGATTGGTTAACGCGCCGCGAATTTTCGCCAAAGTTCAGATTTTTCAACTTGCGCGAATGAAGCGTTGACGCGCTAGCGTTTAAGCGCTCACGCTTATTCGCGCGAATCGTGCCGCAGGACTTCCACGCGCGTCTAATCGCGTCTTTGCATTGACAACATGTAAATCACTCGCGCTTAACGCTTAATTCGCGTTTGGTGTGAACGCACCTTGACACGCTGTTGACGAGCTTCACTGCGTGAGACGCACCATGTAACCACAACAACACAGAAAAACTAACTGAGAAACCGAAAACACTGACCTTTATCTTAACACATAGTGAAGATCAACCAAATACAAAGACATCTGACAGCCTACCGAGACCTCCCACTATGAAGGCCTACGCTAAGATTAAGGATGTCAGTATTTTAATTACAGAGGCCTTTGAAATCCTTTTGGACCATTAGATAGTGTGGTGAGCCTCTGCCACGAACTAAACTGAAAATTGTTCCCAATAATGGTTTAACCCTTGGTGGGTTTCTCTTTTTCTATCTGTAGAAGGTTTATATAAATAAAGTTTAGTTATTTACATTACATATACTGCAACCATTAACCAATCGCAACAATATTCACACAACTCACAGAGGATTAAGGACCACAATGTGTTGACATTAAAAATAACCTGCAGTAAAATACCAGATTATGGGAATGCTTGGATTCGCGACCAGGGGTAATATGTTCACGTTTGGATACACGACCAGGGGTACAATGTTTACGTTTGGATTCACGACCAGGGGTAATACATTCACGTTTGGATTCACGACCAGGGGTAATATACTTACGTTTGGATTCACGACCAGAGGTAATATGTTTACGTTTGGATTCACGACCAGGGGTAATACGTTCACGTTTGGATACACGACCAGGGGTAATACGTTCACGCTTGGATACACGGCCAGGGGTAATACCTTCACGTTTGGATACACGGCCAGGGGTAATACGTTCACGCTTGGATACACGGCCAGGGGTAATACCTTCACGTTTGGATACACGGCCAGGGGTAATACGTTTACGTTTGGATTCACGACCAGGGGTAATATACTTACGTTTGGATTCACGACCAGGGGTAATACCTTCACGTTTGGATACACGGCCAGGGGTAATACGTTCACGTTTGGATTCACGACCAGAGGTAATACGTTCACGTTTGGATTCACGACCAGGGGTAATACGTTCACGTTTGGATTCACGACCAGAGGTAATACGTTTACGTTTGGATTCACGACCAGGGGTAATACATTCACGTTTGGATTCACGACCAGGGGTAATATGTTTACGTTTGGATTCCCGACCAGGGGTACAATGTTTACGTTTGGATTCACGACCAGGGGTAATATGTTTACGTTTGGATTCACGACCAGGGGTAATACGTTCACGTTTGGATTCACGACCAGGGGTAATATACTTACGTTTGGATTCACGACCAGAGGTAATATGTTTACGTTTGGATTCACGACCAGGGGTAATACGTTCACGTTTGGATACACGACCAGGGGTAATACGTTCACGCTTGGATACACGGCCAGGGGTAATACGTTCACGTTTGGATACACGGCCAGGGGTAATACCTTCACGTTTGGATACACGGCCAGGGGTAATACGTTTACGTTTGGATTCACGACCAGGGATAATATACTTACGTTTGGATTCACGACCAGGGGTAATACCTTCACGTTTGGATACACGGCCAGGGGTAATACGTTCACGTTTGGATTCACGACCAGGGGTAATACGTTCACGTTTGGATTCACGACCAGGGGTAATACGTTTACGTTTGGATTCACGACCAGGGGTAATACGTTCACGTTTGGATTCACGACCAGGGGTAATACGCTCACGTTTGGATTAACGACCAGGGGTAATACGTTCACGTTTGGATTCACGACCAGGGGTAATATACTTACGTTTGGATTCACAACCAGGGGTAATACGTTCACGTTTGGATTCACGACCAGGGGTAATATACTTACGTTTGGATTCACAACCAGGGGTAATACGTTCACGTTTGGATTCACGACCCGGGGTAATACGTTCACGTTTGGATTAACGACCAGGGGTAATATACTTACGTTTGGATTCACAACCAGGGTATCGTTCACGTTTGGATTCACGACCCGG
Source organism: Perccottus glenii (assembly GCA_024416835.2). NCBI lineage: Eukaryota > Metazoa > Chordata > Actinopteri > Gobiiformes > Odontobutidae > Perccottus > Perccottus glenii. The sequence goes on from CM044553.2 coordinate 31,317,952, forward strand.
GGTAATACGTTCACGTTTGGATTCACGAACAGGGGTAATATACTTACGTTTGGATTCACAACCAGGGGTAATACGTTCACGTTTGGATTCACGACCCGGGGTAATACCTTCACGTTTGGATTCACGAACAGGGGTAATACGTTCACGTTTGGATTCACGAACAGGGGTAATACGTTCACGTTTGGATTCACGACCAGGGGTAATACGCTCACGTTTGGATTAACGACCAGGGGTAATACGTTCACGTTTGGATTCACGACCAGGGGTAATACGTTCACGTTTGGATTCACGACCCGGGGTAATACGTTCACGTTTGAATACATGACCAGGGGTTATACCTTCACGTTTGGATTCACGGCCAGGGGTAATACGTTCACGTTTGAATTCACGACCAGGGGACTGGATACACCGACCAGTGGTAATATGTTCACGTTTGGATACGACCAGGGTAATCGTTCACGCGTTTGGATACACGACCAGTGGTAATATGTTCACGTTTGGATACACGGCCAGGGGTAATATGTTCACGTTTGGATACACGGCCAGGGTAATACGCTCACGTTCACGTTTGGATACACGGCCAGGGGTAATACGTTTACGTTTGGATACACGAACAGGGGTAATACTCACGTTTGGATTCACGACCAGGGTAATACGCTCACGTTTGGATTAACGACCAGGGTAATACGCTCACGCTTGGATTAACGACCAGGGTAATATACTTACGCTTGGATACACGGCCAGGGGTAATACGTTCACGCTTGGATACACGACCAGGTAATCGTTCACGTTTGGATACACGACCAGGGTAATACGTTCACGCTTGGATTCACGAACAGGGTATCGTTCACCTTTGGATTCACGAACAGGGGTTATACGTTCACCTTTGGATACACGGCCAGGGGTAATACGTTCACGTTTGGATACACGGCCAGGGGTAATACGTTCACGTTTGGATACGACCAGGGTTATACGTTCACGCGTTTGGATTCACGACCAGGGTAATACGTTCACGCTTGGATACACGACCAGGGTAATACGTTCACGTTTGGATTCACGACCCGGGGTAATACGTTCACGTTTGGGTTCACGTTTGGATACACGACCAGGGGTAATACGTTCACGTTTGGATACACGACCAGGGGTAATACGTTCACGTTTGGATTCACGACCCGGGGTAATACGTTCACGTTTGGGTTCACGTTTGAATACATGACCAGGGGTTATACCTTCACGTTTGGATTCACGGCCAGGGGTAATACGTTCACGTTTGAATTCACGACCAGGGGTAATACGTTCACGTTTGGATACACGACCAGTGGTAATATGTTCACGTTTGGATACACGACCAGGGGTAATACGTTCACGTTTGGATACACGGCCAGGGGTAATACGTTTACGTTTGGATACACGAACAGTGGTAATACTCACGTTTGGATTCACGACCAGGCGTAATACGCTCACGTTTGGATTAACGACCAGGGGTAATACGCTCACGTTTGGATTAACGACCAGGGGTAATATACTTACGTTTGGATACACGGCCAGGGGTAATACGTTCACGTTTGGATACATGACCAGGGGTTATACCTTCACGTTTGGATACACGACCAGGGGTAATACGTTCACGTTTGAATTCACGACCAGGGGTAATACGTTCACGTTTGGATACACGACCAGTGGTAATATGTTCACGTTTGGATACACGACCAGGGGTAATACGTTCACGTTTGGATACACGACCAGTGGTAATATGTTCACGTTTGGATACACGGCCAGGGGTAATATGTTCACGTTTGGATACACGGCCAGGGGTAATACGTTCACGTTTGGATACACGGCCAGGGGTAATACGTTTACGTTTGGATACACGAACAGGGGTAATACTCACGTTTGGATTCACGACCAGGGGTAATACGCTCACGTTTGGATTAACGACCAGGGGTAATACGCTCACGTTTGGATTAACGACCAGGGGTAATATACTTACGTTTGGATACACGGCCAGGGGTAATACGTTCACGTTTGGATACACGACCAGGGGTAATACGTTCACGTTTGGATACACGACCAGGGGTAATACGTTCACGTTTGGATTCACGAACAGGGGTAATACGTTCACCTTTGGATTCACGAACAGGGGTTATACGTTCACCTTTGGATACACGGCCAGGGGTAATACGTTCACGTTTGGATACACGGCCAGGGTAATACGCTCACGCTTGGATACACGACCAGGGTTATCGTTCACGTTTGGATTCACGACCAGGGGTAATACGTTCACGTTTGGATACACGACCAGGGGTAATACGTTCACGTTTGGATTCACGACCCGGGGTAATACGTTCACGTTTGGGTTCACGTTTGGATACACGACCAGGGGTAATACGTTCACGTTTGGATACACGACCAGGGGTAATACGTTCACGTTTGGATTCACGACCCGGGGTAATACGTTCACGTTTGGGTTCACGTTTGAATACATGACCAGGGGTTATACCTTCACGTTTGGATTCACGGCCAGGGGTAATACGTTCACGTTTGAATTCACGACCAGGGGTAATACGTTCACGTTTGAATTCACGACCAGGGGTAATACGTTCACGTTTGGATACACGACCAGTGGTAATATGTTCACGTTTGGATACACGACCAGGGGTAATACGTTCACGTTTGGATACACGGCCAGGGGTAATACGTTTACGTTTGGATACACGAACAGGGGTAATACTCACGTTTGGATTCACGACCAGGGGTAATACGCTCACGTTTGGATTAACGACCAGGGGTAATACGCTCACGTTTGGATTAACGACCAGGGGTAATATACTTACGTTTGGATACACGGCCAGGGGTAATACGTTCACGTTTGGATACACGACCAGGGGTAATACATTCACGTTTGGATACACGACCAGGGGTAATACGTTCACGTTTGGATTCACGAACAGGGGTAATACGTTCACCTTTGGATTCACGAACAGGGGTTATACGTTCACCTTTGGATACACGGCCAGGGGTAATACGTTCACGTTTGGATACACGGCCAGGGGTAATACGTTCACGTTTGGATACACGACCAGGGGTTATACGTTCACGTTTGGATTCACGACCAGGGGTAATACGTTCACGTTTGGATACACGACCAGGGTAATACGTTCACGCGTTTGGATTCACGACCGGGGGTAATACGTTCACGCTTGGGTTCACGCGTTTGGATACACGACCAGGGGTAATACGTTCACGTTTGGATACACGACCAGGGGTAATACGTTCACGTTTGGATTCACGACCCGGGGTAATACGTTCACGTTTGGGTTCACGTTTGAATACATGACCAGGGGTTATACCTTCACGTTTGGATACACGACCAGGGGTAATACGTTCACGTTTGGGTTCACGTTTGGATACACGACCAGGGGTAATACGTTCACGTTTGGATTCACGACCCGGGGTAATACGTTCACGTTTGGATTCACGACCCGGGGTAATACCTTCACGTTTGGATTCACGACCCGGGGTAATACGTTCACGTTTGGGTTCACGTTTGGATACACGACCAGGGGTAATACGTTCACGTTTGGATACACGACCAGGGGTAATACGTTCACGTTTGGATTCACGACCCGGGGTAATACGTTCACGTTTGGGTTCACGTTTGGATACACGACCAGGGGTAATACGTTCACGTTTGGATTCACGACCAGGGGTAATACGTTCACGTTTAGATTCACGACCAGGGGTAATACGCTCACGTTTGTAACACTGGTAATTAAAAATTAGAACAATGTAAGTCGCTTTGGATAAAAGCGTCAGCTAAATGAATAAATGTAAATGTAAAATGTAAATGTTTGGATTCAACATTGATGTATAAGTAAGTAGGCGAGTCTAGAAATAGGTTTCCAGACATTGTTGATGTTAATTGATGTTACATCATCCCTCTAAGACATTTCATCATCAGAACCTGTCCAGTGACTGCCAAGAGATGTAACCTCCTGCTGCCTTGTCATTTTAGTCCCATAATCTAATATTTATCTTGACCTAAAACATTATGATACTGACTGACCATGATCTATCTGTTTGTGTGAGAAGATGCACAATGGAGCAGAAGAACCTCCAGCAGCAATTTGAAGAGCAGTTCAGTGATGTGGTCACCAGACTACAGTCCAAACAGTTCTTCCAGTCTGACTGGGACATTGCCTCCTTTGCCATTTTTTTCATCTTCATTGGTGAGTAAAGCTGGTGCAGGCATAGGCCCCGTACACAGTATATTTATGTATTATTTTGTAGTTCAGAAATGTCCTAAATTATCAGATTACAGTTCTTGAAATAAAAACATGTGTTGTCAGTAGGTGTGTTTGGTAATATAAACCTTGTGAGATCAAAATGTCAGCACCTAATTTTCTTTAAAATCCAAAACTCGTACAGGAGAACATACAGGAGAATTCATATCAGTTAAATGCAATTATTTGAAAGTGTCCAAATAACAAAATAATGAATAAGACGTGTATAAAGCTGGTGCCACACACTGTGCAGAACTGTTTATGGTGTTTGTAATGCTCTTGTGTGTAACTGACTGTGATGTTCAGGTATGGTTCTCCTGCTGTTCATCCTGGTGCTGATCCGCTGCTGCTGCTGTTGCTGCTGTGATGATAAAAAGGTACAAACACATCCTACTATAAAGTACATGTAAAGTCTGTGTAAACTTAAAGAAGGTTCTGGTTATGTCCTAGCCACAGCCCCGAGGAAAGAAGGTGGGCATCGAGAACATGGCCCTGGAGCCCTGAGGTGGAAAACTCACTCCTGACCGAACTAATGCAATCTCACTACAATCCAACTTTAAAACTCTACATAGTTCATGATGTTTCACACTAAGTGCAAATTGTTTTAACATTATAAAGCTTAAAACTGTAGGAAAAGCTAAACAATTTAGATAATGCTTTCAAAGTGTAATCAATGTCTTCTACATTGTTTTGTGCATAGTTTAGTAAAGTCTATTCTCTGAATCAAAAGGAAAAAAGGTGTCAGATCCATGTGACTTTTCTCACATCTGATTGGTCCAGTTTAGTTTCGCGTGCTCTGGAGCAGTTAGCATGGCAACGGAAAGCGCTCAAAATCAAACCACCTGGAGTCTGCTCAAACTAAACCTGACCATATCTGGATCTAAAGCAGCTTCCAGAAACAGGCCTTCCACATATGCACCTGTAATAGACATAAGCTTTTCTTCAAGATGACCTGGATGACTGAGAACCTTCAGACATCAGAATATGGGTGTGAATATTTAATGTGTGAAAATTATCTTTCATCTGGTGAATTAGCAACCACAGTACAGATTTAATCAAAGGCACAGTTAAGAGAAAACTTTATTTAAACATAATGAGGAATAGTGTTTCTAATTTGATGGTTTTGAAGAGATAAAAAACACAAACAGAACAGAAAGTCATTTAACTTTTTAATGCTTACATTGCACAGATAAATTTCCACATTTGATTTAAGCAGCTTAATACTTCCTGGAATGAAGTCATTTGTTCCAGACTAGACTAGTTCCAAGTTCAATATGTGCATAATAATGAACATGAGCAGACAACACTTTAAACTCAACACAGATTACATTCACAAACATGACTAGTGCTCTATCATTTGATATTAATACAGTGACAAAGAAGGAATGTGACTCATTATACAATGCAGTACCCAGTTCATTGTCTCTCTCAGTACTTTGACACAGCTGCTTTGTTACTCAGCATTACCCTTCACTTTCTACATGGTCCAACATTTTAAATGCTTTTTTTTGTTTGTTTCAAATGAATTGCCTCAAACTGTCACACATAAATACTATTAAAATGTTTGGCTGATTATTCACAGATTGTCTTTGATATTTTCTTTGTTAGATTTTGCACCACAGTCATTAGCTAATGACAACCTTCTTTTGTGTAGCACTCATGAAACAGAAGGATCAATATTTGACAGCCGTGTCCTACACTCCTTTTATTCTCCTTAAGCCTTTTGGACCGCTTGCATTTATATTGAAATATGTCTAGGTTACATTTACGACAAAGTGGGGTGGATATGTCACATGTAAACACTAAAGAGGATTTAAAGAGTAACACAGCAGTGTGTGTTCTGCAGTCTTGTCTCAAAAATCAAAAACTAAACTGACCACATAACTCTATTATAGCCCTGAGAATTAGTGTTTTTTCTCAACATTAGTGAATAACTTAGGGATAAGCACCAATAAACATTATTTTAGTACAGAGCTACTTTAACAAAAGTAAATCAGTTGCAGTCATTCGTTCACTCAAAGACCAGTGGAAGTCAGTGCTGTGAGACATAAACAAATGTAGAAAATAGCTAACATGTCTGGTTTTGATTGGCTTGTGGGTGAATCATGCAACACAAGAGTCTTTGCGGACTGTCTCTTACACTTCTGTTGTGTGCTTCATTGTTGAAGGCTAACTGGTCTAGAATGATCTGGAGTTCCAAAAACTGGAGAAGACTGAGATCTGTGTGTGACAGGAAAAAGAAAAAGCATGTCCAATTATTTCATATTCACTGACAGCACACGTCTCCAGGACGTATTTTACCAGAGAGAAAGTCCAATTTGGATTTTGTTTTTTTTTTATCATAATTTTCACTGCCCACAACAGCCACAAACGCTGTATGATATTAACACAAAAGGTAGCATACCTTAATAATTCATGGTTGAATAGTGTAAGCCATGCCCCAAGAATTAAAGTCAATGAGGAGGAAACTAATGTTTTTGATTTTTCACATACAATGCTAAAAGTTCAATTTAGATTCTCTGTCTGTGGAAAATCTGTGAAGGTGGATAATTCTGAAAATATAAAAAATGATGGAAAATTAAGTCAAGAGATAAGGTTCTCCCAGACTACTGCAAAACAGATATGAACGATAAAAGTAAGACATGAAAAATAATGTATCAGTGTCCAGGGTAAGGATACCTTGTCTTTGAGCTGCTGACAAAGCTGCAGGGAAATGGTAAAGAAAACCAGCGTGTCGTTGAGCCAGGGCACCACACACTCCACCTTATGAACGTGGCTCACCTCGAAGCGATTACTGTTTAACTCACTGTGAGCAGACACATGACAAACACAAGACATGATGTTTCTTCTGAACTGAGTGTGCCCAAAAGCCTGTCAACAATCTTCATCTCATTTCTAACCCTTTGGTCTAAGAACATCTGAACAACCATCACATTGGCAAAGCACACATTAACAGTGTTTTGACTATTATTGCTTGATCTAAACTTAGTGATTTAACTGTGCAGTAGGAGTACAAACAGTAACCAGACTCCCCAGGACAGCCTTTTCTTCTCGTTTCTGAGGCTCATGAGTAAAAACATTCTTTTAAAACAATTGCTTAAACAGAAAGAATACAATTATAAATGCACAGTTATGAACAAGTGAGTGTAACCATTACTGATAAACTATCAAATATGAAAGTGCATACACTGGGTAAAACAGACAGAAACAGAAATTGCCAATAATCAAAGGGTAAAGACTAGAAGTCCTGTTATGACATAATTGAAAGACCCTTACAGGAGCACTCGGATACAGGACCCTAGATGTTGTTAAAGCAGACGCTCCTGAGAGGTGCATATTCACAGACAGCTATAGGAGGCATGTCTTCTTTATTATTATTATTATTACATCAGTAGTGTCATATAATGCCAACAGCACCTTAAAACTATTCTGGACACTGTTGCTCCAATGAAAATCAGGCAGCACATTGTATGTTTCCATAGTTATGCAGATGATACACAAAACTTGTGAAACTTACAGTGCCTTGCAAAAGTATTCGGCCCCCTTGAACTTTGTGACCTTTTGCCACATTTCAGGCTTTAAACCTAAAGATATGAAACTGTAATTGTTTGTGAAGAATCAACAAGTGGGACACAATCATGAAGTGGAATGAAATTTATTGGATATTTCAAACTTTTTTAACAAATAAAAAACTGAAAAATTAGGCGTGCAAAATTATTCAGCCCCTTAACTTAATACTTTGTAGCGCCACCTTTTGCTGCGATTACAGCTGTAAGTCACTTGGGGTATGTCTCTATCAGTTTTGCAAAACAGCTCGAGCTCAGTGAGGTTGGATGGAGAGCATTTGTGAACAGCAGTTTTCAGTTCTTTCCACAGATTCTCGATTGGATTCAGGTCTGGACTTTGACTTGGCCATTCTAACACCTGGATATGTTTATTTGTGAACCATTCCATTGTAGATTTTGCTTTATGTTTTGGATCATTGTCTTGTTGGAAGACAGATCTCCGTCCCAGTCTCAGGTCTTTTGCAGACTCCATCAGGTTTTCTTCCAGAATGGTCCTGTATTTGGCTCCATCCATCTTCCCATCAATTTTAACCATCTTCCCTGTCCCTGCTGAAGAAAAGCAGGCCCAAACCATGATGCTGCCACCACCATGTTTGACAGTGGGGATGGTGTGTTCAGGGTGATGAGCTGTGATGCTTTTACGCCAAACATAACGTTTTGCATTGTTGCAATAAAGTTTGATTTTGGTTTCATCTGACCAGAGCACCTTCTTCCACATGTTTGGTGTGTCTCCCAGGTGGCTTGTGGCAAACTTTAAACGACACTTTTTATGGATATCTTTAAGAAATGGCTTTCTTCTTGCCACTCTTCCATAAAGGCCAGATTTGTGCAGTATACGACTGATTGTTGTCCTATGGACAGAGTCTCCCACCTCAGCTGTAGATTTCTGCAGTTCATCCAGAGTGATCATGGGCCTCTTGGCTGCATCTCTGATCAGTCTTCTCCTTGTATGAGCTGAAAGTTTAGAGGGACGGCCAGGTCTTGGTAGATTTGCAGTGGTCTGATACTCCTTCCATTTCTATATTATAGCTTGCACAGTGCTCCTTTGGATGTTTAAAGCTTGGGAAATCTTTTTGTATCCAAATCCGGCTTTAAACTTCTCCACAACAGTATCTTGGACCTAACTGGTGTGTTCCTTGTTCTTCATGATGCTCTCTGCGCTTTAAACGGACCTCTGAGACTATCACAGTGCAGGTGCATTTATACAGAGACTTGATTACACACAGGTGGATTCCATTTATCATCATTAGTCATTTAGGTCAACATTGGATCATTCAGAGATCCTCACTGAACTTCTGGAGAGAGTTTGCTGCACTGAAAGTAAAGGGGCTGAATCATTTTGCACGCCCAACTTTTCAGTTTTTTATTTGTTAAAAAAGTTTGAAATATCCAATAAATTTCATTCCACTTCATGATTGTGTCCCACTTGTTGATTCTTCACAAACAATTACAGTTTCATATCTTTATGTTTGAAGCCTGAAATGTGGCAAAAGGTCGCAAAGTTCAAGGGGCCGAATACTTTCGCAAGGCACTGTACCTGCTTGGGTAAAATCACAGGTTACAAGCCTTGGAGTAATTCTTGACTCTGATTTAAGCTCTAACGCTCATAGAGACATCAAAGGATGCAGAAAAGTTCATTCACTCCTTTATTGCCAGCAGAATTATCTACTGCAATATCTCATTTATCTGACCATGTACTGCTCATAACCCGCACTAATAAGGAAGAACATATTACATATATTATTTTAACTTCACTACGTTGGCTTCCTGTTACTTTTAGGATGGATTAACCCTTTACTGACATACAAATCACTAAACAGCCGAGACCCGGCCTACAATCACCAACTCTCTAACGAATGATACAGTTGTGCTTTTATGTAATACCCTGGCAGAAATTGTGATGTTCTTTTTTGGCTATTTTTCAGAGAATATAAATGACAACACTAAAACATTTTTTCACTCATAGTTAGTGGTTGGGTGAAACCCAATCATTTTAAATGAATTGTCAAACAATTGTGTACAATTGTACTCTTTTTAAATCATAATGACAACAGAAACTACCCAAATGACCCTGATCTAAAGTTTACATACCCCAGTTCTTATTGCCACCTTCAACATCAACTTGAAGTCTTTTGTGGTCGTTGTGGATGAGGCTCTTTATTTTCCCAGATGGTAAAGCTGACCATTCTTTTTGGCAAAAAGCCTCCAGTTCCTGTAAATCTTTGGGCTGTCTTGCATGAACTGCACATTTGAGATCTCTCCAGAGTGGCTCAATGTTACTGAGGTCAGGAGACTGAGGTCAGTCCAGAACCTTCACTTTTTCACTTTATGCTGCTGTGGCCAATGACAGGTCGACTTGGCTTTGGATCGTTGTCATGTTGAAACGTGTACATGTACATCCCATGAGCAGATTCCAGGCTGATGAGTGCAAATTTTAAGTAGGTTGTTTCACAGTAGGAATGGTGTACCTTTCATCATAGGCCTTGTTGACTCCTCTCCAAATATAACATTTATGGTTGTGGCTAATAAGTTATTTTGCTCTCATCACTCCAAATAACTTTGTTCCAGAAGTTTTGAGGCTTGTCTCTGTGCTGTTTGGAGTATTGTAGGTGGGATGCTTTGTGGCATTTGCGTATTAATGGCTTTCTTCTGACGACTCAACCGGCAGCCCATTTTTCTTCAAGTGCCTCCTTATTGTGCATCTTGAAACAAACACACCACTTTTTTTTCCTGTATTCATCTGAAGTTATTTGTGGGTTTTTTTATTCCTGCATCCTGGCAGTTGTGGCTGAAATCTTTGTTGGTCGACCTGACCATAGTTTGGTTTCAACAGAATCCCTCATTGTCCACTTCCTAATTAGAGTTTGAACACTGCTGAATGACATTCTCAATTCCTTGGATATCTTTTTAGATCCCTTTCCTTTTATACAGTTCAATTACCTTTTCTCACAGATCCTTTGACAATTTGCTTTCTCCATGACTCAGACAGAAACATCAGCAGCACTGGATGAAAGAGGCAAGGTTCTGTCAGGAGCCCAGAAACTCACTGACCTTTTAAACACACACTGATTACAAACAGGTCACAGGTGAGAATGGTTACCTTTAGAAGCCATTCAAACCTGTTTGTGTCACTTGTGCATGTTCTCAGAACAAAGTCACCAGGCTATGTAAACTTTTGATCAGGGTCCTTCGGGTAGTTTCTGTTTCATTATGATTTAAAAAGAGTAAACACAGTAGTTTGACAATAAATGGCTTCACCCAACCACTAACTATGAGTGAAAGAAAAGGTTTGTGTTATCATTTATATTCTCTGAAAAATGGCCAAAAGTAATCACAAATTGTGAGTACCACTGTATACCCTCTGGAGCAGGGGTGTCAAACTCAAATTCACAGAGACAAAAATAAAAGCTGGGACTAATACGTGGGCCAAACTCAATATTTATTTAAAAATTTAAACAACATTTGCATGTTTTTCCTTCTTTCAAGATATGCAATGTTAAACCTTTTCTTATTAAAATTATTTTTTAACAATAGTTTTGTTTAAACACTGAATCCAGAGCACCCCAGGTAAACATTTTTATTAATGTGCATAAAGACGCCAAGAAAAGATGGAAAAATCTCCAAAAGACATCAAATGACAGATTAGACATCCTTATAATAAGTCAAAAAAATTAGATTTTATTTCCATCATTTACACTTTCAAAATAACAGAAAACAAAAAAATGGTGTCTGCAAAAGTTTGGGCACCCTGCAGAGTTAATACCTTGTACTGTCCCCTTTGACAAGCTAGGACCTGACAGTGTCATGGATTGTTCTCAATCATCGTCTGGATAGAGCAGGTGATGTCAATCTCAAAGGTTTTAAATGTCCAGACTCATCTGACCTTGCCCCAACAATCAGCACCATGGGTTCTTCTAAGCAGTTGTCTAGAAAACTGAAACTGAAAATAGTTGACGCTCACAAAGCAGGAGAAGGCTATAAAAAGATAGCAAAGCGTTTTCAGATGCCAACATCCTCTGTTCAGAATGTAATTAAGAAATGGCAGTCATCAGGAACAGTGGAAGTTAAAGCAAGATCTGGAAGACCAAGAAAAATATCAGACAGAACGGCTCGCAGGATTGTGAGAAAAGTAAGTCAAAACCCACGTTTGACTGCACGATCCCTCCAGAAAGATCTGGCAGACACTGGAGTTGTGGTCCACTATTCCACTATAAAGAGATACTTGTACAAATATGGACTTCATGGAAGAGTCATCAGAAGAGAACCTCTTCTACGTCCTCAACACAAAAATCAGCGTTTGAAGTTTGTAAATGAACATATAGACAAGCCTGATGCATTTTGGAAACAAGTTCTGTGGACCGATGAGGTTAAAATAGAACTTTTTGGCCGGAATGAGCAAAGGTATGTTTGAAGAAGAAAGGGCACAGAATTTAATGAAAAGAACCTCTGTCCAACTGTTAAGCATGGGGGTGGATCGATCATGTTTTGGGGTTGTATTGCAGCCAGTGGCACAGGGAACATTTCACGAATAGAAGGAAAAATGGATTCAATAAAATTTCATCAAATTTTGGATGCTAACTTGATGCCATCTGTGAAAAAGCTGACGTTAAAGAGAGGATGGCTTCTACAAATGGATAATGATCCTAAACACACCTCAAAATCCACGGTGGATTACATCAAGAGGCATAAACTAAAGGTTTTGCCATGGCCTTCACAATCTCCTGACCTCAACATAATTGAAAATCTATGGATAGACCTTAAAAGAGCAGTGCGTGACAGACAGCCCAGAAATCTCAAAGAACTGGAAGACTTCTGTAAGGAAGAATGGGCAAAGATACCTCAAACAAGAATTGAAAGACTCTTGGCTCGTTACAAAAGCGTTAACAAGCTGTGATACTTGCCAAAGGGGGCAGTACAAGGTATTAACTCTGCAGGGTGCCCAAACTTTTGCAGACACCATTTTTTTGTTTTCTGTTATTTTGAAAGTGTAAATGATGGAAATAAAATCTAACTTTTTTTTGACTTATTATAAGGATGTCTAATCTGTCATTTGATGCCTTTTGAGATTTTTCAATCTTTTCTTGGCGTCTTTATGCACATTAATAATTTTTTTTACCTGGGGTGCTCCCACCTTTCTTTAAAGCTCCCGTTTTCTCTTTTTCGTTTGGGAAGGGGTGGATTCAATTTGAGTGAGGTGACAGGATGCGGTGGGGGCAGCCGGCAGGCTAACTCTAATACATATTTGATATCATCTCGCGGGCCAAATAAAATTATGTTGTGGGCCAAATTCGTCCCCTGTGCCTGAGTTTGACAGGTCTGCTCTAGAGCCCTGCAATGATCTGCTTCTTGGAGGCTCATAAAAACAAAAGAAGAAAAATTGGTAATGCTGCTATAGTTAATTCTGCACCAACTGGACACACTGCCCCTGATGTCTGAGAAACCAACTCTCCTAGTAGATTCTGTTTGTTATTTGGACAATTTTAAAATGACCCTGTATATATAAATATAGCTTATTATTTTTTAAACGACCAAAGATAAAATGAACACTTACAACATAGCTCCAGGATTATGTAACACTGAGCCCCCAGCTGGCTTGAAATTCTGATGAGAGGAGAAAAAGCATGAGAAAAAAAAAAAAAGACAGTAAGCAGGTACACAGGCCTGCAGAGAGACTTAGTGACCTTAGTCGTGTTGGGAGCCAGCACATGAAGCTGGTAGACAGTCAGACACAACTTGCTTAGGTTGATGTAGAAATTGACCATGACATCGCCAGGCATAGGAGGAGAGAACATTTTCTGCACATGAACACAAAAGTAGTTAGATAAAAACTGGCCTCTTACCAGTTCAACATGAGTGAACAGTAGTTTGGACTGGCAGGTTGGAAGTACCATTAAACCACTGGTGGCCAGCTCAGGCAGCGTCAGCGAGGCTGGGGTGGTCAGGCGGTTCCTGGCTCGTGTCAGCTGGAGCATCACTGCATCCATGAGCTACAGACAGAAGACCATCCACCAGTACTACATTATGGTATAAAACTAAATGGAACAGCAGTTGCTGATTTGATAAATGGCTTCACCCAACCACTAACTATGAGTGAAAGAAAAGTAGTCGCTGGTCGCTTTAGTCGCTGTTAGTGTAAATTCACACTAACAACTGACATTTACAAAGCTGGCTTTTGTATTGCTTTGTTTGGACTTGTCGTTGCTGTAGCCTTGGTTTGACTGCGGCAGACTCACCTTATCGACCTCAGCCCCAGTCTTGAAGTGGTAGCTCTCATCCCGACTGCTCAGCAGATGCAGGGCCTGGTTCACATGGTTCCTGGCGTCCTGGATCTGGGAGCAGAAAGGCTGGTTGTGACTCTTGTGTATGGTCTCATGCTCTAACAGTCAATCAAAGATGGAACTGGAACTAAGTTAGATTAGAGTTGGGAGTGTGTGGAGGTTCTCAGTCATCCAGGTCCTCTTGAAGAAAAGGTTAAAGCGACCGCATAGCTACGGGTGGGCCTGGGTAGGTTGCTTCAATTGTTTCTGAAGATAGCCTAATGAGTGAATTATGTTGCAATTATCACAATACTTGGTCTATAAAAATAAATCATATTGTTTCTTGATTCTTGTTTGCCATAATGATGACGAAATGTCTCCGAACCACATCAAAGTCTGATTGAGAACAGCCCCTTGCCCCTCCCCCCTTCACCGCAACGAGCACGATACACAGCTGGGACACCGTAGCTAGACATGTTAAACAAAAATGAAAGAGAGCAACTTACTAAAGTTTGTGTCAAAAAGACCACGAACGCAGGAGGAAGATAATTCAAATGTTCAAGAGCCTTCAGTCTCGAGTGGTAAGGAGCTCAGCTCTGTTGTTAACGTTAATTCAGCAATTTCTCCATCACCAGCAGCGTGATCAAACGTCTACTTCTCCTCCCCCCAGTGTTACAGGTACATACTGACATATATTAGGCTAATTAATAGGAGTAAATGTGCAATCATAAAAATGAATGAATCATTATTTACTATAGTAGCACATTCATTGTTTCAGACCTAAGCCTAGGGCCAGCACTGAACAGGACTTAACAGATCCATCCGACTTGTCCAACATTGATGACCCTATAACCCAGCCCAAACTCAGTACATTTCCAGTCATCACTAAAGCAGGCAAAGTTGGACTAGAATGAAATAATTGCAGTGTTCAGCTGTAAGCCCCGTCGTTTCCTGTTATAATCATCAAAAGTAAATCAAAATACTAGGGATGCACGATACCACTTTTTTGGAAAACGAGTACGAGTACGAGTACTTGCATTTCAGTACTCGCCGATACCGATACCGAGTACTTAATAAAAAAAAACATGATTTAAATTTACAGGTAACAGCTTTAGTCATATAATTTAACAAAAAAACAAGGCACGGGGCAAACACTGCTTGTCCAAATATCCATGGTGAAACTAAACGAAGAGGAGGCTTGCACTAGGCGTGTAGTTTAGGCAGCTCCGTGTCAGTCATGTAGCGGCGGCTTGGGAGATCATATATGGGCTCCAGAACATGGAGGAGACGCATGAATCCCACATTTTCTACCTCCGAAAGTGGCTGGTCACTCAATGCAATGTACTCAATGATTGCCTGTGTTATTTTCACAGCACGTGGATTGTCTCTGGACATTTTCTCTCGTCTTGCAAGAGTTTGCTGCAGTGTGAGTTGTGTTGGTTTAGAAGCGTGGGTAAACTCTTTATACTCAATGTCGTGTTGGGATTTTAGGTGCTTGATTAAATTACTTGTGTTAAATGCGCTACCTTTTGAGCCTCCTCTGGACAATTTAGCTGAGCACAATTTGCAGTCCGCCTTTGTTTTGTTTTGTCTTCATTCACTTTGAAATAGTTCCACACGGCTGACATGTCTCGTCTTTCCTTCGTTCTCCCCGCTCTGAGCTGCAGCCGGGGCCTGGGGGCGGGCACTCGGCGCCTGTGATTAACCCCTTACACGCCGCTCAAACATAGACATTTCTCAGACCGTGGTATCGACCCCGGTATCGGGGGACTTTTAACGAGTACGAGTACTTTCGAAAATGTGTTTTCGAGGCCCTACAAAATACATTTTCTACTTTGTAGTTCCTAGTCACTGTTTCTTTATTTCATATGGTTTATGTGTCCGCTGAGCCAAACTATGACAAGCATTATTGTTTTTACATGTCCACTACTGTATCCACTGCTGTCGTGCTACGCCAGTGGGTTAAAGTAAAAGCATCTGGACCCAACTCAGTAGAGTTGGGAATTTACTTTACTAAAAGAAGACATTACTGTGCAATGTCTTGAGTGTTGGACCAACAGAAATGTCTGCAAGTCTAATGGGTTCCATTCAGTACCTGCTGTAGCTTCCACTGCTTGTCCTCTCTGAATTGGAAGTGAAGAACCTGGCTACTCTTTGCCATCTTTAGGTTTATGTCCTGTGAAAGACACTGGTTAGACCCATATACTATTCATGCTCCAATATGCAGCTAAAAGAATTTGAGTGTCACCGCCTGGGTCAGAGCCTCTCCCTGCAGGGTCAGTACTCCCTTCACCTGATCCATCCTGCAGACACAGGAGCAGCACGACACATACAAAGAACCAAGACAAAAGAGAATCACAATATTACAAGTGCCAGTGTAAAAGGTGCCACGAAGTCTGACAACATGATCAATGAAGCTTAACAAAGACCTTCCAGGTGTATCAAAGACTAACTATACTAGTGAACGCTTAGCCTTCCTTCACTTTGCAATTTATTTATTTTTTAATCTTAATTTATGTATAGAGGGACAATACATTTTAATGTATATTTACATGTTAATATGTGAGATTATAGCCTCTATGGCTAATTTCCATCTCTAGTCCCTGGGCAGGTTGATGTTAAATGCAAGATGGGGAAAACCATATTCGCACAGAATCACCAAAGTTAGACTAACAACTTGATAGTAATAGAGTAAAGTAAGTAGACTCATTTTTAAAATTATGATTACATCTTTGGCCTTAGAGCAGCCATTTTTTCAATGCTTTGGTAAATTATGTCAATGTTGCCAATTCTCTTATATGAGCAGGCATTGTGCTGGAGGTCCACCTTAGATTACTAATCCACTACAGAGGATTTCAGAGAAGTAAAAGGTCAGAGGTCATACCCCAGGATGTCACAGAGTAAATAACGTAGTGCTGCGATTTGTTTTTATAATTATATTGAAGACCAAATCTACAACTGTCAATATACTGTGAATGAAGAGTGAGTGGGATTACGTGGAGCTGCCCAGGATGAAGTTCTCCTGTTTGAGTTGGCTCTCCAGACCTGGGGAGGGCACGGTAAAACGTCGGGATGCCTCCTGTCAGCAACAACAATGCAAGAAGACCTGGTAAATTACTGCAGAAGCATCATTAATACAAAAACTAATATTCAAACTATATATGCAGCATGAGCTGAATGTGTGCCATAGATTAATACAAATGTGCAATAACATCAGCAGTAAAAGGTATACGTACATACACACGTGGACAAAATTGTTGGTACCCTTCGGTCAATGAAAGAAAAACTCACAATGGTCACAGAAAAAACTTAATTCTGACAAAGGTAATAATAAATAAAAATTATATGAATGTTAACCAATAAAAGTCAGACATTGCTTTTCAACCATGCTTCAACGGAATTATTTAAAAAAATAAACTCATGGAACAGGCCTGGAGAAAATTCAATGTGTATCTTACACATTGACCTGCCCCGATATAGTCCACTAACAGTAGCTACACATCGCAGTACCACAGTTCACTAAATCTAGGCTCAAAATATAAGGCTCAGAAACTGAATTTTAGAACTGAAACTGAAAGTATTGTAGAACAGAATTTCCAACTCGTGAAAAGCAGTCCCAAAGCAAATTAATTACATTTCAAAATATAAATTAATTTTCAGTTTACTGCAATTAATTTACAAACCAGTGTATTTGGTTTCAGATTACACTTTTTTTAAATTCTGTTTTTTAAAAGTATTCATTAAACTTGAGCAATTCAGATTCAGTTTGATCACTTCAAATTCAAATACAAATATTTGAGTATATATTTGAAATTGAATGAGAGATTTGAATGAGAGGTCAGTTCATCATATTGGAGACTACTGTGACCCTCTACGGGCATTACAAACTCAAAAAAACTAACTAAAATACAATATCCTCTGGAATTACATTAAGCTGCCCAGGAGAAAACTCTCTTTATTATTAGGCCCGAGCCGGTGATGAACGGGAGGGCCTATTGTTTTTGCTCGAGTTATTTATTTATTTTTTAATTCTTATTATTTTTCCCCAAAATGATCCTCAATTTGACCCAGTGAACATGCACAAAGTCATTTTTATTGGTCCCAAAATTGAAGGCCGGCGAAGAATTTATGTATTTGAAGTCCCGGAAAAAGAAATAGTGGCGACCCCTAGAAAAGTCAAAATACATTGGGCCTATGGAAAGTGAAAGTAATTTTTTCCAATGTAGAAATACAAAACTTGGTACATCCATAGGACACCTCAGGGCAAACAGAAAAGTCTATGACAGCCACACCCTAAACTTAACAGGAAGTCCGCCATGTGGGGTTAAACGCATGGCCACTAAAATCGCACCCCTTGCACAAAAAGATGCAAATCATTGTGTTTTAATCTAAATGGCCCCAAATTTGGTGAGTATCATCTAGACACGTGTGCCAACCAAAGTTGTGACTTTGTTTTTGATATCTTATCAATGACAACCACCCCCTATCTATAAATGTGTTGCCATAGCAACACCCCAAATATAAGGAAAAGGTCAATGGGAAGTGAACATTTTAGTTTGTTGTAGGCAAATGAACCTTCGTACACACATACAGCATGGGCTTATGAACAAAAAAGCCAATGGGGACCACACCCTATCACACACGGGAAGGCGGTCATTTTAAATTGAAGATGTGAACCGCCTTAGAATACACCTCTCTTTTAAAAAACAGTACTTTGTTTTTCTCGCCTTAGCCCAAGCATAATCTATTATTTTCAAAGGTTCAGACAGCTCCCAGGAAAACCAGGGACTGTGGAGACCTTTAACTCTAAATTACAAGGTGGTGTAGCAGGCCCCAGCAGTAGCACAGGCCCGAGGTGATGAAGCAGGCTCCAGCCAGAAGAAGATTCAAGCAGTAACACAGGCCCGGTTATTTGACATTACTGTGACGTTTACGCTTTAAAGCACGAAATGCAATCCTCCGAGTGCATGTGTCCCCGAGGTCTCAAGGGAGGCGAGGGCCTTTATCGCTGCTTGCAGCTTTAATTTGTGTTCTTTTTTCTTATAGAGCTCCGGACGTCATGTGACTAAATGCATTCTCAATGACATCATCTCCAGGAGCTCTATAGTACTTACTAATGGATCTACCTGGAAGTCTGTTTGTTGCTGTAACAATGCATAATTCCCCAAAGTGAACCAAATAAAGTGTTAGTATAAAATTCTTTACTCATCTCGTGCAGCTTATTTATCTCAAAATAAAGTGAAAAATGTATTTTTTTTTTATTGATATTCATAATTGTCTCATTTACAGTCAGCATCCAGCAATAAAGAGGCCCACATACATGGTCATGAAGACATGTAAAGGCATTCTTGCTCAGGATTACCTTGACTCTAGAATATTTATGCTTTACCTTTAGGACAAATATCTCCTGAGATTTTAGACATCTGCAAGTTTTTAAATATAAACTTAAAAGTATTATTTTATTACCTTGAGTACATCCTGCAACTGCTTGAGGACAGCATGCACCTCTTCCTTTAGCAGCCAGTTGAACTCTCCCTCCTGTCACAGAGAGAACATGGGTTAAAACAATGCTTGAACGGAATGGGGAAACTATGTGTTTTAATAATAACAATAATAATAAGTGCTGTGGCTTTGGGACGGAAATGTTACTGTTCTTCAGCTTTTTAAAGAGTGGGATGGTATCTTGTACTTTGCACCGCAGTTTAACATTTAACTGTTGAATGAGGTATTAACACTGTCTGCATATGCTACATCTAATTTTGAATTTCCATCAGGGAGCAGTTGTGACTAAGAGTAAAACTTATTTTGAGTGACCATAGCAGTTGTCAATAGACCTAACCAACTGAGGTAACATCTCATTTCATTTTCCCCTATATTTATTCAAAATACACTTTCATCTTTAACAAATCTGAAACCAATACCAACAGATAACCTTATCAAAGAGCTAAAGAGTATACTTACTTACAGTCTATATTTATTTTACAAAAAAAGCTCTAAAGGTTATCCATAATTGTCGGTATAGAGATCCAATCAAACCCATTGATGCTAAAATGTAAGGTTCTAAAATTCCACAATTTAGTTGATCTCAGTATTATTCTAATTATTTTTGAAGCTAAAAACAATTAACTCTTTAGCAGTATCCCAAAAATGTTTGCAAATAGAGAAAGGGGGTACAATTTAAAAGGGAGAACATAATTTAATAGGTACAGTGTCTTCGTGCTACACTAAAGAAACAATGTATTACCAGAAATGGTGTGATACTATGGAATGGACTGGACAATAATATGAAAAGTGTGGTAACTTTACAACAATTTAAAATATATAAAAAGAGGATTTTTGATAAATTGGGATTGTAGATGTAATAAATAATGTTAATAATGACATGATAATATCTGTTTTGTTGGAACTTATAATTGTTTTGCTGTTTTGTTGCAGTGTATAGTACTTTTGTTTAAACGTTAGGAGGGTCAGGTAAGGGTTAAGTCTCAACTTCCACCTAAAACCCTTTTGGTCAATGTTTTATATTTAATAAAAGTATTCTGCTCTTTTGTTTATTGTATGACCAATAAAAATTAAACTCTGAAAAGAAAAGTATAGAGGTCTGAGTTATTAACTGGGGTACTGGTAGCTCTTGGAGAGGTTATACAGTATAATGACAATGATTATGTTGTCTACAGTCAGTAGGCAACATAATCACCACTAGTCACTGAAACACAGTGAATTTTGTGAAGTACATAACGCCTACTCAAAGCTGTACAGTCAGGTCCATAAATATTGGCTCTATACACCATCACAATGGATTTGAAATGAAACGAACAAGACGTGCTTTAACTGCTTTAACTTTTAGCTTTAATTTGAGGGTATTTACATCTAAATCAGGTGAACAGTGTAGGAATTACAACAGTTTGTATTTGTGCCTCCCACTTTTTAAGGGACCAAAAGTAATGGGACAATTGGCTGCTCAGCTGTTCCATGGCCAGTTGTGTGTCATTCCCTCATTATCCCATTTACAAGGAGCAGATGAAAGGTTCAGAGTTCATTTCAAGTGAGCTATTTGCATTTGGAAAATGTTGATGTCATCTCTCAATATGAGATCCAAAAAGCTGTCATTATCAGTGAAGCAAGCCATCATTAGGCTGAAAAAACAAAACAAACCCATCAGAGAGAGAGCAAAAACTTTAGGTGTGGCCAAATCAACTGTTTGGAACATCCTTAAAAGGTGGGAGGCACAAATACAAACTGTTGTAATCCCTGCACCGTTCACCTGATTTGGATGTAAATACTCTCAAATTAAAGCTAAAAGTCTGCAGTTCATTTATACACACATTTATACGCACGTCGTGTTTGTTTCATTTCAAATCCATTGTGGTGGTGTATAGAGAACAAAAAGATTAGAATTGTGTCAATGTCCCAATATTTATGGACCTGACTGTATACTCCTATCAACAGCCCCTCAAGGCCTTGTGTGAACCATGTCCAGTGTAAAGTGTAAACCTGTCAGAACGAATGTGGCGCGAGCTCTACTGCTGCTGTAACGTCAGCTGCCATTAACTCTGACAATATATAAGCATATCTTTTGGAATTTCTATTAGCATGATGTATATACATGGTACTGTTTATTAGTGAGGCGGCTAGCACAAGCACGCAGCGGTCTTGCCTTGTAAACAGACAGAGACAGGTCTTACCAGCACAGCTCTCTCGACCTGACTGGCAGCAGACATCTTGGGCAGCTCGGACAGAGACCTTTGCGGGTTAAGCATTTCGTTTTTTCTGTGGTTTCAAAGTAAATCCCTTAGAAAGACACCAAACCTGCTTGGCAATAAACAGGGGTTCTGAGGCTAGCTTAGAGAAGGATCTGATGCTTCAGGCGCTGTCGGAAATCTCACGAAACATCTAATTTCAAAAAAGCAATAGAGGCTTTTGAATTAGAAACCTAGTTCTAAGTGTATATACAAAACGTTATCGTTCACAAATATTTTTATAAAATAAAAATAAATATTAATTTGCTTTACTTGCTTGACTGCGATAAATGAGCTAGGGTTTTTACAAGGTCACTGAAACGCAACATTGTCTTTAGTCACACATTTACTATTAAAAAAGGACCGCCCGTTTCCATATTAGGCAAAAAAGCTCGTGTTTAGCCAAAACACAGTGGGACTTTGGGCATTTCCGAATCGCCTCCCTACACCCTCGTCCTACTCACTTCCATTCGATTTGTTCGTTCACGTGAGGGATCCGCCGTGAAGCATGGCTACGGGAAATCCAACCAGTGACGTATGAAGGTAGAAATGTTGCAAAATGCGAACGCATTTAGACCCCCCCCCTTCCCCAATGTCTTTTGTTCCAGACTGTTGGCAATACAGAATATCACAATACAGAAGTGATTCTATTGTATCCTTACCCATATACCCTCCTGTATACTGTCCCTAAAGATCTAGTATAACTGTATAATCTAAAAAATGCACTCTCAAAAAATAAAAAACTTGAGACTGTGTAATGCTGAACAACCAAACGTTTTATTAACATAAATTATTATGTACATTATTAGTATTTACGCCAACAAAAATACTCTGCCACAAGGAAACAAATCTAAATAATTAAATATAAACATTTTTCTATTATAAACACTATTTACCCTCCGGTACACTCACGTTAATACCTAAGAATTTGAAATGCTGAACAACCATTGTTCCATGTACGTTAATAGCCTATTTATACTTACAAAAAAAAAAAACACTGTTGCAAAAGATTAGATTAGATTAGATTCAACTTTATTGTCATTACACAAGTACAGGTACAAGGCAACGAAATGCAGTTTAGGTCTAACCAGAAGTGCAATAGCAGCAAGTGCAGGATATATACAATGGTTGTGTACGTGCAGGATATGGAGATGTACAGGATTTACAGGTAATATGTACAATGAATATAAATATACAGATGGTTATTACTATAACAGGTGAGTGTGTGCCATAAATATAATTACAGGTGTCTCTTTTCTATAAACAGCATTTACAGGTGAATATGTACTCTAAATGTAATGTAATACACACTGCACACGCACACACACATACACACACTCACTCACATACACACACACACACACATACACACACAACCATACACACATACACGCAGGGGAATTAAACCGGGAGAGCTATACACACACACACTCACATGCACACATACTCACATACACAAACACACACACACACACACACACACACACTCACATGCACACATACTCACACATACACACACTCACTCACATGCACACATACACACACACTCACATACACACTCACATGCACACATACTCACACATACACACACACTCGCATACACACACACTCACATACACACTCACATGCACACATACTCACACATACACACATACAAGCACACACACACACACTCACACATACACACACACTCGCATACACACATACATACTCACACATACACACACATACACACACATATACACACACACATATACACACACACCCACGCACACACACACAAACAAACATACACACACACGCACACACACGTGATATACAAAAGGTAGACTTTAAGAACTTTTTCATTAAATAATGAACTAATGAATCAAATACACACCTATCAGTATGCATTCAAACGCATCATGTTTATATTTCAGAGCCATTTTTAAATATGAAGGGGACATGGTTTTGTGGATTAATGTGTTGAACTTTATGTTAATCTATGTGTTAAGTTTGTCTGTATGAGACTAGCAGTAAGCTAGATCAACATTAGAATAAAATACAGATCATATTCTAACATTTTATTATTGTTGAACTATATAACATTGATTAGTGACTGGTCAGTCACTACTGCTAGTTTATTTGTGTGGCTAGCTAGTTATTTTGACTACTTACACTCGGACTCTGCTTTATGAAAAAGCTTCTTATGTCCCCTTTTTTCTTCTTGGGTGGCATCTACAAAGTACAAAAACGGAATATTAAAATGTTTTTACTCTGGCCTTTGTATGTGGCAGAGACAGCCCTGGTAACTTACCGTTGGCGTCGTCAACATGCGCTGCGCAAGACACACTCCAGCCTGCTAGTGCAAGCACAAAAGTAGTCCCGGCCCGCGCGTGTAGCCTGTCAGATATCCCGCCGCCAATCAAATGACGGCGTTTCTTATAGACCCTTTTACAGCCCACGTGATCAAATAGTTGCGTGCGCATTTTGGCAACGGAAGTGGTGTTGTTCCCCACTGGCTACAACGCTACAACGTGTTAGCAACTCCTATAAAGTTTATCACAACGGTTTCCCAGCATCAAAATGTCTGGTTGTTGCGTGTACGGTTGCACCAATCGATACTCCACCAAGGGGCTTAAGTTTCATAGGATTCCGACAGGATCACGGCCGTTTCAGAAGAATCGGCGCCTGTGGCTGCAGGCGTGTTGATTGGAGCGAGGACATAATAAAAATGCTCGTCTGCAGCGCCCACTTTATATCAGGTAAGTTTATCTATGTACTCTTGAGTTTAATGGAAAGCATGGTTTACATTATTGATTGTCTGTAGCCTACGGTGTAGTTTATCAATGCAGCTGAAGTTTGATGACCACATGCAGCTAGTTTCATAAGCTGGTTTTGGATTTGGCTAGTAGCAAAAAACTGTGTGTGTGTTATTTGCAAATTAAGCATTATTGGACTCTAGTAATCCTTGTTTACATTAGTGATTGTATGTATGATGTAGAATAATATTCAAATGCAGGTAAAGTTCGATAAACTGGCGGTAGATTTGGCCAGTAAACAAACGTGTGTGTTTTATTTGCAGTTGAGGCGTCATTGGACTCTAGTAGTCCTGATTTTGTGCCTTCTGTCTTTGTGTACACAAAACAGAGCCAGAACCCCAAAGCAAATTTGGAGAGGTAAGAATATTTAATTCCCCCCTCTTTTCTATTTAGTTTGTTTTTCTCTCTTGCATAACTGTATATTTCTGCTGTTTTTATTGTAGGTACCATAGGAAAAGGAGGAGAGATGACAGACCTATAACGGCAGCAAAACTATGTGTTCCTTCTAAAACTCCGGAACAAGAATGCAGCATGGATCATTGTCCAGGTATGAATATATTTCATCTTAACTGATTGATTGTCAGGGTGTGTGTGTGTGTGTGTGTGTGCTCCTGCCAGGCATACTGCTCTAATTGCATATCTGTATATGAGTACACAGGCCCCTGGATGAGTCAAATGTAGACAAAAAATATCGCCCTGTGATCAATAAAGTATCTTTTCTTTTATCATGGAAAAGTTTTGAAAAATCATTGCTAAAATGTGTGAGAACCCCCAATTGTGAAATTGTCTGCATTGGTTGCAGCACATACTAATTTTTCACTTTTTTTTATTAAAGCTGAAGACGACATCCCAGTTACAAAGAGGGAGTATGATGACCTGAACCGGAGACACAGTCAGCTTCAGGGGGACTATGTACACCTGTGTCAGAAGTTTGAGGCACTACAAGCAGAAAATGTAAAGCTGAAAGAGGAGTTGCAGAAATCTACATTTTCCTACACAACTGTTAAGTGCAACATTGGACAATTGTTTTTTCTCACCGGACTGACCTCCGTGCTCTTTGAGTGGCTAGTTACAAAAATAACAGGCAACTTAGAAAGAATTACCCAGAAACTTACACTAGAAGACCACCTGTTGGTTATATTGATGAAATTAAGGTTGGGTCTATGTAATACTGACTTGGCATATAGATTTAAAGTATCAAAAACTACGATTTCAAATATTTTGCGGAGCTGGGTCCCTGGTATGGCCTTGGTCCTTAAGCCACTCATTAAATGGCCAAGTAAGGGCGCAATACTTAAAAATATGCCAAAAACATTCAAGCGGAACTTTAAAAACTGCCGGTGCATAATAGACTGCACAGAAATTTTCATAGCTAGACCCAGTAATCTGACTGCTAGGGCCCAGACATGGTCAAATTATAAACACAACAACACAATTAAATATTTAATTGGCATCACTCCAGCTGGTGCAATTTCATTTCTATCTCCTGGGTGGGGTGGACGGGTTTCAGACAAGCAGATCACAAAAGAGTCAGGTTTCTTAGAACTTTTGGAGCCTAGGGATGAGGTTTTAGCCGACAGGGGATTTCTCATCAGAGACGAGCAGGCAGCTTATGGTGCAACCCTTCGTATCCCTCATTTCACAAAAGGAAAAAAGCAGCTTTCTGCACAGGAAGTTGACACATCTAGACAACTTTCTCGTGTGAGAGTGCATGTGGAGCGAGTTATTGGTCGGTGGAAAAACTTTAAGATTTTGCAAACAATGATTCCAGTGTCGCAGGTTAACATGCTAGATGATGTTGTGACTGTATGTGGTGCCCTCACAAACCTCTGTAAGAGTGTTGTTTCCAAATGAGTAACCATGTTTCAGAAGAAACATTACCATGTTTTTCCATGAGTTACATTACCATGTATTAATTTTAACGTGATTTACATTTGTAAAACGTATTTACTGTACATGAATCATAATGCATTATAATAAACCTCCTAACATTGGCTGCCACTGGTGTGCATAATGTACTTACCCCAAGATTATCTCAATTCACAGAGCTTTTCAATCTCATTTGTAACTGTTATTAGTAGTTTTATTGCAATGTATGCAAGCAACATATTAATAAAGTACTATACAGAAGTGCGTCAACACAGCAATCAATAACAACAACATAAAATGTAAGAATAAGGATAAATGTAGAACTGGGTGAAGAATAAGAATTAATGTAGGTAAAAAATTAAGGAAAACAATAAATGTAGGTCTGGGTAATATGGACCAGATTCATAACACAATACAGAACATTTCCCAGTCCTAAATTTAATCATTCAAACATCAACTCTCAGACATTCCCTACATAACCATGTTGCTGGCTTCCTTTTTATGTGTGCACAGGCGTAGTGAATGTGGTGGCTGCATTTGAAACAGATGATCATTTTTCCAAAATCTGGCCTTTCACAGTATTTGCAGGCTCTCTGTGTTACCAAGACAGGGTCATGTCTTCTTGTCAGTAGTTCAGGCAACACACTAGAGATAAAGAAGTCTTGTGCTTTTGGCAAAGCCTCCTTCAAAAACTCTTCATTTCTTAGGATACGTTGCACAATGAACTCCTTCCTGGAACACAGCACAAAGTCACAATATTTAACATCACACACAAACATGTGAAGTTGACATTGATAGTAGTATGTGTGTGAATGCTTCAATGCGAATGACTTGTCCAGACAAAACTGCTCATCTTTTGTACATCCTTGAAGGCTATTGCTGTATTTGTAGGGACACTTGATCTCTACCACCCCTTTGCCACAGCAGGTACATCTTGCAATCCCATCTGGTGATGATCCAAGGTGTGGCTCAGAAGGTTTCACTACTAAGCCACATGAGCTGATGCTGAAATCTGGATGGCTTCGGGACATATATGCAGTGTAAGCTTGTCTTGCCGTTTCCTCCATGTTCTTACCCCAAAGCACAGATGGGACATTTAATTCTGTTCTTTTATACTGCATTATATCGCTTAGGTATGTTTTGCTGATCTTGTTAGTTGTGGTCGATTGGCGTAATTTAGTGCTTGTGATTCGACCAGCCCTATAGGTGTACCAGTCCTTTGACTTTGACTGTTGCCGTGTCACAAATTCCAGTTTCTCACATTGATGAGGTTGTAGTGTAGTTTTAAGTCTGTGAAATGTATCCTCACATTTCACCTGCATTTCCTGTGGTGAGAGTTCCCTGAGTGTTACATCAAATAAAGCAGTCAAAGGCTCAGGTAAGTCAGGATGCTCCTCTGAATCAGTATCAGATGATGCGGTGTCTGTGTCACTATTTTCCAGGCTTGTCAGCACTGCAGCACAGGGGTCCACAACCTGCAGTTCCCGGATGTCATCATCTGTCAACACTGATAATAGAGCAACAAAAAGACACAGTTACTGTGCTGCATAATGTTCACATCAGAGCTTTAAACACACAGGTGTACAATATACAACAAACAAATGTCATTTCTAGAAATAAGTAACATGAAGACAAATGCAGACCTATTCAAACTAACATAAATTATACTGATAAAAATTAAACTGTGTCTGCAGGCATTTTCATCTCTGCATCACCAAGTTACACCTTTCTAATGCTACATTATGGTGTCAAAAACTATGGCAATAGGAAGCTTATCTAGGCTGTCAACTATTACATGCCTCTGGGTGTGATACTGTTTTTCCTAGCAGATGTTAAAGGTGTTTGAAGCTGCCTGTCTAGCCTCTTTGGTTTGTGAAAGCTGATTTCCCTCAATGGAGCTGGTCTGACTTCTTTCCTGCTGATGTCTTTCCACATGCACACTCCAGATGTAACTGCTGCTTTCTCAGTCCTTCCCATCCTAACATAGAGCTCAACTTTGAATAATATTGCAGCTGCATGACTGCAGCATGACCCAAGCCTGAAAAATCACAAAAACATAATAAACTTACTGGCTGATCAATAATGTTATGACCAGGGCTTGAAAGTAACATTTGCTTTCAGGCAAATTTCGTCTCGGACTATTAAGCAAGTAAACATCTGACTTACAACGCGTGTATACGACCTAAGCCTAAACAGGTTTTGAATGTAACTGAATGATATTGTCTGGCTGCTGACATTTTGAACACTGTTGGCACTGTGTAATTCGTGAAAATTGTAGTTTCAAACCCTGGTTATGAGAACATACACTCTCAGAAAAAAAGGTACACGGTGGTACAAATAATGTTCCTCGAAGAACGGTTTTGTACCTTTTTAATAATTGTACCCTAAATGGTACAGGAAAGACCTATGATGAGACTGTTTGGTACCTTTTAAGGTACAACTGAAATAAAGGTACAAAATTGTTCTCACATTAAGGGTACATTGAATAGCTGTCAACCTTGATAGACAGCTCCCTTATTACATTTGCAAATAGCATACAATCTCTGTGAACGAAAATGATTAAATAGTAGAGTTATGAATAATTTACAGATTAAAATATTTAAATGAGCTTATACAACTGTCTTAAATGTACATTATTATAACAGTTCTGAAAAATAGTGCCAAAAACATGTGAAAACCACGAGGAAACAGGTTTTGTGATATTTATAAAACAAAATACTTCATGCAGTGTTTTAATAAATATTTTCATAGTCAAAGACATTCATGATGAAATACATTTATCATTGGTATCCACGCAATTTGTCATTTGCTTTCCATTGCAATCCGACCAAATTACTGTTTCATGCACGATTGGTTGCTGTGTTAAATAATTTACATAACAACAAGACACTGATTGGTCGAAGGCGGCGGCGCAGCTGCAGCCGTTAGGGAATTTTTCTGTCATTATGGAGAGCGGAAGAAGCACTCCTGAAACACGTCCAGGCATTTTGCCTCTGTCATTTTCGACTTAAAAGCTTAAAAAATTTAAGAAGGTGGATTTTAATTATCAAAAAGTTCGTAGACGAAATGTAAAGGTGAGTTTTGACTATTTTTGTTTATATTTAGTACACGAGGCAAACAATTTAAATGTTTCAACTACTCAAAGCGAAATTAGCAAGCGAATTTAGCATATACGACAGCATGCAATGCTGTTAGCAATTTGTCAGGGCCGGATTGGGACTCATTTTCAGCCCTGGAGTTTCATGCCTTAGACCGGCCCACTTTAGTTCCCGACTGACTATATTAAAATAATAAAATGAAAACCTAAGAATATAAGTCTGCAATAGGCACATTGTTTTCTACAGTATTTTTGTCTTGTTTCCAGTCCAATGGGGTAAGAAAAATAATTGTTTTAGTTTTAGCTTTTAAGCAACAACAAAAAATCACTTAATTTTTAGTTGTTTTTTTTTTCTCCAGAAAACAAGACATCATTTCTCATGCCATTTCACTTGTAAATGTATCTTGAATTAAGTATATTTAGATATTTGAACTGGAAACAAGTAAGAAAATGATTTTCATTGAGAAGGGCTTTTCATTACAATTATTTCTTCTGAATGACAATCCTACCTGCCCATTCTGGTGTGTTGGGCTCATGAATGGAGCTTGGGGACGTTTCTGGGCCTCGCTCTTCACTGTTGGCAGCAAACGGTACTAGAGGTGGCTGCTGCTGAAGAGCTACAAGAAAAACTTTGATACATGAACGGTGGTTTACATACAACGTTGTTTTGCACGGTCGCTAGCATCTTGCATTGCTCCTAACTACCTTAACGTTAGCTTACTTACCCGCCTCGTCGTCTCCGTTTGTTTTGTTGAGAAAATATGTGCTCAGCTTTGAACATTTGGCCGTGTCAGTTTCCAAAGCTTTTTTTTTTTTATTTATTCTGGCCTTTTCAGCGCCGCCTTTGCGCTTTCTGTTATCCATTTGTATATGTGACTTTTTTTTATTATTTTGAGCAACTTGCAAAGGGGCCGTGTCAGGGGGCGGGGCCAGGGAGTCAAAACGTCATCATTGTCTTGCAGGCTGCACTCTGCGAGAAAATATTAAATAAAAAGAGTGGAACTGCGGTAAAATAATAAATAAAAAGAGTGCGGCTGCGGTAAAGTAATAATAATAATTAAAGCCGCAAGCGGCGATAAAGGCCCTCGCCTCCCTTGAGACCGCGGAGACACATGCACTCGGAGGAGTGCATTTCGTGCTTTAAAGCGTAAACTTCACGGTAATGTCAAATAACCGGGCCTGTGTTACTGCTGGGGCCTGCTACACCACCTTGTAATTTAGAGTTAAAGGTCTCCACAATCCCTGGTTTTCCTGGGAGCTGTCTGAACCTTTGAAAATAATAGATTATGCTTGGGCTAAGGCGAGAAAAACAAAGTACTGGCTGGAGATTTGAGATGACTCAGGAATCGCTGCACCCCCCTGTTTAAAAAGGCAAAATGTAAATATAACTTGTCTAAAAGTACAAGGTTACAAGTTCCAAAGGATTCTGAAGAGTTTTCTAAGACGCTAGCCTTGGCTCTGGAGGGGCCTCCTCTAAAGGAAGGATCCTGGCAAATGGGAAATGGCATTTATTTCCCAAAGAAATGGCTGCCTCTTCACAGACTCATTACGACCACAGCCACAAATGTATCAAAAAACAAATTGATAACTTTTTTGGCACACGTGTCTAGATGATACTCACCAAATTTGGAGCTGTTTAGATGAAAAGCCTTTAGACACAAGGCGTGCAATTTAGGTGGTCACGCATTCCACCCAACATAGTAGATTTCCTATTGAGTTTACGATATGGCTGTAATAAACTTTTCAGTTTGCCCTGATGTGTCCTATGGATGTACCAAGTTTTGTATTTCTACATTGGAAAAATTTACTTTCATTTTCCATAGGCCCAATGTATTTTGACTTTTCTAGGGTCGCCACTGAGTCATTTTTCGTATGTTTTTCGGGACTTCAAATACATAAATTTTTTGCCGGGCTTGAAGTCTGGGACCAATAAAATTGACTTTTAGTTCCACGTTTACTGGGTCAAATTGAGGATCATTTTGCAGAAAAATTATAATAAAAAAATATATACCGAATTATAATAAAAAAATATAACTCGAGCAAAAAGTCTAGAAAAACACTTGTCTATTTTACATACATGTGTTTAGCTCATTTTGCCCAAGTTTGGTGTCTGTGGAATGAAGCAGCTTTTTCTGTGTACTTTTAAAAAGAGGTGTATTTTAAGTCGGTTCACATTTTCAATTCAAAATGGCCGCCTTCCCGTGTGTGATTGTGGTCCCCATTGGCTTTTTTGTTCATAAGCCCATACTGGATGTGTGTACCAAGTTTCATTTGCCTACAACAAACTAAAAATTTCACTTCCCATTGACTTTTTCCACATTTTTGGGGCGTTGCTATGGCAACACATTTATAGATAGGGGTGGTTGTCATTGGCTTTTATGCTCGTCATGACATAAGAGATATGTGTACCAAATTTTATGTCTCTATGACAAACTAAATTCTTGGGTCCCATTATAAGTTTGTAGGGGCGCTGGAGAGCCATTTCTAAAGATAACCCTTTTATTTACATATCTTTGTGTTCAGGTCATGAATGTGCACAAACGCCTTTTGGGTCCAACTCGATCCGAGAAGGCGTTTGAGAGTTAAGAGACGTTTTATTTTCATAAAAATGGCCACCTCGTTACAGGCTTGCCACACCCATACCCGATAAGATATCATAAACAAAGTCACAACTTTGGTTGGCACACGTGTCTAGATGATACTCACCAAATTTGGGGCCATTTAGATTAAAACACAATGATTTGGATGTTTTTGCGCAAAGGGGTGCGATTTTAGTGGCCATGCGTTTCACCCCACATGGCGGACTTCCTGTTGAGTTTAGAGTGTGGCTGTCATTGACTTTTCTGTTTGCCCTGAGGTGTCCTATGGATGTATCAAGTTTCATTTTCTACATTGGAATAAAGTTACTTTCACTTTCCATAGGCTCGATGTATTTTGACTTTTCTAGGGTCGCCACTGAGTCATTTTTCGTATTTTTTTCGGGACTTCAAATACATAAATTTTTCGCTGGGCTTGAAATCTGGGACCGATAAAAATGACTTTTAGTTGTACGTTTACTGGGTTAAAATGAGGATCATTTTGCAGAAAAATATGATAAAAAATATATACCGAATTATAATAAAAAAATATAACTCGAGCAAAAAAGTCTAGAAAAACGCTTGTCTATTTTACATACACGTGTTTAGCTCATTTTGCCCAAGTTTGGTGTCTGTGGAATGAAGCAGCTATTGTCTGTGTACTTTTAAAAAAGAGGTGTATTTTAAGTCGGTTCACATTTTCAATTCAAAATGGCCGCCTTCCCGTGTGTGATAGGGTGTGGTCCCCATTGGCTTTTTGTTCATAAGCCCATGCTGGATGTGTGTACCAAGTTTCATTTGCCTACAACAAACTATAAATTTCACTTCCCATTGACTTTTTTCACATTTTTGGGACGTTCCTATGGCAACACATTTATAGATAGGGGGTGGTTGTCATTGGCTTTTATGCTCGTCATGACATAAGAGATGTGTGTACCAAATTTTATGTCTCTATGACAAACTAAATTCTTGGGTCCCATTATAAGTTTGTAGGGGCGCTGGAGAGCCATTTCTAAAGATAACCCTTTTATTTACATATTTTTGTGTTCAGGTCATGAATGTGCACAAACGCCTTTTTGGGTCCAACTCGATCCGAGAAGCCGCGTTTGAGAGTTAAGAGACGCGTTTTATTTTCACAAAAATGGCCACCTCGTTACAGGCTTGCCACACCCATACCCGATAAGATATCATAAACAAAGTTACAACTTTGGTTGGCACATGTGTCTAGATGATACTCACCAAATTTGGGGCCATTTAGATTAAAACACAATGATTTGCATCTTTCTGCGCAAGGGGTGCGAATTTAGTGGCCGCGCCTTTCACCCCACATGGCGGACTTCCTGTTAAGTTTAGGGTGTGACTGTCATTGACTTTTCTGTTTGCCCTGAGGTGTCCTATGGATGTACCAAGTTTCATTTTTCTACGTTGGAAAAAAGTTACTTTCACTTTCCATAGGCCCAATGTATTTTGATTTTGTAGGGGTCGCCACTGAGTCATTTTTCGTATTTTTTTTTCGGCGACTTCAAATACATTAATTTTTCGCCGGGCTTGAAATCTGGGACCAATAAAAATGACTTTTCGTTCATGTTCACTGGGTCAAATTTAGGATCGTAGGTGGAAAATAAAAATAAAAAATAAAATTAAAAAAAAAAAAAAATCCGAGCAAAAACAATAGGCCCTCCCGGTCATCACCGGCTCGGGCCTAATTAAAGCCGCAAGCGGCGATAAAGGCCCTCGCCTCCATTGAGACCGCGGGGACACATGCACTCGGAGGAGTGCATTTCGTGCTTTGAAGCGTAAACTTCACGGTAAAAGGATTCTGAGGAGTTTTCTAAGACTCTAGCCGTGGCTCTGGAGGGGCCTCCTCTAAAGGAAGGATCCTGGCAATTGGGAAATGGCATTTATTTCCCAAAGGTTGCCTCTTCACAGACTCATTACGACCACAGCCACAAATGTATCAAAAAACAAATTGATAACTTTTTTTGCACACGTGTCTAGATGATACTCACCAAATTTGGAGCTGTTTAGATGAAAAGCCTTTAGACACAAGGGGTGCGATTTAGGTGGTCACGCATTCCACCCAACATAGTAGATTTTCTGTTGAGTTTACGGTATGGCTGTAATAAACTTTTCTGTTTGCCCTGAGGTGTCCTATGGATGTACCAAGTTTTGTATTTCTACATTGGAAAAATTTACTTTCATTTTCCATAGAACCAATGTATTTTGACTTTTCTAGGGGTCGCCACTGAGTCATTTTTCGTATTTTTTTTTCGGGGACTTCAAATACATAAATTTTTCGCTGGGCTTGAAATCTGGGACCAATAAAAATGACTTTTAGTTGTACGTTTACTGGGTTAAATTGAGGATCATTTTGCAGAAAAAATATGATAAAAAAAAATATACCGAATTATAATAAAAGAAAATATAACTCGAGCAAAAAAGTCTAGAAAAACACTTGTCTATTTTACATACATGTGTTTAGCTCATTTTGCCCAAGTTTGGTGTCTGTGGAATGAAGCAGCAATTGTATGTGTACTTTTAAAAAAGAGGTGTATTTATAGTCGGTTCACATTTTCAATTCAAAATGGCCGCCTTCCCGTGTGTGATAGGGTGTGGTCACAATTGGCTTTTTTGTTCATAAGCCCATGGTGGATGTGTGTACCAAGTTTCATTTGCCTACGACAAACTAAAATTTTCACTTCCCATTGACTTTTTCCACATTTTTGGGGCGTTGCTATGGCAACACATTTATAGATAGGGGTGGTTGTCATTGGCTTTTATGCTCGTCATGACATAAGAGATGTGTGTACAAAATTTTATGTCTCTATGACAAACTAAATTCTTGGGTCCCATTATAAGTTTGTAGGGGGCGCTGGAGAGCCATTTCTAAAGATAACCCTTTTATTTACATATCTTTGTGTTCAGGTCATGAATGTGCACAAACGCCTTTTGGGTCCAACTCGATCCGAGAAGGCGTTTGAGAGTTAAGAGACACGTTTTATTTTCACAAAAATGGCCACCTCGTTACAGGCTTGCCACACCCATACCCGATAAGATATCATAAACAAAGTCACAACTTTGGTTGGCACATGTGTCTAGATGATACTCACCAAATTTGGGACCATTTAGATTAAAACACAATGATTTGCATCTTTTTGCGCAAGGGGTGCGATTTTAGTGGCCATGCGTTTCACCCCACATGGCGGACTTCCTGTTGAGTTTAGAGTGTGACTGTCATTGACTTTTCTGTTTGCCCTGAGATGTCCTATGGATGTACCAAGTTTCATTTTTCTACGTTGGAAAAAAGTTACTTTCACTTTCCATAGGCCCAATGTATTTTGACTTTTGTAGGGGTCGCCACTGAGTCATTGCTCGTATTTTTTTTTTCGGGGACTTCAAATACATAAATTTTTTCCCGGGCTTGAAGTCTGGGACCAATAAAAATGACTTTTAGTTGTTCGTTTATAGGGTCAAATTGAGGATCATTTTGCAGAAAAATTATAATAAAAAAATATATACCGAATTATAATAAAAAAAAATATAACTCGAGCAAAAAAGTCTAGAAAAACACTTGTCTATTTTACATACATGTGTTTAGCTCATTTTGCCCAAGTTTGGTGTCTGTGGAATGAAGCAGCTTTTGTCTGTGTACTTTTAAAAGTGGTGTATTTTAAGTCGGTTCACATTTTCAATTCAAAATGGCCGCCTTCCCGTGTGTGATAGGGTGTGGTCCCCATTGGCTTTTGTTCATAAGCCCATACTGGATGTGTGTACCAAGTTTCATTTGCCTACGACAAACTAAAATTTTCACTTCCCATTGACTTTTTTCACATTTTTGGGACGTTGCTATGGCAACACATTTATAGATAGGGGTGGTTGTCATTGGCTTTTATGCTCGTCATGACATAAGAGATGTGTGTACCAAATTTTATGTCTCTATGACAAACTAAATTCTTGGGTCCCATTATAAGTTTGTAGGGGCGCTGGAGAGCCATTTCTAAAGATAACCCTTTTATTTACATATTTTTGTGTTCAGGTCATGAATGTGCACAAACGCCTTTTTGGGTCCAACTCGATCCGAGAAGGCGTTTGAGAGTTAAGAGACATTTTATTTTCACAAAAATGGCCACCTCGTTACAGGCTTGCCACACCCATACCCGATAAGATATCATAAACAAAGTCACAACTTTGGTTGGCACATGTGTCTAGATGATACTCACCAAATTTGGGGCCATTTAGATTAAAACACAATGATTTGCATCTTTCTGCGCAAGGGGTGCAATTTTAGTGGCCGCGGGTTTCACCCCACATGGCGGACTTCCTGTTGAGTTTAGGGTGTGACTGTCATTGACTTTTCTGTTTGCCCTGAGGTGTCCTATGGATGTCCCAAGTTTCATTTTTCTACGTTGGAAAAAAGTTACTTTCACTTTCCATAGGCCCAATGTATTTTGATTTTGTAGGGGTCGCCACTGAGTCATTTTCGTATTTTTTTGGCGACTTCAAAACATACCATTTTCGCCGAGCTTGAAGTCTGGGACCAATAAAAATGACTTTTCGTGCATGTTCACTTGGTCAAATTTAGGATCATTTGGTCACAATAAAAAAAAAAAAAAAAAACCCGAGCAAAAACAATAGGCCCTCCCGGTCACCGGCTCGGGCCTAATGAACAAAATCAAAATCACAATGACAAAATCAGAAAACAAATGAACAAAACCAAAAACAATGATAAAATCAGAAATCAAAAGAACAAAACCAAAAATACAATGACAAAATCAGAAAACAAATTAACAAAACTAAAATAACTAATCAGAAAACAAATAAACAAAACCGAAAACCCAATGACAAAATCAGAAAACAAATTAACAAAACCAAAAACACAATAAACAAATCAGAAAACAAATGAACAAAACCAAAAACACAATGACAAAATCAGAAAAAAAATTAACAGAACTAAAATTACAAATCAAAAAACAAATAAACATCTTATTGGGGCGGGCACAGGGCCAACACCTTTTGTTAGTCTTAATCCAAATGGTAAGCTGGTCTTTGTTGAGCTTGGTGATGGCAGTGTTCTGGCTGAAGTGATGGTCTCGATTGTTGCTGAAGGCACAATAAGGTGTTAACTCGACTCTGGCACGTGAACTTTGTGAACACTTGGGTTTGCTCTCTGCCCCATGGAGTATGGTGACAGAGTGTCTGGCTGGTTGAGCTTCAGGTTTATCTCTTAGGCTATGTCCACACGAAGCCAGTGCATCCCCTATCCGATCTTGAGACAGCGTCGTCTCAAGAAAATATCTGCGTACACACGGCCGGCTGAAAACGATGTAGTATATATGCCCGACCAGTATGGGGCGCTGTAATTCTGCCACAGATATACACTATACACGGAGAAGAAGACTTTGAGCATGCGCATAACCTTGCGCGCTGCAGAAGAAGACGAAGACCTAAATATTTATTTTCTAATAAAAACAAGTTCTCAAATTGTTGCAGTCATATATTTAGAGTGTAGTAATTGGTGCCCTCATGTTTGTTGTTTGCTCTTCAATATACGGACTGAGTTCTGAGTGCTTTGGACATGCGGAAATTCTCTCTCCATTCATTTTCTCCAGGTTGCTCTCCTGGTTCTTTTCGCGGTGGATCTAAGAGCATGTGGCGTATGGTGTTGTCCATTATCGCTTGTTGCTCACCACAACTGCATAGAAGCAATAGATTTTGCTGTAATAAAGCTAGTAGGCTTAGTAGCTTCTGCAGCACGAACTCAATCATGTAGTCCGCCATTATTGTTGTTGCTGTTACGTGTGACGAGGCCGACACGTGATGCGATGACATCATCGTTTTCACAAAATATACGGATTGGCTGTACACACGACACCGCAAGGGTGTTGCAAAGGTGTTGTCGAAAGATTTATCCACTTTAGAACCCTGTTTCAAAAAATAGCGGATTCAGTCTCCCAAAACACCGGATCTGTGTGGACGAAAGGCCAATACGATACAAAATGTATATGGATACAGTGATTTTTGTCTCCGTGTGGACAGCCCCTTAGTCCTCTGGGTGATTGCTGGCCATCAAAGTCTTGGCACCAGGACCCATTTTTTAACCAAGTGGCCAAGTCGTTTAGGGTGTAGGTCCACCCAGAGTGATTGAACATGCATCTGCGGAAGTCCGCTCATTCTTTAGGGAGTAACTTACTAAGTAGGCGAGCTAAATGGGATCCAAATTGTAGCTCCACATGTCCTTCTGGACCCACAGTCTTTAATATTCCCACTCGTGACTGGATCTGGAGGGAAAACTTGTCAGAGGCTGCCACATCTCCTCTCCGGATGTCAGGTGAGTCCATCACTGCAGCAATCCTCTTAAGGGCTAATTGATGTGGCTGTGCAAACTTGTCATTTAGCGCGTGCATTGTATCGGTGAATAGTGTGGTAGAATGCAGGTAGGCATTGGCTATTAGCTTGGCCTCTTCCAGATGTATGTGGTCTATTAGAATTTGGAATTTGAACAGCTCGCTACTGTCAGGGAGCAATAGGTTTTCTAGGACAATCTTAAGGCGTACAAACTCATCCGGGTTTCAATGTGAGAGGTTTGGAATTGTTGGTCAACTGCAGTCTGGGGCTGGTGCATTGGCGGGATGTAAACTGGTTTACATTGCTCAGCAGCTGAGGCCTTTCTTTTGAAGAGTTGAAGCTTATTCATCATTGAGTCAAGGGGGTCTAACACTGGTGCTCACCTGGAAGGAGGCTCTCTCCAAAAACACAACGACAATTCAGAAAGCAAATAAACAAATCAGAAAACAAATGAACAAAACTAAAAACACAATGATAAAATAAGAAAACAAATGAACAAAACCAAAAACACAATGATAAAATCAGAAATCAAATGAACAAAATCACAATCACAATGACAAAATCAGAAAACAAATGAACAAAACCAAAAACAATGATAAAATCAGAAATCAAAAGAACAAAACAAAAAACAATGATAAAATCAGAAATCAAAAGAACAAAACCAAAAATACAATGACAAAATCAGAAAACAAATTAACAAAACTAAAATAACAAATCAGAAAACAAATAAACAAAACCGAAAACCCAAAGACAAAATCAGAAAACAAATTAACAAAACCAAAAACACAATGAACAAATCAGAAATCAAATGAACAAAATCAAAAACACAATGACAAAATCTGAAAACAAATTAACAGAACTAAAATTACAAATCAGAAAACAAATAAACATCTTATTGGGCGGGCACAGGGCCAACACCTCTTGTTAGTCTTAATCCAAATGGTAAGCTGTTCTTTGTTGAGCTTGGTGATGGCAGTGCTCTGGCTGAAGTGATGGTCTCAATTGTTGCTGAAGGCACAATAAGGTGTTAACTCGACTCTGGCACGTGAACTTTGTGAAGACTTGGGTTTGCTCTCTGCCCCATGGAGTATGGTGACAGAGTGTCTGGCTGGTTGAGCTTCAGGTTTATCTCTTAGTCCTCTGAGTGATTGCTGGCCATCAAAGTCTTGGCACCAGGACCCATTTTTTAACCAAGTGGCCAAGTCGTTTAGGGTGTAGGTCCACCCAGAGTGATTGAACATGCATCTGCGGAAGTCCGCTCATTCTTTAGGGAGTAACTTACTAAGTAGGCAAGCTAAATGGGATCCACATTGTAGCTCCACATCTCCTTCTGACTGGACTGGATCTGGAGGGAAAACTTGTCAGAGGCTGCCACATCTCCTCTCTGGATGTCAGGTGAGTCCATCACTGCAGCAATCCTCTTGAGGGCTAATTGATGTGGCTGTGCAAACTTGTCATTTAGCGCGTGCATTGTATCGGTGAATAGTGTGGTAGAATGCAGGTAGGCATTGGCTATTAGCTTGGCCTCTTCCAGATGTATGTGGTCTATTAGAATTTGGAATTTGAACAGCTCGCTACTGTCAGGGAGCAATAGGTTTTCTAGGACAATCTTAAGGCGTACAAACTCATCCGGGTTTCAACGTGAGAGATTTGGAATTGTTGGTCAACTGCAGTCTGGGGCTGGTGCATTGGCAGGATGTAAACTGGTTTACATTGCTAAGCAGCTGAGGCCTTTCTTTTGAAGAGTTGAAGCTTATTCATCATTGAGTCAAGGCGGTCTAACACTGGTGCTCACCTGGAAGGAGGCTCTCTCCAAAAACCCAACGACAATTCAGAAAGCAAATAAACAAATCAGAAAACAAATTAAAGCCGCAAGCGGCGATAAAGGCCCTCGCCTCCCTTGAGACCGCGGGGACACATGCACTCGTGCTTTAAAGCGTAAACTTCATGGTAAAAGGATTCTGAGGAGTTTTCTAAGACTCTAGCCGTGGCTCTGGAGGGGCCTCCTCTAAAGGAAGGATCCTGGCAATTGGGAAATGGAATTTATTTCCCAAAGGTTGCCTCTTCACAGACCCATTACGACCACAACCACAAATGTATCAAAAAACAAATTGATAACTTTTTTTTGCACACGTGTCTAGATGATACTCACCAAATTTGGAGCTGTTTAGACTTTAGACAGAAGGGGTGCGATTTAGGTGGTCACGCATTACACCCAACATAGTAGATTTTCTGTTGAGTTTACGATATGGCTGTAATAAACTTTTCAGTTTGCCCTGAGGTGTCCTATGGATGTACCAAGTTTTGTATTTCTACATTGGAATAAAGTTACTTTCACTTTCCATAGGCCCGATGTATTTTTACTTTTCTAGGGGT
Organism: Perccottus glenii; assembly: GCA_024416835.2. NCBI lineage: Eukaryota > Metazoa > Chordata > Actinopteri > Gobiiformes > Odontobutidae > Perccottus > Perccottus glenii. The sequence continues at coordinate 31,358,861 of CM044553.2, forward strand.
CGCCACTGAGTCATTTTTCGTATTTTTTTTTCGGGGACTTCAAATACATAAATTTTTCGCTGGGCTTGAAATCTGGGACCAATAAAAATGACTTTTAGTTGTACGTTTACTGGGTTAAATTGAGGATCATTTTGCAGAAAAATATGATAAAAATATATATCGGATTATAATAAAAAAATATAACTCGAGCAAAAGTCTAGAAAAACACTTGTCTCATTTACATACATGTGTTTAGCTCATTTTGCCCAAGTTTGGTGTCTGTGGAATGAAGCAGCTATTTTTTGTTGTTTTTTAAAAAAGAGGTGTATTCTAAGTCGGACCAAATTTTCAATTCAAAATGGCCGCCTTCCCGTGTGTGATAGGGTGTGGTCCCCATTGGCTTTTGTTCATAAGCCCATGGTGGATATGTGTACCAAGTTTCATTTGCCTACAACAAACTAAAAATTTCACTTCCCATTGACTTTTTTCACATTTTTGGGACGTTGCTATGGCAACACATTTATAGATAGGGGGTGGTTGTCATTGGCTTTTATGCTCGTCATGACATAAGAGATGTGTGTACCAAATTTTATGTCTCTATGACAAACTAAATTCTTGGGTCCCATTATAAGTTTGTAGGGGCGCTGGAGAGCCATTTCTAAAGATAACCCTTTTATTTACATATCTTTGTGTTCAGGTCATGAATGTGCACAAACGCCTTTTTGGTTCCAACTCGATCCGAGAAGGCGTTTGAGAGTTAAGAGACGTTTTATTTTCACAAAAATGGCCACCTAGTTACAGGCTTGCCACACCCATACCCGATAAGATATCAACAACAAAGTTACAACTTTGGTTGGCACATGTGTCTAGATGAAACTCACCAAATTTGGGGCCATTTAGATTAAAACACAATGATTTGCATCTTTCTGCGCAAGGGGTGCGATTTTAGTGGCCGCGCGTTTCACCCCACATGGCGGACTTCCTGTTAAGTTTAGGGTGTGACTGTCATTGACTTTTCTGTTTGCCCTGAGGTGTCCTATGGATATACCAAGTTTCATTTTTCTGCGTTGAAAAAAACTTACTTTCACTTTCCATAGGCCCAATGTATTTTGATTTTGTAGGGGTCGCCACTGAGTCATTTTTCGTTTTTTTTTCGGCGACTTCAAAAACGTACCATTTTCGCCGAGCTTGAAGTCTGGGACCAATAAAAATGACTTTTTGTGCATGTTCACTGGGTCAAATTTAGGATCATTTGGTCACAATAAAGATAAAAAAAAATCCGAGCAAAAACAATAGGCCCTCCCGGCCATCACCGGCTCGGGCCTAATTAAAGCCGCAAGCGGCGATAAAGGCCCTCGCCTCTCTTGAGACCGCGGGGACACATATATTCGGAGGATTGCATGTCGTGCTTTAAAGCAAATTTGGAGCTGTTTAGATGAAAAGCCTTTAGCACAAAGTGTACGATTTAGGTGGTCATGTATTCCACCCAACATAGTAGATTTTCTGTTGAGTTTACGGTATGGCTGTAATAAACTTTTCTGTTTGCCCTAAAGTGTCCTATGGATGTACCAAGTTTTGTATTTCTACATTGGAAAAATTTACTTTCATTTTCCATAGAACCAATTATTTTGACTTTTCTAGGGTCGCCACTGAGTCATTTTTCATATTTTTTTCGGGACTTCAAATACATACATTTTTGCCGAGCTTGAAGTCTGGGACCAATAAAAATTACTTTTAGTTGCACGTTTACTGGGTCAAATTGAGGATCATTTTGCAGAAAAATTATAATAAAAAAAATATATACCAAATTATAATAAAATAAAATATAACTCGAGCAAAAAGTCTAGAAAAACGCTTGTCTATTTTACATACATGTGTTTAGCTCATTTTGCCCAAGTTTGGTGTCTGTGGAATGAAGCAGCTATTTTCTGAGTTCTTTTAAAAGAGGTGTATTTTAAGTCGGTTCACATTTTCAATTCAAAATGGCCGCCTTCCCGTGTGTGATAGGGTGTGGTCCCCATTGGCTTTTTTGTTCATAAGCCCATGCTGGATGTGTGTACCAAGTTTCATTTGCCTACGACAAACTAAAATTTTCACTTCCCATTGACTTTTTCCAAATATTTGGGACGTTGCTATGGCAACACATTTATAGATAGGGGGTGGTTGTCATTGGCTTTTATGCTCGTCATGACATAAGAGATGTGTGTACCAAATTTTATGTCTCTATGACAAACTAAATTCTTGGGTCCCATTATAAGTTTGTAGGGGCGCTGGAGAGCCATTTCTAAAGATAACCCTTTTATTTACATATTTTTGTGTTCAGGTCATGAATGTGCACAAACGCCTTTTTGGGTCCAACTCGATCCGAGAAGGTGCTTGAGAGTTAAGAGACGTTTTATTTTCACAAAAATGGCCACCTCGTTACAGGCTTGCCACACCCATACCCGATAAGATATCAACAACAAAGTCACAACTTTGGTTGGCACATGTGTCTAGATGATACTCACCAAATTTGGGGCCATTTAGATTAAAACACAATGATTTGCATCTTTCTGCGCAAGGGTGCGAATTTAGTGGCGCGCCTTTCACCCCACATGGCGGACTTCCTGTTAAGTTTAGGGTGTGACTGTCATTGACTTTTCTGTTTGCCCTGAGGTGTCCTATGGATATACCAAGTTTCATTTTTCTACGTTGGAAAAAAGTTACTTTCACTTTCCATAGGCCCAATGTATTTTGACTTTTGTAGGGGTCGCCACTGAGTCATTTTTCGTATTTTTTTTTTCGGCGACTTCAAATACATAAATTTTTTGCCAGGCTTGAAGTCTGGGACCAATAAAAATGACTTTTAGTTGTTCGTTTACTGGGTTAAATTGAGGATCATTTTACAGAAAAATTATAATAAAAAATATATACCGAATTATAATAAAAAAATATAACTCGAGCAAAAAGTCTAGAAAAACACTTGTCTCATTTACATACATGTGTTTAGCTCATTTTGCCCAAGTTTGGTGTCTGTGGAATGAAGCAGCTTTTTTCTGTGTACTTTTAAAAAGAGGTGTATTTTAAGTCGGTTCACATTTTCAATTCAAAATGGCCGCCTTCCTGTGTGTGATAGGGTGTGGTCCCCATTGGCTTTTTGTTCATAAGCCCATGGTGGATGTGTGTACCAAGTTTTATTTGCCTACAACAAACTAAAAATTTCACTTCCCATTGACTTTTTCACATTTTTGGGACGTTGCTATGGCAACACATTTATAGATAGGGGTGGTTGTCATTGGCTTTTATGCTCGTCATGACATAAGAGATGTGTGTACAAAATTTTATGTCTCTATGACAATTTAAATTCTTGGGTCCATTATAAGTTTGTAGGGGCGCTGGTGAGAGCCATTTAAAGATAACCCTTTATTTACATATTTTTGTGTTCAGGTCATGAATGTGCACAAACGCCTTTTGGGTCCAACTCGATCCGAGAAGGCGTTGAGAGTTAAGAGACGCTTTATTTTCACAAAAATGGCCACCTCGTTACAGGCTTGCCACACCCATACCCGATAAGATATCAACAACAAAGTCACAACTTTGGTTGGCACACGTGTCTAGATGATACTCACCAAATTTGGGGCCATTTAGATTAAAACACAATGATTTGCATCTTTCTGCGCAAAGGGGTGCGATTTAGTGGCCGCTGCGTTTCACCCCACATGGCGGACTTCCTGTTAAGTTTAGGTGTGACTGTCATTGACTTTTCTGTTTGTTCCCTGAGGTGTCCTATGGATATACCAAGTTTCATTTTTCTACGTTGGAAAAAGTTACTTTCACTTTCCATAGGCCCAATGTATTTTGACTTTTGTAGGGTCGCCACTGAGTCATTTTTCGTATTTTTTTCAGCGACTTCAAATACATAAATTTTTGCCAGGCTTGAAGTCTGGGACCAATAAAAATGACTTTTAGTTGTTCGTTTACTGGGTTAAATTGAGGATCATTTTACAGAAAATTATAATAAAAATATATACCGAATTATAATAAAAAAATATAACTCGAGCAAAAGTCTAGAAAAACACTTGTCTCATTTACATACATGTGTTTAGCTCATTTTGCCCAAGTTTGGTGTCTGTGGAATGAAGCAGCTTTTTCTGTGTACTTTTAAAAAGAGGTGTATTTTAAGTCGGTTCACATTTTCAATTCAAAATGGCCGCCTTCCTGTGTGTGATAGGGTGTGGTCCCCATTGGCTTTTTTGTTCATAAGCCCATGGTGGATGTGTGTACCAAGTTTTATTTGCCTACAACAAACTAAAAATTTCACTTCCCATTGACTTTTTCACATTTTTTGGGACGCTATGGCAACACATTTATAGATAGGGGTGGTTGTCATTGGCTTTTATGCTCGTCATGACATAAGAGATGTGTGTACAAAATTTTATGTCTCTATGACAAACTAAATTCTTGGGTCCATTATAAGTTTGTAGGGGCGCTGGAGAGCCATTTCTAAAGATAACCCTTTTATTTACATATTTTTGTGTTCAGGTCATGAATGTGCACAAACGCCTTTTTGGGTCCAACTCGATCCGAGAAGGCGCTTTGAGAGTTAAGAGACGCTTTATTTTCACAAAATGGCCACCTCGTTACAGGCTTGCCACACCCATACCCGATAAGATATCAACAACAAAGTCACAACTTTGGTTGGCACACGTGTCTAGATGATACTCACCAAATTTGGGGCCATTTAGATTAAAACACAATGATTTGCATCTTTCTGCGCAAGGGGTGCGATTTTAGTGGCCGCTGCTTTCACCCCACATGGCGGACTTCCTGTTTAGTTTAGGGTGTGACTGTCATTGACTTTTCTGTTTGCCCTGAGGTGTCCTATGGATATACCAAGTTTCATTTTTCTACGTTGGAAAAAGTTACTTTCACTTTCCATAGGCCCAATGTATTTTGATTTTGTAGGGTCGCCACTGAGTCATTTTTCGTATTTTTTTCGGCTCTTCAAATACATACCATTTTGCCGAGCTTGAAGTCTGGGACCAATATAATGACTTTTTGTGCATGTTCACTGGGTCAAATTTAGGATCATTTGGTCACAATAAAGATAAAAAAAAAAAAAAAAAAAAATCCGAGCAAAAACAATAGGCCCTCGAGCAAAAAAGTCTAGAAAAACACTTGTCTCATTTACATACATGTGTTTAGCTCATTTTGCCCAAGTTTGGTGTCTGTGGAATGAAGCAGCTTTTTCTGTGTACTTTTAAAAAGAGGTGTATTTTAAGTCGGTTCACATTTTCAATTCAAAATGGCCGCCTTCCTGTGTGTGATAGGGTGTGGTCCCCATTGGCTTTTTTGTTCATAAGCCCATGGTGGATGTGTGTACCAAGTTTTATTTGCCTACAACAAACTAAAAATTTCACTTCCCATTGACTTTTTTCACATTTTTTGGGACGTTGCTATGGCAACACATTTATAGATAGGGGGTGGTTGTCATTGGCTTTTATGCTCACATGACATAAGAGATGTGTGTACAAAATTTTATGTCTCTATGACAAACTAAATTCTTGGGTCCATTATAAGTTTGTAGGGGCGCTGGAGAGCCATTTCTAAAGATAACCCTTTTATTTACATATTTTTGTGTTCAGGTCATGAATGTGCACAAACGCCTTTTTGGGTCCAACTCGATCCGAGAAGGCGCTTGAGAGTTAAGAGACGCTTTATTTTCACAAAAATGGCCACCTCGTTACAGGCTTGCCACACCCATACCCGATAAGATATCAACAACAAAGTCACAACTTTGGTTGGCACACGTGTCTAGATGATACTCACCAAATTTGGGGCCATTTAGATTAAAACACAATGATTTGCATCTTTCTGCGCAAGTGCGATTTTAGTGGCCGCGCTGCTTCACCCCACATGGCGGACTTCCTGTTTAGTTTAGGTGTGACTGTCATTGACTTTTCTGTTTGTTCTGAGGTGTCCTATGGATATACCAAGTTTCATTTTTCTACGTTGGAAAAAGTTACTTTCACTTTCCATAGGCCCAATGTATTTTGATTTTGTAGGGTCGCCACTGAGTCATTTTTCGTATTTTTTTCGGCGTCTTCAAATACATACCATTTTTGCCGAGCTTGAAGTCTGGGACCAATATAATGACTTTTTGTGCATGTTCACTGGGTCAAATTTAGGATCATTTGGTCACAATAAAGATAAAAAAAAAAAAAAAAAAAAAAAAAAATCCGAGCAAAAACAATAGGCCCTCCCGCCATCACCGCTCGGGCCTAATAATTAAAGCCGCAAGCGGCGATAAAGGCCCTCGCCTCCCTTGAGACTGGGACACATGCACTGGAGGAGTGCATTTCGTGGCTTTAAAGCGTAAACTTTACGGTAAAAGGATTCTGAGGAGTTTTCTAAGACTCTAGCCGTGGCTCTGAGGGGCCTCTCTAAAGGAAGGATCCTGGCAATTGGGAAATGACATTTATTTCCCAAAGGTTGCCTCTTCACAGACTCATTACGACCACAGCCACAAATGTATCAAAAAACAAATTGATAACTTTTTTTTGCACACGTGTCTAGATGATACTCACCAAATTTGGAGCTGTTTAGATGAAAAGCCTTTAGACAGAAGGGGTGCGATTTAGGTGGTCACGCATTCCACCCAACATAGATTTTCTGTTGAGTTTACGGTATGGCTGTAATAAACTTTTCTGTTTGCCCTGAGGTGTCCTATGGATGTACCAAGTTTTGTATTTCTACATTGGAAAAATGTACTTTCATTTTCCATAGAACCAATGTATTTTGACTTTTCTAGGGGTCGCCACTGAGTCATTTTTTGTATTTTTTTTCGGGGACTTCAAATACATAAATTTTTCGCTGGGCTTGAAGTCTGGGACCAATAAATATGACTTTTAGTTGCACGTTTACTGGGTCAAATTTAGGATCATTTTGCAGAAAAAATATGATAAAAAAATATATACCGAATTATAATAAAAAAAATATAACTCGAGCAAAAAAGTCTAGAAAAACGCTTGTCTATTTTACATACATGTGTTTAGCTCATTTTGCCCAAGTTTGGTGTCTGTGAAATGAAGCAGCTATTGTCTGTGTACTTTTAAAAAAGAGGTGTATTTTAAGTCGGTTCACATTTTCAATTCAAAATGGCCGCCTTCCCGTGTGTGATAGGGTGTGGTCCCCATTGGCTTTTTTGTTCAAAAGCCCATGCTGGATGTGTGTACCAAGTTTCATTTGCCTACGACAAACTAAAATTTTCACTTCCCATTGACTTTTTCCAAATATTTGGGACGTTGCTATGGCAACACATTTATAGATAGGGGGTGGTTATCATTGGCTTTTATGCTCGTCATGACATAAGAGATGTGAGTACCAAATTTCATGTCTCTATGACAAACTAAATTCTTGGGTCCCATTATATGTTTGTAGGGGGCGCTGGAGAGCCATTTCTAAAGATAACCCTTTTATTTACATATCTTTGTGTTCAGGTCATGAATGTGCACAAACGCCTTTTTGGGTCCAACTCGATCCGAGAAGGCGTTTGAGAGTTAAGAGACGTTTTATTTTCATAAAAATGGCCACCTCGTTACAGGCTTGCCACACCCATACCTGATAAGATATCAACAACAAAGTCACAACTTTGGTTGGCACATGTGTCTAGATGATACTCACCAAATTTGGGGCCATTTAGATTAAAACACAATGATTTGCATCTTTTTGCGCAAGGGGTGCGATTTTAGTGGCCGCGCTTTTCACCCCACATGGCGGACTTCCTGTTGAGTTTAGGGTGTGGCTGTCATTGACTTTTCTGTTTGCCCTGAGGTGTCCTATGGATGTATCAAGTTTTATTTTTCTACATTGGAATAAAGTTACTTTCACTTTCCATAGGCCCGATGTATTTTGACTTTTCTAGGGGTCGCCACTGAGTCATTTTTCGTATTTTTTTTTTCGGGGACTTCCAATACATACATTTTTTGCCGGGCTTGAAGTCTGGGACCAATAAAAATGACTTTTAGTTGTTCGTTTACTGGGTTAAATTGAGGATCATTTTGCAGAAAAATTATAATAAAAAAATATATACCGAATTATAATAAAAATATAACTCGAGCAAAAAGTCTAGAAAAACACTTGTCTATTTTACATACATGTGTTTAGCTCATTTTGCCCAAGTTTGGTGTCTGTGGAATGAAGCAGCTATTGTCTGTGTACTTTTAAAAAAGAGGTGTATTTTAAGTCGGTTCACATTTTCAATTCAAAATGGCTGCCTTCCTGTGTGTGATAGGGTGTGGTCCCCATTGGCTTTTTGTTCATATGCCCATGCTGGATGTGTGTACCAGGTTTCATTTGCCTACAACAAACTAAAATTTTCACTTCCCATTGACTTTTTCCACATTTTTGGGACGTTGCTATGGCAACACATTTATAGTTAGGGGGTGGTTGTCATTGGCTTTTATGCTCGTCATGACATAAGAGATGTGGGTACCAAATTTTATGTCTCTATGACAAACTAAATTCTTGGGTCCCATTATAAGTTTGTAGGGGCGCTGGAGAGCCATTTCTAAAGATAACCCTTTTATTTACATATCTTTGTGTTCAGGTCATGAATGTGCACAAACGCCTTTTTGGGTCCAACTCGATCCGAGAAGGCGTTTGAGAGTTAAGAGACGTTTATTTTCACAAAATGGCCACCTCGTTACAGGCTTGCCACACCCATACCCAATAAGATATCAACAACAAAGTCACAACTTTGGTTGGCACACGTGTCTAGATGATACTCACCAAATTTGGGGCCATTTAGATTAAAACACAATGATTTGCATCTTTCTGCGCAAGGGGTGCGATTTTAGTGGCCGCGCGTTTCACCCAACATGGCGGACTTCCAGTTAAGTTTAGGGTGTGGCTGTCATTGACTTTCCTGTTTGCCCTGAGGTGTCCTATGGATGTACCAAGTTTCATTTTTCTACGTTGGAAAAAAGTTACTTTCACTTTCCATAGGCCCAATGTATTTTGACTCTTCTAGGGGCCGCCACTGAGTCATTTTTTGTAATTTTTTTTCGGGGACTTCAAATACATAAATTTTTCGCCGAGCTTGAAGGCTGGGACCAATAAAAATGACTTTTCATTCATGTTCACTGGGTCAAATTTAGGATCATAGGTGGAGAAGAATAAAACTAAGAAATTAAAGCAAGCGGCGATAAAGGCCCTCGCCTCTCTTGAGACCGCGGGGACACATGCACTCGGAGGATTGCATTTCGTGCTTTAAAGCGTAAACTTCACGGTAAAAGGATTCTGAGGAGTTTTCTAAGACTCTAGCCGTGGCTCTGGAGGGGCCTCCTCTAAAGGAAGGATCCTGGCAATTGGGAAATGGCATTTATTTCCCAATAGTTGCCTCTTCACAGACTCATTACGACCACAGCCACAAATGTATCAAAAACAAATTGATAACTTTTTTGCACACGTGTCTAGATGATACTCACCAAATTTGGAGCTGTTTAGATGAAAAGCCTTTAGACAGAAGGGGTGCGATTTAGGTGGTCACGCATTTCACCCAACATAGTAGATTTTCTGTTGAGTTTACGGTATGGCTGTAATAAACTTTTCTGTTTGCCCTGAGGTGTCCTATGGATGTACCAAGTTTTGTATTTCTACATTGGAAAAATTTACTTTCATTTTCCATAGAACCAATGTATTTTGACTTTTCTAGGGTCGCCACTGAGTCATTTTTCGATTTTTTTCGGGACTTCAAATACATAAATTTTTCGCTGGGCTTGAAGTCTGGGACCAATAAAAATTACTTTTAGTTGCACGTTTACTGGGTCAAATTTAAGATCATTTTGCAAAAAAATTTGTATAAAAAATATATACCAAATTATAATAAAAAAAAATATAACTCGAGCAAAAAAGTCTAGAAAACGCTTGTCTATTTTACATACATGTGTTTAGCTCATTTTGCCCAAGTTTGGTGTCTGTGGAATGAAGCAGCTATTGTCTGTGTGCTTTTAAAAAAGAGGTGTATTTTAAGTCGGTTCACATTTTCAATTCAAAATGGCCGCCTTCCCGTGTGTGATAGGGTGTGGTCCCGATTGGCTTTTTTGTTCATAAGCCCATGGTGGATGTGTGTACCAAGTTTCATTTGCCTACAACAAACTAAAAATTTCACTTCCCATTGACTTTTTCCACATTTTTTGGACGTTGCTATGGCAACACATTTATAGATAGGGGGTGGTTGTCATTGACTTTTCTGTCTGCCCTGAGATGTCCTATGGATGTACCAAGTTTCATTTTTCTACGTTGGAAAAAGTTACTTTCACTTTCCATAGGCCCAATGTATTTTGATTTTGTAGGGTCGCCACTGAGTCATTTTTCGTATTTTTTTCGGGACTTCAAATACATAAATTTTTCGCTGGGCTTGAAGTCTGGGACCAATAAAATGACTTTTAGCACGTTTACTGGGTCAAATTTAAGATCATTTTGCAAAAAAATTTGTATAAAAAATATATACCAAATTATAATAAAAAAAAATATAACTCGAGCAAAAAAGTCTAGAAAAACGCTTGTCTATTTTACATACATGTGTTTAGCTCATTTTGCCCAAGTTTGGTGTCTGTGGAATGAAGCAGCTATTGTCTGTGTACTTTTAAAAGAGGTGTATTTTAAGTCGGTTCACATTTTCAATTCAAAATGGCCGCCTTCCCGTGTGTGATAGGTGTGGTCCCCATTGGCTTTTTTGTTCATAAGCCCATGGTGGATGTGTGTACCAAGTTTCATTTGCCTACAACAAACTAAAAATTTCACTTCCCATTGACTTTTTCCACATTTTTTGGACGTTGCTATGGCAACACATTTATAGATAGGGGGTGGTTGTCATTGACTTTTCTGTTTGTTCTGAGATGTCCTATGGATGTACCAAGTTTCATTTTTCTACGTTGGAAAAAGTTACTTTCACTTTCCATAGGCCCAATGTATTTTGATTTTGTAGGGTCGCCACTGAGTCATTTTTCGTATTTTTTTCGGGACTTCAAATACATAAATTTTTCGCTGGGCTTGAAGTCTGGGACCAATAAAAATGACTTTTAGTTGCACGTTTACTGGGTCAAATTTAAGATCATTTTGCAAAAAATTTGTATAAAAATATATACCAAATTATAATAAAAAAATATAACTCGAGCAAAAAGTCTAGAAAAACGCTTGTCTATTTTACATACATGTGTTTAGCTCATTTTGCCCAAGTTTGGTGTCTGTGGAATGAAGCAGCTATTGTCTGTGTACTTTTAAAAGAGGTGTATTTTAAGTCGGTTCACATTTTCAATTCAAAATGGCCGCCTTCCCGTGTGTGATAGGGTGTGGTCCCCATTGGCTTTTTTGTTCATAAGCCCATGGTGGATGTGTGTACCAAGTTTCATTTGCCTACAACAAACTAAAAATTTCACTTCCCATTGACTTTTTCCACATTTTTGGACGTTGCTATGGCAACACATTTATAGATAGGGGTGGTTGTCATTGACTTTTCTGTTTGTTCCCTGAGATGTCCTATGGATGTACCAAGTTTCATTTTTCTACGTTGGAAAAAGTTACTTTCACTTTCCATAGGCCCAATGTATTTTGATTTTGTAGGGTCGCCACTGAGTCATTTTTCGTATTTTTTTCGGGACTTCAAATACATAAATTTTTCGCTGGGCTTGAAGTCTGGGACCAATAAAATGACTTTTAGTTGCACGTTTACTGGGTCAAATTTAAGATCATTTTGCAAAAAATTTGTATAAAAATATATACCAAATTATAATAAAAAAATATAACTCGAGCAAAAAAGTCTAGAAAAACGCTTGTCTATTTTACATACATGTGTTTAGCTCATTTTGCCCAAGTTTGGTGTCTGTGGAATGAAGCAGCTATTGTCTGTGTACTTTTAAAAGAGGTGTATTTTAAGTCGGTTCACATTTTCAATTCAAAATGGCCGCCTTCCCGTGTGTGATAGGGTGTGGTCCCCATTGGCTTTTTTGTTCATAAGCCCATGGTGGATGTGTGTACCAAGTTTCATTTGCCTACAACAAACTAAAAATTTCACTTCCCATTGACTTTTTCCACATTTTTTGGACGTTGCTATGGCAACACATTTATAGATAGGGGGTGGTTGTCATTGACTTTTCTGTTTGTTCTGAGATGTCCTATGGATGTACCAAGTTTCATTTTTCTACGTTGGAAAAAAGTTACTTTCACTTTCCATAGGCCCAATGTATTTTGATTTTGTAGGGGTCGCCACTGAGTCATTTTTCGTATTTTTCTTCGCGACTTCAAATACATAAATTTTTCTGGGCTTGAAGGCTGGGACCAATAAAAATGACTTTTCGTTCATGTTCACTGGGTCAAATTTAGAATCTTAGGTCGACAATAAAAAAAAAAAAAAATAAATAAATAAATAATCCGAGAAAAACAATAGGCCCTCCCGCCATCACCGGCTCGGCCTAATTAAAGCTGCAAGCGATAAAGGCCTCGCCTCCCTTGAGACCGCTGGGACACATGCACTCGTGCTTTAAAGCGTAAACTTCACGGTAAAAGGATTATGAGGAGTTTTCTAAGACTCTAGCCGTGGCTCTGGAGGGGCCTCCTCTAAAGGAAGGATCCTGGCAATTGGGAAATGGCATTTATTTCCCAAAGGTTGCCTCTTCACAGACCCATTACGACCACAGCCACAAATGTATCAAAAACAAATTGATAACTTTTTTTGCACAGTGTCTAGATGATACTCACCAAATTTGGAGCTGTTTAGACTTTAGACAGAAGGGGTGCGATTTAGGTGGTCACGCATTACACCCAACATAGTAGATTTTCTGTTGAGTTTACGATATGGCTGTAATAAACTTTTCAGTTTGCCCTGAGGTGACCTATGGATGTACCAAGTTTTGTATTTCTACATTGGAATAAAGTTACTTTCACTTTCCATAGGCCCGATGTATTTTTACTTTTCTAGGGTCGCCACTGAGTCATTTTTCGTATTTTTTTCGGGACTTCAAATACATAAATTTTTCGCTGGGCTTGAAATCTGGGACCAATAAAAATGACTTTTAGTTGTACGCTTTACTGGGTTAAATTGAGGATCATTTTGCAGAAAAATATGATAAAAAATATATACCGGATTATAATAAAAAAAAATATAACTCGAGCAAAAAAGTCTAGAAAAACACTTGTCTCATTTACATACATGTGTTTAGCTCATTTTGCCCAAGTTTGGTGTCTGTGGAATGAAGCAGCTATTTTCTGAGTTCTTTTAAAAAAGAGGTGTATTTTAAGTCGGTTCACATTTTCAATTCAAAATGGCCGCCTTCCCGTGTGTGATAGGGTGTAGTCCCCATTGGCTTTTTTGTTCATAAGCCCATGCTGGATGTGTGTACCAAGTTTCATTTGCCTACGACAAACTAAAATTTTCACTTCCCATTGACTTTTTCCAAATATTTGGGACGTTGCTATGGCAACACATTTATAGATAGGGGGTGGTTGTCATTGGCTTTTATGCTCGTCATGACATAAGAGATGTGTGTACCAAATTTTATGTCTCTATGACAAACTAAATTCTTGGGTCCCATTATAAGTTTGTAGGGGGCGCTGGAGAGCCATTTCTAAAGATAACCCTTTTATTTACATATTTTTGTGTTCAGGTCATGAATGTGCACAAACGCTTTTTGGGTCCAACTCGATCCGAGAAGCCGCTTTGAGAGTTAAGAGACGCTTTATTTTCACAAAAATGGCCACCTCGTTACAGGCTTGCCACACCCATACCCGATAAGATATCAACAACAAAGTCACAACTTTGGTTGGCACATGTGTCTAGATGATACTCACCAAATTTGGGGCCATTTAGATTAAAACACAATGATTTGCATCTTTCTGCGCAAGGGGTGCGAATTTAGTGGCCGCGCTTTCACCCCACATGGCGGACTTCCTGTTAAGTTTAGGTGTGACTGTCATTGACTTTTCTGTTTGCCCTGAGGTGTCCTATGGATATACCAAGTTTCATTTTTCTACGTTGGAAAAAGTTACTTTCACTTTCCATAGGCCCAATGTATTTTGACTTTCTAGGGGCCGCCACTGAGTCATTTTTCGTATTTATTTTTTCGGGACTTCAAATACATACATTTTTGCCGGGCTTGAAGTCTGGGACCAATAAAAATGACTTTTAGTTGTTCGTTTACTGGGTTAAATTGAGGATGATTTTGCAGAAAAATTATAATAAAAAATATATACCAAATTATAATAAAAAAATATAACTCGAGCAAAAGTCTAGAAAAACACTTGTCTCATTTACATACATGTGTTTAGCTCATTTTGCCCAAGTTTGGTGTCTGTGGAATGAAGCAGCTTTTTCTGTGTACTTTTAAAAGAGGTGTATTTTAAGTCGGTTCACATTTTCAATTCAAAATAACCGCCTTCCTGTGTGTGATAGGGTGTGGTCCCCATTGGCTTTTTGTTCATAAGCCCATGGTGGATGTGTGTACCAAGTTTTATTTGCCTACAACAAACTAAAAATTTCCACTTCCCATTGACTTTTTCACATTTTTGGGACGTTGCTATGGCAACACATTTATAGATAGGGGTGGTTGTCATTGGCTTTTATGCTCGTCATGACATAAGAGATGTGTGTACAAAATTTTATGTCTCTATGACAAACTAAATTCTTGGGTCCATTATAAGTTTGTAGGGGCGCTGGAGAGCCATTTCTAAAGATAACCCTTTTATTTACATATTTTTGTGTTCAGGTCATGAATGTGCACAAACGCCTTTTTGGGTCCAACTCGATCCGAGAAGGCGTTTGAGAGTTAAGAGACGCTTTATTTTCACAAAAATGGCCACCTCGTTACAGGCTTGCCACACCCATACCCGATAAGATATCAAAAACAAAGTCACAACTTTGGTTGGCACACGTGTCTAGATGATACTCACCAAATTTGGGGCCATTTAGATTAAAACACAATGATTTGCATCTTTCTGCGCAAGGGGTGCGATTTTAGTGGCGCGTTTCACCCCACATGGCGGACTTCCTGTTAAGTTTAGGGTGTGACTGTCATTGACTTTTCTGTTTGCCCTGAGGTGTCCTATGGATATACCAAGTTTCATTTTTCTACGTTGGAAAAAGTTACTTTCACTTTCCATAGGCCCAATGTATTTTGATTTTGTAGGGTCGCCACTGAGTCATTTTTCGTATTTTTTTTTCTGCGACTTCAAATACATAAATTTTTCGCCGAGCTTGAAGTCTGGGACCAATAAAATGACTTTTCGTGCATGTTCACTGGGTCAAATTTAGGATCATAGGTCGACAAGAAAGATAAAAAAAAAAAAAAAAAAAAAAAAAAATCCGAGCAAAACAATAGGCCCTCCCGGCCATCACCGGCTCGGGCCTAATTAAAGCCGCAGCGGCGATAAAGGCCCTCGCCTCCTTGAGACCGCTGGGACACATGCACTCGGAGGATTTCATTTCGTGCTTTAAAGCGTAAACTTCACGGTAATGTCAAATAACCGGGCCTGTGCTACTGCTTGGGCCTGCTACACCACCTTGTAACCTAACTTTAGAGTTAAAGGTCTCCACAATCCCTGGTTTTCCTGGGAGCTGTCTGAACCTTTGGAAATAATAGATTATGCTTGGGCTAAGGCGAAAAACAAAGTACTGGCTGGAGATTTGAGATGACTCAGGAATCGCTGCACCCCCTGTTTAAAAACAAAATGTAAATATAACTTGTCTAAAAGTACAAGGTTACAAGTTCCAAATGATTCTGAGGAGTTTTCTAAGACTCTAGCCTTGGCTCTGGAGGGGCCTCCTCTAAAGGAAGGATCCTGGCAATTGGGAAATGGCATTTATTTCCCAAAGAAATGGCTGCCTCTTCACAGACTCATTACGACCACAGCCACAAATCTATCAAAAACAAATTGATAATTTTTTTGGCACACGTCTAGATGATACTCAACAAATTTGGAGCTGTTTAGCTGAAAAGCCTTTAGACACAAGGGGTGCAATTTAGGTGGTCACGCATACACCCAACATAGTAGATTTCCTGTTGAGTTTACGATATGGCTGTAATACATTTTTCTGTTCGCCCTGAGGTGTCCTATGGATGTACCAAGTTTCATTTTTCTACGTTGGAAAAAGTTACTTTCACTTTCCATAGGCCCAATGTATTTTGACTTTTGTAGGGGTCGCCACTGAGTCATTTTTCATATTTTTCGACTTCAAATACATAAATTTTTCACGAGCTTGAAGTCTGGGACCAATAAAAATGACTTTTAGTTGCACGTTTACTGGGTCAAATTGAGGATCATTTTGCAGAAAAATTATATAAAAAATATATACCGAATTATAATAAAAAAATATAACTCGAGCAAAAAGTCTAGAAAAACACTTGTCTCTTTTACATACATGTGTTTAGCTCATTTTGCCCAAGTTTGGTGTCTGTGGAATGAAGCAGCTTTTTCTGTGTACTTTTAAAAAGAGGTGTATTTTAAGTCGGTTCACATTTTCAATTCAAAATGGCCGCCTTCCTGTGTGTGATAGGGTGTGGTCCCCATTATTTTTTGTTCATAAGCCCATGGTGGATGTGTGTACCAAGTTTTATTTGCCTACAACAAACTAAAAATTTCACTTCCCATTGACTTTTTTCACATTTTTTGGGACGTTGCTATGGCAACACATTTATAGATAGGGGGTGGTTGTCATTGGCTTTTATGCTCGTCATGACATAAGAGATGTGTGTACAAAATTTTATGTCTCTATGACAAACTAAATTCTTGGGTCCATTATAAGTTTGTAGGGGCGCTGGAGAGCCATTTCTAAAGATAACCCTTTTATTTACATATTTTTGTGTTCAGGTCATGAATGTGCACAAACGCCTTTTTGGGTCCAACTCGATCCGAGAAGGCGTTTGAGAGTTAAGAGACGTTTTATTTTCACAAAAATGGCCACCTCGTTACAGGCTTGCCACACCCATACCCGATAAGATATCAACAACAAAGTCACAACTTTGGTTGGCACACGTGTCTAGATGATACTCACCAAATTTGGGGCCATTTAGATTAAAACACAATGATTTGCATCTTTCTGCGCAAAGTGCGATTTTAGTGGCGCGCGTTTCACCCCACACATGGCGGACTTCCTGTTTAGTTTAGGGTGTGGCTGTCATTGACTTTTCTGTTTGCCCTGAGGTGTCCTATTGATGTACTAAGTTTCATTTTTCTACGTTGGAAAAAAGTTACTTTCACTTTCCATAGGCCCAATGTATTTTGACTTTTCTAGGGGTCGCCACTGAGTCATTTTTCATTTTTTTTTCGGGACTTCAAATACATATATTTTTCGCCGGGCTTGAAGTCTGGGACCAATAAAAATGACTTTTAGTTGTTGGTTTACTGGGTCAAATTGAGAATCATTTTGCAGAAAAATTATAATAAAAAATATATACCGAATTATAATAAAAAAAAATATAACTCGAGCAAAAAAGTCTAGAAAAACACTTGTCTCATTTACATACATGCGTTTAGCTCATTTTGCCCAAGATTGGTGTCTGTGGAATGAAGCAGCTATTTTTTGTTGTTTTTAAAAAGAGGTGTATTCTAAGTCGGACCAAATTTTCAATTCAAAATGGCCGCCTTCCGTGTGTGATAGGGTGTGGTCCCCATTGGCTTTTTTGTTCATAAGCCCATGGTGGATATGTGTACCAAGTTTCATTTGCCTACAACAAACTAAAAATTTCACTTCCCATTGACTTTTTCCACATTTTTGGGACGTTGCTATGGCAACACATTTATAGATAGGGGGTGGTTGTCATTGGCTTTTATGCTCGTCATGACATAAGAGATGTGTGTACCAAATTTTATGTCTCTATGACAAACTAAATTCTTGGGTCCCATTATAAGTTTGTAGGGGCGCTGGAGAGCCATTTCTAAAGATAACCCTTTTATTTACATATCTTTGTGTTCAGGTCATGAATGTGCACAAACGCCTTTTTGGTTCCAACTCGATCCGAGAAGGCGTTTGAGAGTTAAGAGACGTTTTATTTTCACAAAAATGGCCACCTCGTTACAGGCTTGCTACACCCATACCCGATAAGATATCAACAACAAAGTTACAACTTTGGTTGGCACACGTGTCTAGATGATACTCACCAAATTTGGGGCCATTTAGATTAAAACACAATGATTTGCATCTTTCTGCGCAAGGGGTGCGATTTTAGTGGCCGCGCGTTTCACCCCACATGGCGGACTTCCTGTTGAGTCTAGGGTGTGACTGTCATTGACTTTTCTGTTTGCCCTGAGGTGTCCTATGGATATACCAAGTTTCATTTTTCTGTGTTGAAAAAAACTTACTTTCACTTTCCATAGGCCCAATGTATTTTGATTTTGTAGGGGTCGCCACTGAGTCATTTTTCGTTTTTTTTTTTTCGGCGACTTCAAATACATAAATTTTTCGCTGAGCTTGAAGTCTGGGACCAATATAATGACTTTTCGTGCATGTTCACTGGGTCAAATTTAGGATCATAGGTCGACAAGAAAGATAAAAAAAAAAAAAAAAAAAATCCGAGCAAAAACAATAGGCCCTCCCGGCCATCACCGGCTCGGGCCTAAAAAATATATTTCAACCCAGTCCCATGACAACAACGGCCCTCGCGTCCAAACAAACGTACCGGCCCACCGGGAATTTTCCCGGTGCTCCCGATTAGCCAATCCGGGCCTGCAATTTGTGTACACTTTTTGACATTTTTAAAGCAGTTAATTACTTTAATATTACGTTACAATACACTATGGCATTAGGCATAGCAATACGACATTGAATGGCCAAAGAATTTTCAAACAGAACGGAGAGCGGGAAGCAGACAACCATGGCTTTGTCGTCGATGTCGTCAGAAGAACTCCTATTAAAATTAAACGAGGCCGGACTCGAATTCTCAGAGGAAGAAAAGAGAAAATTCAAAGGTGAGTTTTATATTTAATCAAATCAAAAATGTATAAAATGTTACAACTATTTATGGCATTAGCAAGTGTAACGTTATTTAACGTTAGCTTATTGTTGTAATGAAGACAAGAGCCTGGTCTGTCAACGGTCTCCCTCTACAGCAGCAGCGCGCCAGCGCCGCGTCAGGCACGCTTCTGGTGTGTAAAGACACAGAATCCGCCACGCTTCTGGGACGTTTCTGGGACGCTTCAGACACGCGGCGCTCACGCCACGCAGCCAGTGTGTCACCGGCCTTATGATAGTCGCGGTGTCTCACACACACACACACTCTCTGTCGCTCACTCGCGCGAACACACACACACACACACACACACACACACACACACACACACACACACACACACACACACACACACACTCACTCACTCACTCACTCACTCACACACTCACTCACTCACTGTTGCTCGCTCACATACTTAATTACTCTTGACAGAACCGTCGTGGTGGACCGTTAAAAATTAAACATGCTAGTCTTTTTGTCATGATGTCGTTAAGCATCGCAGACGCTACATTGGTTGTCGCCTATTATGACAAGCTATACAAGATGAAACTATTGAATCTTGCGTCCCGACGCCCGTTGTCGTTTACGAATCCCCACGACACCCTACGTCAAACGGATCTGTTAAAATCGTGTAATCTGAGCCAGGCATTAATTTAACGTTTGACATTCGTTACACATACCTTCCAACTATGTGCATTTCATGTTTTCAGCCCAAACCCAACTCCGATATACAAATAACGTCCGTCTTGTGCATGTTCAAAGTATATCTTGCAAAATTCCAGACAAACTTGTGAAGTGTGTTCTTTGTGGTCTGCCCATCACTCTTTCCCTGTTTTTAAAATAGTGTGATTAACGTTACCTGATTCTGCCCTATCTATAAGTCATATACATTTCATTCATTGTATTAAATACGTTTTTGAAACTTAGCAAATGTCTCTTTGACTCTTAGATTTTGAAGTTGATGGGGAAACTGTCAATGCTGGTCTAACGGATCACATGATAGCACAACTTTTTGAGAAGTCTTTTAAGAAGCAAGTTAAATTTATCAAACTTATCCAACAACTTAAAGAGAACCAGAGTGAAGAACTGTCTGAAAGTCTGACTACACCTTCAGCTTTGAGGCAAGTATTAGTATTTTTTTTATTTATGTTCCTTTATATTTTCTTCTGATTGACTGACTTTCTTTAAGTCCTTAAATTTATTTTATTTTTTGCCAGAATGACTGATGTCAGTCTTGATAAAGCACAGTAAAACTGCACTTCAAATTCAAGTCTGAAAGATTTCACAGAAGTCACTTTATTATTAAAAGTCTATTCACCCAAAACTCTGATGCTTCAAAACTTCAATGAAGAGATCGCAAAATAAGTCCAAATGAATTAAGTCGGTTAATTTGTTTATTTAAAATCTGGCCATCATTTTATGTTACAAAAGTGCATAATGCTGCAAATTTTTGTTGGTTTCAACATACAATTCTGTGAAGTGATTTCAGTATATGTGAGTACTTTTAGAACATTCCAGAACATTTTATCAATGGCTGCGTTTACATGGACACTTGTAATTGAATTGATGGCTCAATCGGACTAAAAACATGTAAACACCTTGATCGATCTGATTTAGCTTGATCCGGATGAAATTTCGATCGGATTGAATTGGGTGGTTTATCCCTTTGTAATCCGATCGAGAGAACATGTAATTACTTGCTCGGATTGAAAATCGAAACTGAAAGGACTGTGCAATGACATTAAATAGCGTAATGACGTATGACGCGTGGAACGAGCTGTTCTTCCTGTTGAATTAAGTGTTATATTAATACGTTTCCCGTCATTCTAAAATCCTCATTTCACTCACGTCTCTGTGAAGTGAAGCAGGACAATGTCCCACCAGTCCTTGTTTTGGATTCTCATCCACAGACGTCTGGTTTTGGCTGCGGGGAGGGGCATTTTTCCTGCGTGATCAATAAGCAGCACTGCAAACCGGTTAATCTGCTCTAAATTATGACTCACATTTCACTGCTGGTTATATATGCTGTATATAATTTTGTACGTGACGAATAAAAATCTTGAATCTTGAAACCAGAGATGAATTAATATTACGTCTGCTGTTTAAAACAAATAAATAACCAATAAAGGAGAATATTTATGCGCGAACAGCGGGAAACTGTATAAAACATCAAATCTGATTTGAAACTTGTGACGTATAAACGCGCACATCAACCCGATTACTTTATTTATCATTCATGTATACACCTTGTTCAGATTCATCAATTGTATTTATTTCTTTCTGATTGTGTCCATGTAAACGTAGCAAATGCTGTTAAAATTCAGAGATCATTTTGGTCACTACAATCGTGATATGAACATTTCATACCGTTTCGTTTCTATTCTGCGTCATTCCTCTAAACAGCCAAGAGCAAAGAATTCCAGCCCCATTTCCTCTTGTCTTCTCACTACCAAAATTCCCAAAGGATGTTCAGTTAAAATTGGATAACAAAGAACCATGTCATAAGATCAGCACTTACCGGCATAAAATTGTACGAGTGCTGCACGAGACTATGGCTCAGCACACACTGTAAGTTTGATAAACACTATTTTGTTTTTAAATTCCAAACCCTGGTAAACATTTGTAGTAACTTTGCACACTTTTTTTAATCTTCTGATAGATATCCTTCAAACAGTGACTATGTTTGTGCAGTCAAGGCTCTTATCTCCAAATACCCTTTCCTGAGAGATGCAGAGGGAAATGGATATGTAAGTCAGATGTTTAATTAATTTTTTTTTTTTTTACATTAATGTAATTTATAGACCTGCTTTTTCTCGCTACAGGTTTAAATGTTTTTGAAAATTCTTTTATGGCAATATTCATTAGTTCAGTGCAGAAAAATAGCGATTTATAGTGGCAAGCTGAAGAGACTTTCTGGTGAAAAAAAATCCACATACAGTAACATACACATTTAGGTCTTTATTTTATTACACTTTATCTATTTGCGTCTGTAGATTTCTCAATAATTCAACAAAAGTTGGCATTCTAAATCATCCCACTGCTCCGTGATCTCTGTCTGCTCCTGTCATCACATACATGGTTAGAAAGCTCTCTCCTCTTCTGTACAATGCTGTCAGATACAAATATGGTAATTTCCTTTTTGATCAGCAACCAATCGTTGCGTGGCAACTCCCGTAAAACCGTTAGTCTGCAATGAGTGAGAGCTGAAGAGGAGGAGTGCTAAAGTAAAACCCTGCCCTCTTTTCTATATTCAGTTTCACGTGGAAATGGGGTTATGGCAAAAATATCATATCACGATTTTTTCCAGGAAATTCACAATTTTATCACAATTTTTTTTAAATGTTGTTTTTACTATTTTGTGACTGAGCATTATAGCCAAACTAATGTCCATATTTTAAAAACAAAGCCTAAGCTAACAACGTGTGTGTGTGTGTGTGTGTGTGTGTGTGTATATATATATATATATATATATATATATATGTCGTTTGTTGTAACTTCCGGTTCACGGGGACTTGCTCGCCTTGCTCAGTCGTCCAATTTCAAAACGGTTTTCACATGATGAATTTTGAGTTCGTAAGCTTTCGAATGCTTCCTTATCTATGATGATTACTAAAATGTGATATTAAAAAAAGGCAATAAATAAGAGCGCCAATCGTCCCGCTAGCAGGATGTGACAGTTAATTAAACCTGTTTTTCTCAAAATTCCGTTCCTGAAAATCATAGCGATCAGCTGACTTAAGATAACCATAAAGTGTTACCAACAATGTATGAAAAACCGATTTCGAAAGGGCTTGAAACCCACTTTAATACGATATCAATTACGTAATCATGGCATCCTTAATCGTAATCGCGTTTGGAAATTAGATTAATTGTGCAGCCCTAATCAAAATTCACTATTTTCTTTTACAATTGAAACAAATAGATGCTACACAAATGAATCTCAGATTTAGTTTACTGTTTCATGACTCTTTTTGGCTTTTTGTCAACCATCGATTAGTATGGCACATTTTAACTGCCTTCCAAGAAAACACTTAACTTCAGCTTGACATAATTTTTTTTTTTACAACAGCATACCTGGCACATGTCCCTGAAAAGAAAATTTAAAACTGAAAGGTCCCCACTTGTTAACGAAGAGGAGGTAAAAAAGATTAAAATGAAATATGGTCACAATGTAAAGAAACCTGGAGAAAAAGAGGCTAGTTGTCAGAGAACCAGCAGATCTGTGGTAAGCAATGTCTAGCAGTGATACATCACAATATAAAACTCTAAACTACAGCTTTAAACTGTAGTCTTTCATCAAAGGAATAATTCACTCAGATTATATATGACTAAATCTTGAAACCTGTAATCTTGTCATTACATGTGTTTTGCATTATAGGCAGATGAAGACTGTGTGTCTTCTATTGGTGAGGATGCTATTTCAATCAATGCCCATGTGAAGACCTTACAGGACCAGTACAAGAAGACCCAACCAGATGCTGCAATAGTGGATGAAAAAATGAAACAAACATTTGCTTGGAGGAGGAGGGAAATAACCAATAACATTCCTACTGCAGAAATTTTTCAGAAATATCCCTTCCTCAGGACCCCTTCAGTTGTAAGTAAGAAAAAAAAAGCTTATACATATTGTTTACTGTTTTCCATACAATGGTAGCGGATTATTACTTTTAAAAAAAAACAATTCTGAAAGCATAAAAATTACTGTCCATGTTACTTGTGCAAAAAAAAAAAAAAATGTCTGTGGACATGCACCTCCCGGAAGTTTTTTTTTTCATTTTAAAGATAAATTCATTAATCACCACTTACATTAAATTAAATCAGAATCATCCTCGCGTTTTCTGTGATTCCCTAGTTATTTTTTTTTTAATATTGAAAATTATTTTAATCAGGGCATTTGTCCTGTCAGGCAAGTACAATTCTCTTTCACTTGTCCCTTAAAAAAACACACGTGTCACAGACAAGCGTTATTATCGAGCCCTGATATGTTTTCCTTGAATGTTTTTCCCTGAAGAGAATTACGTTGTTGAAAACGTAAAGGGGTCACACGTTCTTTGCGTTTTACAGTGATGAGAGTTCTGTGTCTTTATTAAACTCAACGTATTATAATGATTTATTTGTCATCCACTCTTGATTAATTGAAATGTTATGTTTTTATATGAAATCTGACTTAGGCGGCCGCCTCGTAATTCTCTCTGCAGGAAAAACCCTGCTCTCCTTTGAACATTCAAGAGTGCATGAGAGAAGCCCATTCACAATAGCTGTGCATAAATGCTGCTTAAGTGAAAACAATATTTTTGTGTAAACAACACAATTTCTCAATGTGGGAACAAGCTTTTGAAATTTCCCATTAGAGCATGGTGTGTGAACTGTAACTTTATACTATGGTGAGAAAAGAAATAACATTAATTTAAATAGTTTTTTTTTTCTTCTGTATTTGTATTTCAGTTATTCCAGGAAATGGGTTGAATGCATGCCGTAAATTTAAGCCGGTGTTTCCAGGATTCCTTCAGCAAAATTGTGTCCAATGTTTTGAGTTTGGCTAAGGGAAATCCGTTATAGAAGCACATTACATGGATGCCAGAAGAGAAGCTGTTGCAGAGAGTCTTTGTGGTATGCATGTTTTCTGTTTAGACAGCTTGTATTGAAAATACAAATTGAATATTGTACGTCTTTATACCTGCTATAAGGTGCCTGGGGGGCAGGATGTTAAATCACTAATTCGAGAGTAAAACGTTCACATTTTTAATTGTAGTGTTTGTTCTCTAACTGAACTAAATTACTTTTATTACCATAAGAACATTGGGAAAGTAATGTAACTGGTGTTGCAGCTGAGCACTGGTAACAATAATATGGTTTGTTGAAGAAAATTGTATGAAAATAATTACCATAATTATTTTATTTGTATCTTTGCTTTATTGTATTTATTTTGCAGTTGCTTGTAGTTTGATTTATTTTTTTGTCAGTAGACTTTTCTGTGAACATGACATGTACCGAAACTATGACCCTTAAAACCATGATACAAATTGAACCGTGAGCAATTTGAACTGTTACACCCCTAATACCTATTCAATGTCTTTTTAGATCTGGATTTTCGTGCTGCTCTGGTTTTACTTCCGGTGATTTTCAGGGAGAAAGTGGACGATTATGTCACAATCAGACAGGTATTTAATGCAAAGAATCTAAAGCAAATAGGTATGCACAGAAATTGATTATTTTCATTTATTGGCTTGTATGTTTTAAATTCAGAATCATTAAATAATTTAATTTATTAAAGTCTTTTAAAATTTAAAAAAAAAAAAAAATTAATAATTATTTTTAAAAAGTAATTTTTGGTTTTTGGCCAAGGTGCATCTGAAGTTTTGGCCCTGAATTTATTCGGTGCATCCCTAAAAGTAGGATAATATAAAAACTATTCTGGCTTAAGTGTAGATAGACAGTTGTAGCTAGAACATGAATTTAGTCATTGGAAACATGAATTTAATCCAGATTTACTTTTGATGTTTTTTCCATTCTGTTTAGGAAGAACCAGCCACACCATATCCCACTGTACAGATTTTGGGAGCGTCTAACTGGAAACAGGTCTTCAGCGAGAAGAGAATTTTCAGCACTGTGAAAATGGAGGGATCTGAAGTTTGCCGAGCAGTTGGGGTGGAGGACGGTGTTCTCGCTGCTTTTTGCATGTATTTTTTATTCAACCTTGCATATCCCTCGTACAACAGGAACACACTACTCTTTCTCCAAAGGCATGTGTTGAAGGTAACTGCACCTGGTGACAAACCATTGCCAACTGCTGTCGTCAGGATTATTAATTTTTTTTATAATCTTTTATCTTAGACTGAGAGGATGCCACGACCCTATGCATGTCCAAAGTGTTCACGCAGACATTTTACTGTAGTGAAACTAATCAAACATGTAGGATTGATTCATGCTCATGAGCATGACTTTTCCATCTGTTGCGGACTTGATGGATGTCAAAATTACTTTTTCAAATACGAGTCTTTCAGGCGTCATGTATATAGAAAACACAGAACTCACATTTGGCCAAGTCATAACGTCACTGGAGAGGATGAAGTTGACATTAGTGACAATGAAGTCAACACTGACACTGCAGAGGATACTCCTGAAGATGTTATGCTGGATATGAACGATCTTTTGACTAATTTCAGAGGAAATCTGGTTTCCTTTGTATTGAAATGCAGAGAAAAAAATGTCCTACCTGTTCAGCAAGAAATCTTGCAAGATGTCAAGTTTCTGTTTAGTTTCTTCAAAGAAAACTATGATTCATTGCTTTCTTACCATCTAAAGCAAAATGGTTTTAATATTGAAGAAATTCCTGAACTTGTAGGGCATTTACAATCATTTGACTTTTTTGCTGAGGCCTGTAAGGTAATAGACTCTGAACATTTGTTCAAAGAATACTGTATTTCTCATTTGGACATGATAGAACCTGTGCAGCATACTGTTAGAGATGTTAATGGTCATGTGATTGGAAATTTTGCTTATGTTCCCATCATTGATGTGCTCAAAAAGTACTGCAGCCATGAGGATGTATGGGACTCAATACAGGAACAAAACATTCAGCCTAGGGATGAGCATGTGCTGAGGACTACAATGATGGAAAGTACTTTAAGGAACATCCATTCTTTTCCAAACATCCAGCTGCATTGCGCCTGCACTTTTACGAAGATGAGTTTGAAGTGGTCAATCCGCTTGGTTCCAAAAGAAACAAACACAAACTCTGTGCTATTTACTATAGTGTTGGCAATATAGGTGTAAAACGCAGGTCTCAGCTAAAGCATATCCACCTTGCATTACTTGTTAAGCATTCTTTGTTTAAGCAGGACATGGACATTATTTTGAAACCTCTGTTGGATGATCTAAAATTACTGTCAACTGATGGCTTTGATTTGATGTTCAGTAATAAGACATTCAATGTGCGTGCTGCTTTGGCTTCTATCTCTGGGGACAATTTGTCTGCTCACATGATTGGTGGATTTAGCATGTCCTTTAACTCAGGACGAATATGCAGATACTGTATGGCAACCCACTCAAATAAGAATGAGTTTTTCAGTGAAGATAAATTCATTCTCAGAACTTCAGAAGTCCACAAATATCATTTAGAGTCCATAAAGGAAAATCCTACCAACAGTGCAGTATATGGTGTTCAGAGAATCTGTCCATTTGATGAACTAAGTTACTTTGATGTGACAAAAGGACTGCCACCAGATATTATGCACGACTTATTAGAAGGCGTAATACCTTTAGTAGTCAAATTAGTTTTATGTAAAGCACATAGAGAAAAGCATATGACTATACAGGAAGTAAATGCTGAATTGAGTCAATTCTCAATAGGTCAAAATGACAGCGCAAACAAACCATCCCAGCTTTCTGAGAAAATTTTACACAATTCTAGCATCTCGGATCAGCCTCACAAAAATGGTGCTTATTTAGGCTTTTACCTTTTTTGATTGCACATCGCATTCCACCCAATTCTGAATATTGGAATGTTTATCTTCTATGTCGAGAAATTGCAGATACAGTTATGGCCCCTAGAGTGAAAAGAAAACCTCGATTCTTGATTTGAAAGTGAAAGAGTTCTTACAAGAGTTAAAAGATGTATTTGACATCATTACACCCAAGTGTCATTATCTAATTCATTATGCTAGACTTATTTCATCTTATGGTCCGCTGCGTCCACTTTGGTGTATGCGTTTTGAAAGTAAACATCAGTATTTTAAAACTGTATCTAGCACCTGTAAAAACTTCATGAATATTGCTGCTTCCTTTAGCAAAAGACACCAATTCAAACAGTGTTGGGAGTTTTCATCAGAAAGCATGTTGAGTGATTATGAAAAAGTGACTGGAACAAGCATAAGCACTCCATTTACATCTTTACCCAGAGAGCTTCAAAATACACTTAAAAGTCACAAAAGTTGTCAAGCCATAGATTTTGCAGGTAAAACACTTCAACGTGTAAAAGAGGTTTGTGTAAATAATGTAAAGTACAGCACCAAAGATGTGTTTGTTATTGATGTTGTGCATACAGAGGAAGTTCCTTTATTCTTTCAGGTGAAGTACGTTTTTGTCACGGGGTGCCCGACTCCTCCTCACCAAGCATTTTATGTGTCTGGGTGAACACACGGCCCTTTTAAAAATTGGTGACGCACGGGGGAAACTCGTGAGGAGAAGCGCCCATCGCACCTGAATAATCAGGGGAGGCCAATAGAGCGTGGCCCTGCCCGGCTTAAAAGGCCCAATGGCGAGACAGAAAGGGAGAGGAAGAACCAGGAAGGAGTGAGAACCCGAAAGGAACAGAGCGCATAAAGAACGGACAGCGACGGAGAGAAAGGAACGGAGAAGGAAAGGATATCGAGCAGCACGGAGGGCTGGACCCACTGAAGGCAACGGAAAGCCAGAGAAACCGCAGGAATCCACCACATACAACGCTCACTAACCAGCTAAGTAGAGGGGAGTGCCCATAACTGTGTGGAGGCTACGCTTATCTGAGCTGTTTTTATTACTGTTTGCCTAAGACCGCCTTCCCCTGTCCACAGTGCCGCTTCCCTTTGGAGGAGAGACCGGACTCGGAGGAGCGGCCGGCCGTACCTGCGCGGACCAGGAAGGGATCCGGGACCTATACAACGCCACCTCTAAACGCTAAGTCAAGGGACGTGTCCCGTATTTCTTTGTTGCATGCTGTGTAATTTAATAGAATATATTAGTGTGGTCGCTAAGCCGACGTTCGTGTGTGTTATAGTTTTGTGGCGGCGTATTGGGATCTCGGAAATCCCCCGAGACCGCTGAGGGAACGCCAGTACTCCCCGAAGCCGGCCCCGCGGCGCGGACGAGAGGCCGAGGCCTACAACTCAGAAACTGCTCTCCCCAAACGACTGCTCTTCCCGCAGTTTTCCGGGCTTCCTGCAACCCCGGATTGACTTTAGAAGCTGATACACTGGGCTTCTTATTGTTGTTTAATTTTATTTTAATACTTTTAATAAACTTTAGACTTTTAAAACTTGAACTCAGTCCCCTCTTGTTTCTCTGTGGTGTAACTGTTGTGGTGAAAAACGAACCTAGAGCCGAGGGCGGCGACATTTTTGGCGTAGTCGACAGGATCACCACTACCACAGAGAAATGGAACAGGAGGGGCTGAGCAACAGCCCAGCTATTAATGCGAATTTTATGGTCCCGTGGTTTATGGGGGCCGCGTGGGTGCCAAAATTTGGGGGTGAACCGGCTAAATTTGGAGAATGGAGGGCGCAGGTGGAGGCGATGCTGAGGGCCCAAGAACTGAACCCACAACAACAGGCCGATTTTGTCTTGGGGGCCTTAGAGGGAGATGCAAAGAGGGAACTGAAGCTAGTAGAGCCAGAAGAAAAAGCCACTAGTACTAAAGTCCTGGACTATTTACAGACTTTGTATACCCAACCGTCTAAAACCCAGTCCCGTATAGACTTTTTAATTGTAAACAGAAGGCTGGAGAGCCCATTAATGCCTTTTCTCTGCGCCTACGGAGGCGTTCTATAGGTGGCAGGAGCGAGACGGGGATGGGACCGAGGACGCTGAAGACCTCCTGCTGGATCAGCTGATGGTGGGCCTGAGGAAAGGACCGATAAAGCAGGAGCTCGCCGCCAGATGCGCCGGCGGGACGATTTATCATTCAAAGCCGCATGTAAAGAGGCACGGGCGCTAGAGCGCGAACTACAGGAGGATGATGAGCCGGCCTTCGCCAGCTACGTGGCTATGGGGGGGCAGCCAAGGCCTGCAGGGGTGAGGTCGGAGCAGCTGAGAGACCAGATCCGATCAGAGTTAAGGCGGAACTACTGAAAGAGATGAAGGGCGAACTCACGGCACAAATGAAGGCACTCTCGGCCACCCTAGCAGAGGATTTGAAGCAACAACTGGGTCAGCACAGCCAGCCCCCGGCCCGGCCCCCGCGGACCGGACCCCAGTTCCCGGGTAACTCTGCCTTCCGCTGGGACGAACAGGGGAGGCCGGTCTGCCACCGCTGTGGACAACCTGGACACCTGCACGCCACTGCTCCCGGAGGTCGCAGGATTTTTAGCTGCCCCTACGGAGGAGGGCCACCGGTGGGGGCAGTTAATCAAAGGCCTGGACTACAGACCGCGGCGGACACTGATCACCGGGCCACGGAGGCCTTACACCGGCAGCGGAAGGCCGCTCTGGTCGGTGAGTGTCCAGATGTGGTGGTGTATGTAAATGACTATGCTATCCCTTTTGTGCTCGATACAGGGTCGCAGGTCACCATGATGAGCCAAAGCCTGTTCCGTAAATATCTGGGGACAACCCAGATGAATACGACGACCGAGATCCCGTGGCTGACCCTACGTGCAGCAAATGGACTACGGATACCCTATATCGCTACGAATCGCGGATTGCCGGGTTGGTGGAGTGGATGTCCCAGAGAAGGGAATTATGATAGTGGGACGACAGCTGCCTGGGCCCAGGTAAAGGTATTCTGGGTATGAATATTATTAAAGGACTGTGGTCCTCATTAACCCAAGGTAGCCACCCGGAGTAGCGGCATTCAAGGCGGCGTTGACTTCAGCAGAGGCGAAGTCTGGAGCAAAGCCTTCGTCGAGTGCCAGCGTCGCCGACAGTGGTCCCCCGCCGGTGATGGAGGGACGGCGAGGCTCCCACGACAATCCCGGTCATCATCCCCACACACAGAGATGGTCCTGTGGCTACAGGTGAACAACCCAACTGTGGATGGTACCGTAACTATCGAACCTCTTCCCAACAGTGACTACGAGTGGCGGGTCGGGAGGACGCTGGCTACCGTCGCGGAGTGGGAAGGCGCCGTGTCGCTTCTGCAACCCGAACCCCTACCCGTGAGGTCCCCCAGCGGGAGCCACTGGCTTGGGTCACGGGGGTGGATGCTATGGACGTCCAGGACGAGCAGGAGCTGGTGCTGAACAGCGTGGAACCAGACGTCGTCGAAGTAGAGGTGAGACGAGTGACCCACAGGGCTGACGCGGAGGAGGACTCGCACCCAGTGATGACCCTGCAGGGGGAGGGCCTGGACGAAGCCCAACAGAGACAGATGACCGACCTACTACACCGGTGGAAACGGGTCTTCTCCCGCCACGACGAGGATTTCGGCCACACGGGGGTGGTGAAACACCAAATCCCCACGGGCACGGCCCCACCCAGCCGAGAACGGTACAGACCGGTGCCACCGAGCCTCTACCCCGAACTGCGGTCCCTGCTGACGAACATGCTTAAAAGCGGGGTAGTGCGAGAGAGTTCGAGCCCTGGGCCGCACCTATCGTGTTGGTGCGTAAAAGACGGCTCATGGAGGTTCTGTGACTACCGCCGGCTGAATGCCCTCACCCACAAAGACGCTTACCCCCTTCCACGCATCGAAGAATCCCTGACGGGGTTACGAACTGCCAAATGGTACTCCACTCTGGACTTGGCGAGTGGGTACTGGCAGGTGGAGGTGGACCCAGCAGACCGAGAGAAGACAGCGTTCACCACCCCCGTCGGCCTCTACGAATTTGAGAGGATGCCCTTCGGCCTCTGCAACGCCCCGGCAACCTTCCAGAGGCTGATGCAGCGCTGCCTGGGTAATCTGGTAAACGACTTCCTACTTATATATCTAGACGATGTGGTTGTCTTTTCCACAGACTTCGACAGCCACCTGGCCCATTTGGAGGAGGTGTTCCAGAGACTGGAGGAACACGGCCTCAAACTTCAACCCCGGAAGTGCTGTTTGTTCCAGCGGAAGGTGACCTACCTGGGACATGTGATCAGCGAGGAAGGGGTGGCCACGGATCCAGCCAAGGCAGCGGCAGTGAAGGACTGGCGGTACCCCAGGCGGTGAAGCAGGTGAGGTCGTTCCTTGGGTTTGCCGGGTACTATCGGCGGTTCATAGCCGGGTTTTCGAAAATTGCTGCACCTTTACATGCACTGACTCACGGCACCGCCCAAGGGAAGCCAGTCCCCATTACCTGGTCCCCAGTATGTCAACAGGCATTCGACCACCTGAAGGAGGCATTGGTAAATGCGCCGGTCCTGGCGTACGCCGACTTCACGATACCCTTCCGTCTCTACACAGATGCCAGTCTGGAGGGTCTAGGGGCGGTGCTGGCCCAGGTACAGGATGGCCAGGAGCGGGTCGTGGCCTATGCGAGTCGCAGTCTCCAACCGGCTGAGAGGAACGACCAGAACTACAGCTCCTTCAAACTGGAGCTGTTGGCCCTGAAATGGGCGGTTACCGAAAAGTTTAAAGACTACCTGTATGGGGCCGAATTCACCGCCTTCACCGACAACAACCCCCTGGTGCACCTGGATACAGCCCGATTGGGAGCCGTGGAACAGAGGTGGGTGGCCCAGTTGGCTAACTTTAAATACACGGTGAAGTATCGACCTGGGGCTCAGAACAGGAACGCGGACGCCCTGTCTAGACTGCCTGAAGTGGACGGGGCCCGACGCGAGCCTTGCAGGTAACGACTGGGGGCGAGACCCGTGGGAGCAGTGCCAAGGGACGGACTCCCGACTTGCACTACCTCCGACAGCGGAAAGAACAGCAGAGGCCCCGACCAGAGGTACGTGAGGGGATTCTCTATACCTGAAAGCGCTGCTAAGGGAGTGGGACAGAATTGAGGTGGAAGGGGGCATCCTGAAGAGGCGGTGGGGCGAACCGGGCGGGGCTGAAGATCTTGCAGACCATCGTGCCCAGGCAGGAAACCCAGCGGGTCTGGAAGGCCTATCATGAAGGAATGGGCCACCCCAGTCGAGACCGGACCGCAAACGCCCTGAAGCAGCGCTGCTACTGGCCCGGGATGGACAAAGATGGCGAAGAGTGGGGCAGGGGCTGTCTCCACTGCGTCCGCCATAAGGCCGGCCCCGACGGCAGAGCACCTCTGATGCCCATCCACATCTTACCCGTTTGAACTGGTGGGAGTCGACTACCTCTCCTTGGGAGGCCAGGAGACTACTACCAGTACATCCTTGTTATGACTGACTTATTCTCGAAATATGCCTTTGCAGTGCCCACGAGGGACCAATCGGCAGAAACCACCGCGAAGGCCTTGTACCGGCATCTGATCCTGACCTTCGGCTGTCCCGAGAGGATCCTGTCGGACCGGGGCGCGGCCTTCGAATCGTCTTTGATGAAGCAACTCTGCCAGCTGTACGGTAGCCGAAAGGACCGGACTACCGCCTACCATCCCCAAAGGAGCGGGCGTGTGGCGGTTCAACCAGACTTTGCTGCAACTGTTGAACTCCTTGACCGACTCAGAACAGAGACAGTGGCCAGACAAGCTACCCGCCCTAATCCAGGCCTATAATAACACCGCCCACCACAGCACTGGCCTGACCCCACATTACATCGTGTTTGGCAGACACGCACGGTTGCCAGTTGACTGGGTGACCCAATTGGAACCCCCCCTTGAGAGGCAGGGCCTGGACGGATGGGTCAAGCACCATCAACGGGCCCTGGACCACGCATACCGGATGGCCGCCGAGCGGATCCAGCGGCGTCAGGACTGGGACCAGGCCCGATACAACAACCGTGCTCGACTCGCCCCCCTGCTCCCGGGAGAACGGGTACTCATACGGAACTTCCGTAGGAGAGCGAGGTAAACTGGCGCAAGGTGGGGGCCCGAACCATACGTGGTGGTGCACCAGCTCAGGACCGACCACCCAGCCTACGTCATCCGGCCAGAGGGTAAGGAAGGTCCAACGCGCACAGTGCACCGTAACAACCTTCGTTCTTGCCCCCTTACTATGTTACAGGAAGGAGAGCCGTCTGTGCAGCCCGATCAGCCGGAAGAGCCACCCCCGCCAACCTTCTGGCTACCCAGGCTCGTTGTTCCCCCGATGGCCCCCCCGGCGGGGCAACCCAGACCTGCACCACTGCAGGTCCCACCTGATCCTCCTGCGCCCCCTCCACTCCTAAGGCGCTCACAGCGCACCACGCGTGGTACTCAGCCTCGAAGGTACCAAGCCTAGTTGGTCGGGACGACCAAGGACAAAGGTGGGGGGAAAATGTCACGGGGTGCCCGACTCCTCCTCACCAAGCATTTTATGTGTCTGGGTGAACACACGGCCCTTTTAAAAATTGGTGACGCACGGGGGAAACTCGTGAGGAGAAGCGCCCATCGCACCTGAATAATCAGGGGAGGCCAATAGAGCGTGGCCCTGCCCGGCTTAAAAGGCCCAATGGCGAGACAGAAAGGGAGAGGAAGAACCAGGAAGGAGTGAGAACCCGAAAGGAACAGAGCGCAGAAAGAACGGACAGCGACGGAGAGAAAGGAACGGAGAAGGAAAGGATATCGAGCAGCACGGAGGGCTGGACCCACTGAAGGCAACGGAAAGCCAGAGAAACCGCAGGAATCCACCACATACAACGCTCACTAACCAGCTAAGTAGAGTGCCCATAACTGTGTGGAGGCTACGCTTATCTGAGCTGTTTTTATTACTGTTTGCCTAAGACCGCCTTCCCCTGTCCACAGTGCCCGCTTCCCCCTTTGGAGGAGAGACCGGACTCGGAGGAGCGGCCGGCCGTACCTGCGCGGACCAGGAAGGGATCCGGGACCTATACAACGCCACCTCTAAACGCTAAGTCAAGGGGCGTGTCCGTATTTCTTTGTTGCATGCTGTGTAATTTAATAGAATATATTAGTGTGGTCGCTAAGCCGACGTTCGTGTGTGTTATAGTTTTGTGGCGGCGTATTGGGATCTCGGAAATCCCCCGAGACCGCTGAGGGAACGCCAGTACTCCCGGTCGGCCCAGCGCGGACGAGAGGCCGAGGCCTACAACTCAGAAACTGCTCTCCCCAAACGACTGCTCTTCCCGCAGTTTTCCCGGGGCTTCCCCTGCAACCCCCGGATTGACTTTAGAAGCTGATACACTGGGCTTCTTATTGTTGTTTAATTTTATTTTAATACTTTTAATAAACTTTAGACTTTTAAAACTTGAACTCAGTCCCCTCTTGTTTCTCTGTGGTGTAACTGTTGTGGTGAAAAACGAACCTAGAGCCGAGGGCGGCGACATTTTCAATGTAGATACATTGTGGATACTGTGTGGGAAACTTTTGCTCCCACAATCGTTTGACTCTCATTTCCATGCATTTCGTGTTTCATATGATAAGGATTGGTTTTGTGTGATGCCAGGAGAGGAACTGGACCACCAGGCACTTGACCTTTATGTGGTTGATGACCATTTGTATGTAGGAGCCAGATATGCATAGTCACTCACCTACAAAACATTAGGTTTAAATTAGGGCTGGGCAAATTAACGCGTTTTAATCGCGTTAACGCGTTAATGAATTAACGCCGACAATTATTTTAATCGCGCGTTAACGTCGGCCGATTAGTATGGGGAAAGACGAATGACTGCACGTATGAGCCGCCCTCATCCAGAGCTTTAAGTGGGCCGGTACGCACCTGTACTCAGTACCGCCACTTCTCCGTGCGCCCAGAACGTGCTTTTAGCGTACTGGTACGCTCATTTCGACATCTGTTTTAATAGAGGTTTTAATCCTTTGCCTGCTCTGCCGCTTTCCAGAGCGCCCTTCACAATGCACGCTTCCTAATTCGTCCCACCAAGAGCAGAGACTACATTACCCATACACCCTTGGGTATGGCAAGTGAAAGGGAGAGGGTGTGTGAAACGCGCGGGAACTGCATTCACATGCTCTGACTGTAATGAAAACACAAGAGAGACATTTATATTGTTTATATTGTTATAATGTTATGATTGAAGCTCTGGACCTAACTTGTTTTTCTATAACAAACTAAACAAAATATTAATGCCCTGTCAGTGGCAACTATTTTTGTTTTTAATATAGTTGTTTAATTTAATTAGGTGATTCTACATTTAAATATTGATAACAAGCTTGGGGGAAAACACAATTAATTGCAATTAATTACAGAAAATGTGCAATTAATTAGTTAATTTTTTTTAATCGATTCCCAGCCCTAGTTTAAATTTTAACATACTCACCTACATCTCATTAAAATGTTTATAATGCTATACATAATTTAATTAGTCCTTTAAAACTGTTAATGTTATGTAAATTCAAGGGTATTGTGTGGAATTTAAAAATGTAAGTCTAAATTGTATTGTGAATAGCTTGTGAACTTTTATTGTAGATTGGAAAATGAAATTGACATTTTAGTGAAATATCTTGTAGCAAATGGAGAAATGTTTTTTTTATGTTCTGTTAAAAATGTTTGAAATCTCCATTGTAAACTGTAGAGATGTATTTACAATACAAGAAATATTTGAACCTGTAACAGTATTCAAACACGTGTATTTGTGTATTGTGAATAGCTTATGAATTTTTATTGTAGATTGGAAAATGAAATTGACATTGTGACATTTTAGTGAAATATCTTGTAGCAAATGGAGAAATGTTTTTTGTATGTTCTGTTAAAAATGTTTGAAATCTTCATTGTAAACTGCAGAAATGAATTTTACAAAATAACCTGTAACAAAGTATTCACAAACACGTGTATTGTTTTTCATATTAAATTGATGTTATTCAATAGAAAAATGGCCTTTAATAGTTCTTGAAGGAACATATTTGACACAGTTAAGGTACAAAAGGGCTTGTCACTGGGGTGGTACCTTAAAGGATCAAATTTGTACCTTAGGTAAAGGTACAATATTGTACCAGTAAGTAAAAAAAAAAAAAAGGTACATTTTGGTTTTCCATGGTACAAATCATGTCCTTAAAGGTACAAACTATAATGGTACAAATTTGTTACTTCATATTAAGGTACAATTTTGTACCAGTAAAAGGTACTGCCCCAGTGACAAGGGTTTGTACCTTCTTTGGTACAAACTTGTACTTTTTTTTCCGAGAGTGTATGAGAATAAAGGAGAGTAGGTTAAACCTAAGTTAAACCTGAAAGGACAGTAACACTGAAGCATAATTCATCTTTTTATGTCAACTACAAGCCCACAACACCAAATAATAGCATACTTACCCCGCCATACAGGTGCAGTTCGCCGTGAGGACGTAGTTCTCTCGTTGGTTGATTATAACCCAAGCCTCATACATCATTGTCTTGTGTCCTTGTTTTTGACTAGGAAGAATTTCTGATTTTAACACACAAAACTCTGAGTCTATGTCATGGTATTTGACGTTCTGTACATGACCACAGACAACGTATTCATAAGCATCCAGTGATTTATATGCTCGTAATTTCTCTCGGGTGTACACGCTCGGTTTCTCAACTAAATACGTATATATATCTGGCCACTGTATATTTGGCCATCTGCTAACGTCTTCTATCCAATCCACTATAGTACACGGATCTGGTAGCCGGATACCATTTGATAAAGTCAACTTTTTGAAATAACTTTCTCTGTCTGTGTTGCTTAATCCGCTTGCGTAGCTTGACATGCTGCTGATTCTCGCCATACTTCCGTTGCCAATATGCGCGCGCATACGTTGCTACGTCATCATTGTGTACAAACAGTAAAAGGGTCTATACTGTCGTCGTCCTGGCCGTTAGAATCGATCCAAATAGCAGTTCAAAGGAGCTTGCTAAATATTGGTGGGGACAAATTTACCATCTCAAAATATTGATAGGGACTAGTACCTAGCGTCCCCCCCTAAACCTACACCCTTGTTATTAAGTATATTTAGTACTAAATATTTATGCTGACATTTACACATTTAAATTTTGTTTACATACATTTACATTTAGTCATTTAGCAGACGCTTTTATCAAAAGCGACTTACATACCTTCACTTTTGCCCATTGACGGTAGCCCCTTCTACAGTCACAGGTTTCACTGTGATTTCATCAACTATGTTGTATTGTAGCCTAAACCTAAAAATAATATTTAAGTATGTTTTTACTTTCTCATTTCAGATCATGTCCAGTCTACACTACAGTTAATGAGTACAGCTATACTATCTTGGAACCTTCAGCTTTACTTGCATCTCCCACAACCTGTTTGTGAAAGTATCAACATGCTGCATTTGACTATGGAAGCCGGTTTCCGCCACTTGAAAAAAAAAAAAAGCCCCACAGAAAGTCATAATTACGAGTTTTAAAGTCATAATTACGAGTTTTAAAGTCATAATTATGATTTTTAAAGTCATAATTACGAGTTTTAAAGTCATAATTATGAGTTTCATAATTACGAGTTTCAAAGTCATAATTACGAGTTTCAAAGTCAAAATTACGAGTTTTAAAGTCAAAATTACGAGTTTTAAAGTCATAATTATGAGTTTTAAAGTCAAAATTATGAGTTTTAAAGTCATAATTATGAGTTTTAAAGTCAAAATTACGAGTTTTAAAGTCATAATTATGAGTTTTAAAGTCATAATTATGAGTTTTAAAGTCAAAATTATGAGTTTTAAAGTCAAAATTATGAGTTTTAAAGTCAAAATTACGAGTTTTAAAGTCATAATTATGAGTTTTAAAGTCATAATTACGAGTTTCAAAGTCATAATTACGAGTTTTAAAGTCATAATTATGAGATTCAAACTGCGCAGCCGCAGCACCTTGAACCCCTAGCTGAAAAACCATGAGCCGACCATGAGTCTTGTAGACTAATGCTAGCCGCAACGGGTTTATAAAGGCAAGTAATACACTTCTATTGAAAATGTATTTGCTATATGTTTGATATAGTTTGAGAAATCTCTTGTTTGACCAATTTAAACTAAAAGTCTGAAACAAAAGGTTAGGGCGCGGTAGCCTAGCCTAGCTTCCTGTCTTTGTTGTTAATGTAACGTTTTAATCCCGTGAGCTGATCTAATGTGGCCAGTTTTCGATAATACTTACTTTGTACATTTTAAGATCAATACCAAAATATGTAAATATTTATACAAGACATCACCTCCTTAAAGCACAGCGCAATATCTAAGTAGACTAAACTGCATGTTAAATACATTTATGCCTTCATCTGGGGCAATGACAGGACCAAATTTTCTAAGTTTTTGGTCACAAAAATGTCAATAGTTTTTAAAGTAGGCCTACTGGCTACTGTGCAGTTGTTGACTAGGTTTTATTTCACTCCCCTTCAGTACAACAAAGACCATAAAATGGATGATCTTGGTGAATACTTAAGATCAAGACATGTGCCTGAGGAAGCCATCCTGCGAATGGAACAGGACAAGATAATATAATCTCTAATTTGAATGCAACTGTATCTGCACAGACTTTGTTTTTATTTAATTGATTTTTTATCAACTATACATTGATCCTACTGTAATAAAGTTTATGACGGATGAAGAACGGACTATCTACCATCATATGGTGATCGTGTAGCTGTTTTTGGCTACTGCCGACGCAAAGAACAAGAACACTCCACTCGGAAGTCCAGACTCTTTGAGAGGCTGAAAGGAAAACTTGGAAGAAACCCAAAAGACAATGTTTCAACCAAAGAGCACCCAAATGGAAAAAAATGCTCAGAAAAGTGAAAGAAAGATTGAGCTCGGTTGGCTAAATTTTAGAGAAAAAGACAGTTCATATGTGCATGGGCAAAAAAAGGGGGGTGGAACCAGAAAAGAGAGTGTGTCTAAGAACTATAAAAAGAAAGATTTGATAGAAAAGGGTCTCCAGCTGTTTTCCCAGAAGGGAAAAGTTCAGAAGGTAATAGTTCAGATTTTGAAATAGATTTAACTGACTTCCAGGAAAATTCTTTAGCTGATGATATCACTGTTGGGGAACTGTATGAAAAAACCAAGCTGCCTGTCTTGCGTTTTTATTTAAAAACTAAAAAGAGACAAACTGACACAGCAATAAATGTTTAGGATACCAGCGTAGAATCTGTAAATTTAATTGATCATGCTGATGTGCCTCCCCAACCTTCAAGTAGTTACAATACTAGTGTTTTGGAGCTAAATAATGTGGATGTTATTTATATTGGAGCTTTTGGTAGCACTGAGTATCTTCATGCTGGTGGCAGCCCAGATAACATTTTGCAAGGACAAGAAACAACACTTGATGCATGCGACTTGGAGGATAGTGGGATTGTGAATTTCCGCACTGAAGGACCTGCTGCAATGGAACCATTGACCACCAGTCTCCTTGAAGACACTTTGCCTCTTACTGAGGAAGTCCCATTGCCTGCTTTTATGGATGCGCCTGAAATAAAGAAAACTCTTGTTGTGGTTCATCGAGGACAGATTCTTAGAGAGCTAATTAAAGTGTTTTCAGAAGAAGACATTATCAACAATGACATCAGCTTTAAAGTGATTCTTCCGGATGGCAAAGTGGAAAAAGCCGGTCGAAAGTGTCGGTCGAATTATTGCATTTGGCTGGAAAAGAGAGAGGCACCTACCTATTAAACTTGCACCTGTTATTCTTGAGCAAGCAGTTATTGGTGTTGTTGAAAGTGACCTTTTGGATATTTTTCTCAAGTATGTGTCACACTCAGAGCGAGCAATGTTTGAGTCTTGCTGTTCAGATTTTGAAAGTATTGACAAAGATGAGTTATTGGAAGTTCTTGACTTGCACAACTGTCGTAGGCATCCAACAGCAAACAACATAGAACACATCTTAAGAGAGCTTGCTCACCAAAAACTTATTCAAGAGCCAGCCTTTGTAATTGAGCAGTGGAATAATGTACTTGCAGTTGTGAAGTCAGAGCTGAAGGGGATTGGAGCAGCATATGATGCTCTTCAGCCAACATCGCGCAAAATGATAAATTCACTCTCTTACCCTACTAGCCCAAAGACCATTGAGAAACAAATTGTCAAATACTTGAATGCATTTCTTCGAGAGAGTGATACCATTCATCTTAGCAGTTTTCTCAGATTTTCAACAGGATCAGATCTATTTACAGGAAAAAACATTACTGTGTCCTTCACAGAGGTTCAGGGCTTTCAGAGAAGACCTATCGCTCACACTTGTGGTTGTTACTTAGAGTTGCCAGTCACCTATGAAAGCTACCCTGATTTTCGACATGAAATGAACAAAGTGTTGGAAAGCAACATCTGGGTATGGATATTGCTTGATTTTAGCCAAAAGTAAACCAAAACAACACAACAAAAAACTACAAAGTTCTTTCAGTTTGGTCTATAACGGTGCACAAATATTTGAAATTAATTTTTTCTTTGTACTTCTTACATTTGTTAAATGCGTTTTATATTTGATCTTGTGGCTTCCTCTGTTTCTGAGTTAAATTTATTGCACTAGTTCACCACATGTATTGTTTTTACCGCATCCATTTGCAATAACATGCACTAAAGTAATTGGTACAGTTCTTGCCCATGGCACCTTAACCAGTGTTTTGTTTTGTTAGTCACATTGGCAGAGGTCTACTGTTGGTGTTAGTGGTTTTTTTTATAATAGCTGGTCTGTTTTTATAGCAAACAAATGTTGTTGAGGTCCAACTGTACAAAAGTATAGTAGATTGATTAAACTGCTTAAATTGTGCAAATGTTTGAATAAATGAGTCACTGACTGTTCAAATAAGTCACAGTACATGTTTTTTTTATTAGTGTCTTAGTAAGAAAGAACACCTAAATTATTATTTTATATTTATAAATCACACATTTTAATTCCACTCTGATAATAATGACTTGATTTGTTTTGAAAGCACACTATCCTATATGGAAGTCAATTGCATTCCAACCAACCAATAAACAAAGCAATGACAATTAGAATACATAATTTCACTCATTAAGTGAAAACCTGTATGTGTACATAATGTACAGTGTGTGATCTGGATGTATGATCACTGCCGTAATTCATTATTAATAAGCTCTCTTAAACGAATATAGATGTCAACTGTTTTGTACACATCATTTTAAAAATATAAATTATACTCAGACATTAAGTCTACACAGATTTTGAACACATCTTCATCGCATGGGAAATCTTTGAATGTACACTCCTCAAGGCAGAGAGAAACCTTGTCCAGGGATACAGAGTGCAAATAGTCTCTACTTCCATACAGGTGTGGAACAGCATATAAAATGGAGGGACGTCCATGAGGTGATCTTGAATTGTGGACTTGACGGACTCGGTGGGTGTTCCAAGTTAAAACAACTTCATTAAGTTCATCCTAGGATACAATAATAAAAGAAAAAAATGTGCATTTAGCATACTGTTAGCTGTTCTTCACAGTACCGTTAGATGGCACTGTTGTATTTCTAATAAAATAGTCTATTAATAAAACTGCAATATCTAACATCTTCAAACCGAAGAAATGCTACAATGCTGCAATGTTGCGTTGGCTACATCATCATGTCACAATGTCTAAACCTAGGCTATGTGAACAAGTAGGCATATTGTGCGTTGATACCCAGGAGTTGCTTGACCTTGGAAAACACCAGTTCTTAACCCAAGCGGAAGGGCAAACAACTCCGAATAAAAAATACTGCATTTGTTTGTTGATTTTTGGGATAGGCTATAATATAAAATAGCCACGCCTAGCTGTTTATATAAGCTTACCTGTATTGTTTTCAGAAAGCAGAATTGGATTAAAGACTTATCCAGAAAGTTGTCTGAAAAGTGTCCATCTTCTCTCAATTTGTCAAAGAGGTCCATCCAAAATTGAACACACTCACTTCGCAGGATGAGCCACCATCGCTCAATACGCTGGTTTCCCGTGCTTGGTCCGAAGGATGCGGGGTCTGTCCCAGCTTGGTTTCCGGAGAAATGTAAAAAACGCTGTACTTCTGCAATGTGGCCATTCTCTGTTCCTAAGTCAAGTCGGACTCTGGCTGGACATCCACCTGCAGTGATCACAGCATCCATGAAGTAACCGGTGATAACCTTTGGGTCATTGTTTGTTTTATAAGCCTCGAGCCATATCATTTTTCTCGAGAAACCGTCAATGCATCCACTGATTGCAATTCCGAACGGCTTAATCTTGTCATAACCATCTATGTGCCAGACATAGTTTGGCCCACGGCTGTGGTATATACGTCTCCGCAGCCTGTTTCTTGACCTCAGATCAACCCCCTCACTGTCCAATAACCTTAGTAAAATTCGAACAGTCTCTCTGTCAGTCACAATACCATTTAATAATTATGACTTTAAAACCCGTAATTATGAATTTTAATCTCATAATTATGACTTTAAAACTCGTAATTATGACTTTCTGTGAGGCTTATAGCTCCATATATACAGCTGCAGTACAAACAGAACGCTACTTCTCGAGTCCTGAATAGGACCGGCAAGTAACACCATATTAGTCTTGTCCTCAGGTCTCCACACTTACTGTCTCTCAGAGGATAGATTAGATAGAGCAGTCGTCTTTCAACCGGAAGGTAGTCGGTTCGATTCCCGCTCTCCCCACAATCCATACTGTTGTGTCCTTGAGCAAGACACTTAGCCCTCCTTGCCTCGTAAGAATGTTTAGTGAATGTATGTGGTGATGGTCAAAGAGGCCGTAGGCACAAAATGGCTGCCACATCTCTGTCAGTCTGCCCCAGGGCATCTGTGGCTACAGTTGTAGCTTACCATCACCAGTATGACTGTGTATGAATGAATAATGGACGGACTGTAAGTGCTTTGAGTCCCTTGGGAGAGAAGCGCAATATAAATC
The DNA here is from genome assembly GCA_024416835.2 of Perccottus glenii. NCBI lineage: Eukaryota > Metazoa > Chordata > Actinopteri > Gobiiformes > Odontobutidae > Perccottus > Perccottus glenii. Next base: position 31,402,313 of record CM044553.2, read on the forward strand.
CATTATTATTATTATCTCTGATATGTTAGTTCCATATGAACTCTGAGGACCTCAGGGACAGGTCATCTGCCTGTGCCCAGGGTCAGGACTAGGCGTTTCAGTTTTCCACAGCTAAAATCTGGAACAGTCCTCCGGAGGAGGTGAGAGAGGCTTCTACTCTGATAATGTTTCAGGCTAAAAACAGTTCTATTTAACACTATTTGTCCATATAACAACTGAAATTATTTTATCTATTATTTTAGTATTTTTAAAAGATAAATTTTAATTGACAATTGTATGTGCTTTTAATATTTTTGTAAAGCACTTTGAATTGCTGTATGTATGAATTGTGCTATACCAGGGGTCTCCAACAGGTCTCCCGGACCTCGAGAAGCTTAAATCTGGACCGCAAGACATTATTCATAATTACAAGCGCATTGTGTAAAATATATTTTTGAACCGGCACTTCTACTTTGTGTGTGCGTTGCCCATCTACGGGCTTCGCTAGTGGTTACCTTTCTGGCGCTAGTCAGCCCTTTGAGTAAGATCAAAGCACTCACCGTGCCAATCATGCCCACATCCTGGCACAGTCTAAGGGGCTATATAAACCCCCTCGCCCAACGTTCTGTTATAAGAATTCTATATCCTTATATTATCCAGAGAGACACGGAGACAGATTATATTATAAAAAGCGAAAGGCCAGGTTTTATTCTTGCAAGAATGAAGCAAAGACACAGATATATATCAAAGGTACAGAATGCGTTTGCTTAAAGAAGTAAACAAAACATGAGATTTTATATCACTGCAGTGGGGGCTGTCAGTGGGAGGTGTATCTCTCATACACACTCCCCAAGGCTCCAGCTCCAGGTGCAGAAGTCCTGTGGCAACCCATGTCTTTAGTTATGTCTACTCCATGCTTGGACTAACATGGAGGACATGACATGATTTGACATGACCTGTAGAGAACTATGAGCACCTACTAACTATAAACAATATACACAATATAATAATAAAAATTATTATAACATTCCCCCCTCTTTATGCTGATAACCATTAACATAAACAACCTACTAGCTTGAGTGTGAGTTTTAAACTATGACAGAAGCGAAAATCCAGCAGGGCTGTTGACCTAGCCAGAAGAACATTTGACCCATTGGTAAAATGACCTAAAGCTGGAAAAACTCTTCTATCCACCCCTCGCCCCAAAGGCGGTGACAAAACACAAACATCAAGCATCAAACGTATGTAATCACTTCAAATGATTAACTTACAACACATGTCAAAACAAACACAACAAATGATTATAATGGATATGTTTCAAATCAAATGGGAACCCACAGAGTAATGCACTGATTCTTCAAAGTCAAATTCTTTAAAGTCCATAAATCATAAATGTCCATAAATCATAAATCAAAACACAGTGTCACTCCAAAATAAAGTAGAAAAATTTGCCAGAGGTTAAGCTGGTCAACCCATTGGACTCAAGATCTCTGGCCTGTCCCTGCCTGTCCATTTCTGTCCCTGTAACGAAAAGAAAAACACATGGAGTTAGACTTATGCACATTCATAATGATTAAAATCAATTCTCTTCAGCATAATCAATTCAATGAACCATACGGCCCTTAGGTCTGTAGTATGATCCGTCCTGGAGCTGTTGTCCCGTCGGTGTACATGCAAACAATAACGTCCCTCAGATATCAAAGTGTTCATCTGAGGTCAAAGCCTTGACCTTAGTCGTTTGGCAGGTGCATGTCCAGGAATGTTGACCCAGCAATGGCCACATTCATCAATCTCACCAACAAGCTCCGGTACATGTAAAGCAACACAAACAAACATTATTAGACATGGAAGTGCAACAACAAGTACATGTACTGTATCTCAATACAGATTCTAAAATCCCAGTAAATCTTCCAAATATGTTGTAAAACCAGGTCAAAATTAATTTCTCTATTCCAGAATACTCTAATTCCTCTGTTAGAGTTTGAAGTCCTTTCTTAAAGGCTTTAGTTCTGCTGTAACTAGACCTGTGTTACTTTGGAGGAAATCCTTTTGTAGATCCCCCCTCTTCAGCTAAAAGCATGCTCAGTGCTATTTTGTTCTGTCCAGTCCTTGGACCAGTTTTCTCTCATTTCCAGTTTTAATTAACAGTTACAACATCTCTAATACAATTCATAAACCTTTGTTGTTTATAAATATACTTAATTTAATCCACATTTGCATAAATTGTCCCAAATGGTAAACATTCAAATCCTAATGCTAATTTAATGTTAGCCTTATATTCATTAAGGACACCTTCGAAGTACGCCTATGTCGTCGATGTAAATGGGGCTCTCAAATGAACCTGAGGGAGCTGCTGTTTGGCTCCTTAAGTGTGAGTTTCCACTCACGATGTTCTCCGTCACATTGTATGTGAACACAAATAAAACGAGGATCCTTTAAGGACGCATGTTTCTGGTCAGCAGGCAACGCTGGTCTAATGGTCTTACTTTCACAAAACCTCCAGACTTCTGCTTTGCACTGCACCTGTCCCTGATCTCTACGTTTGTCAAGTTCAGAGTGATGTCACAGGAAGTCATGTGACTCCTGTCACTAGCCCTGCTCACAGGTGTTCTTCCCTTCACAGGTGTAAACCAAGATGATATAAGTTCAAAGAACTCTGTTAATATTAGCTCTTACTGGTGGTGGCTATATTAATTGTCAAAACTCCTTTTCTGAACTGGTATACTTGTTGTAGTTGGCTTCCATCCAAATAAAGAACAAACAAACAAATCAGAACGTTATCTGACATTATAGACCCATAGAAAGTGCCTCCTAGGTTTTCGTCAAACGAAACCATAAAAGCCCTTAAAATGATCAAACCATAAAATTGAAACAGCAGATAAACCACTGTTTCCACAGATATGGTCTGCTGGAAATCTACTTTAATCTGAAAAGGTTTAATCAGACTAAACAGTGCTTCTCCAGAAAAGTCCTGTCAACTTTCTTTATTTCATTATTTGATTTAAACTTTTAACTGTATTAAACACTGTTGTTTCAGCCTCATGCTAACCATTAGGTTAACCAAGCATCCCTTCAGCACTTTAACACAGCTTTGTTTAAACCTTCATCTCCCCCCTTTTTGAGACGATGGCTCAAAACACCACAAAAAATGAACAAAATCAAATAAAAGTTAAAAAAAATTAAAATAAAATCAGAATTTTTTTTCCAATTACCACCTTAAATTGTTATTTCATTAATTAGCATTTCTAATTATTCATCTTCTTTATGTTTTCCCAAATAGCATCACTTTTGTTCATGTTATATTTAAAACTTAACTTTGTTTAGTTCAGTTTTAATTTTAGTTACCATTAGTTGTAGGTCTTTACCTGTAACTGTAATTGGTATCATCCACAATTAGATAAATTTTAACTCAGTTGATGCAAACATAAATAATTTATATAGATCAGAACTGGTTTCTCATGATCTATTTTCACAAACCTTTAAACATTCACCTTCGATTCACAATTTATATCACATGTTCTTTTAAATTAGAATATTCTCAAAATATTGTTTAATTTACCTCAAATTACTTTCTTTAGAAAGAAAACACATTTTTCTCTTACTTCAAACAAAATTTCTTAATCCCCCTTGGGTCCAGACCCCCTCTGGGGTTAAACCAGTAACAGCAGCATGTCCCAGCTGCTTGAACACACCACAAAGCCTCTGCTCTGTTCACTCTGCTTTCCTCCAAAACACCATCACCTTTGTGACTGTCGTTTAAAAGGAAAGACCAAACATAAAATCAACAAAGTTCTGTTCAAATTCTGCTTTATTTACTTTTAAATTAAATTTCTTCAGGATTTTGTTCAGTATAGATTTGTTCTATACTGTCTCTGTAAAACTCAGTTTTAACACCAGGTGCTCAATACAATAAACCAGTTTGTTCTTGTATTTTTCCCATATTAATTTAAACGTAACATAAAACGTTTTATCATTTATATTTTCATGTTTTCACTGATTTATCATTCAGATGCCCCATAAATAATTCACCTCACTCAATGTTAAACAGAAACTTTAAACATCAAATGTAAAATCAAAATAACGTGTCTCTCTTTATTTATTCAAATTCACCAAAGTTATAATCAGTAATTATCATTACTGTTCATTCAATAAAATGTAACATCTCAACCTCTTTTTTTCTTTTTCTTTAGGTTACAAAGACCCAAAGTTTGGTCAAAACTAAAACCAAAAATTAAATTCTGTTCAAAAGGACCTTGTGTTAGTCCCAGTACTCCAAAAAAAAAAATCTAAAATCACTTCAAACAGTGATTAAACCCATCGAGCCATTGGCATATGCTCTTAAACTTTAACAATTCACCTTGTTAGTTTAACAATTATCTTTTATTCACTTATTTCTCATTAACTTGAAATTTTTCAAATAAAACCTTTAAGATCATTTTAACAGTTTGAACTGTTTTAACATAGATATGTTTTTAATCATCAAAACCAGATTACCAATTTACATTACAGTTTAAATCTTTATTGTGTAGATGACACCATACATTAATTATAAAGTACAAAATAAATAATGATAATTATTTATTTTGAACTATCTTCATTTCAATTCTCCAATTACTTAAACTTTAAGTTTTTCTTCTCAAAAACCATATTCAATCTCATTCATTCAATTGTTTAGTTTACCAAATCATGTTTCATAGATTCAATAAAACTCAAATGTGGACTTTATTCATATCAACAGACCTGTCAGAAGGTCAAACAGTTTTCATAATTAAGTATCATAAACTTTATTTAACACATTAGTTCAGTGCAATCTGTTTCTGTCACTGACATTTATAACTCAGCACTTTTCAACATTAACAAGTCTGTTTAATGTTTAAACAAAAACCCAAACCAAAACATTTCTAGCTAAACATTCCTCGTGAATCCAAACAGTGGTTGTTTTGAATCCACTTTCTCCATTATTCATCAAAACCAAACCAGAGAAATACATAAATGTTTCTTTTCTTTACTTAGGTTCTGGTAAACTTGTTCTTTTAAATGTGAGCTTATGGCCCAACTATAACAATAACACTATTGAACATGTTTTAAGATGAACCTACAAATTTAACACTAACAGTTTAGCATTAGTTGTTGCAAATAACTAAAGAAATGCTCAGTGCATTTTTCCTTGTGCCTGTTTTCAGAGGAATGACAATAGAAAGAGATAAATTATGCATCTTTGTTGTGTTTAAAAAATATGTTTTGGCTTTGATGGTTTCTCACACATTTATGAAGGAGTAGAAAGCATAATATCATTAGCCTAATAGCATAATTGCCTAAGTGGTTTTTTGGCCAAGTTGAGTTATCTACCTCACTCTAACACTGCTGCTTCACTGTGTATCATTGGCTGTCCTCAACCTATCAGAGAGCTTGTTACATTAAAAAACACTATCTGCCCAAGTCATCTTATGTATTTGCCAAGTTTTTTTTTTTCTACCGAAAACCTAAAAATACGTTTAGGTTAACGATATGCAGGACTCCAGGCTGCAGTCAATAAACAACCAGGTCCTGAGCCTTGGCTTTGCCTTTTTTGATTTTGTAGTATTTTTCTTTTGTCTGCGAGTTGTGTTAGTGAAAGCTAAACACACACAATCGCTCCTCGTGTAAACACTGTTTTCTGATTACCTACGTTCATCTCCATATTGTTTAAGAGGCTGTAGGTGTGGAATAAATTAGACTTTAAAGAATTATATTTAAACACATATCCTTTTATTTAAATTTGCCGGACCCCTCACAGTGAGGAAAGTTAACTAAGTGAACCTCGGCTGATTTTAGTTCAAGACCCCTGTGTTATACAAATAACTTGCCTTGCCTTCCACCGCCGCTGGTTTCACTTAATTGTTAACGTACAGTAAGTAGGCTACATACTTTTATTTTAGATGTACATTTAATACACTCAAGCCTCATATTTCAACTAATAACAATGGTTACAATGCTGGAGCTTTTCTCAATGTTTAGAATACTGTAGAATTAAGATTCGATTTCTCATAGCTCATTATAGTGGACAAATAAAACACCTGAGTAATTAGGTGAGGATTTATTAAACGGCACAAAAAGTCTGATATTTCCCACATTTACACAAAAATCATAAATATCCCAAGCCAAAGTTATACCCTACTTTTGTTTCTTTAAAAAGGGTCCAGATCATCATCAGTGTAATGAGGCTAATTACAGAAGCCACAGATTAAACCATTTACACTTAAAACTCTACAGTTTAAAGACACATTAGACACCTGTTCTGTTGAGTCAAAAGTAGTATTTTCATTAATTCTGAGTTATTACAGATATAAAAGAAATCCTACCCAAGTGTGCTATTTACATCAATCTTCTAAAAACAGCTCTTTACACAGAAGTGTGAATAGCAATCTGAAAATAAAAAGCTTTAATTTTAAAAATAAAATGTAACATGTGCCAATTGATTTATGAGAAACTTATACATTTACTGTTGAAATTGATAAAACCTGTAGACTTTTAGATCTCCACAAGATCACAATGTTGAAATCCAACTACTGCACTGACCTCTGTGCCAGTCATTTCAGCTGAAAAGGAAAACGGCACCTTGTCACAAACAGGGAAGTTACAAAATGAAAAAGGCAGTACAACTTAGGACCAAACGAAAGCTCTAGACTAATTCAAACTAAATTCCTCTGCCTCACTGTCTGCATTTTAAGGCTTCGACAAATGTGTAGCTCTGCCCTCAGCCTTAAACTTAAAAGCATTAATTTTCTGGTCTTTTACAGAACCAAGCAGTGATCAAAATGAGGGCCATGAGAGAACAAATAAATACATTGTTGAAATTCTCCAAATGGTACATTATTAAAGCAATGCAGTTGGTGTTTAAAAAAAAGAAGCAAAATCACACTGTTCAAGGTGCATTACGGAGGTTTCAATGGTTCAAATAAAAAAAGTCTAACCCATACATGCATCAGCAACAGCTTGAAGTCTGATTTTGCCGCGGTTGCCTTTGTAAACCTGTACAGTCAATTCAATTAGAAAGGTTTCAGGATCAAAACTCCTGCACTGTTTTAGTGGATGCGACATAATGCTTGTTTACCTTGTTCTCACTTCCTGATTTGCTGCCATAAGCAAACTAAGCAACGTTAGCGGCAAAGTTGAAAATAAAGGATTTATTTTCAACTTTTCGCCTACAGCACACTCAAAACCGGCAGATTCTTCTTTGGTTGTTGTTCGTTCATGCACAAACAAGTGTGTGCAAAGTGAACACGCACAACACCGGATGCAGTACCGCTAATGCCAGAGGTGGAACACTAGTACAAAAACTCCAGATCTTCCGTAATGCACCTTTTAAATAAACCCATCACATGCAAATGAAGCGAAAAACCATTCACAAACAATATGCACTACAGTGGCACTGGATCAAACACTTTGCATCACTTTGACTTTGTTTACAAAGCTAGCAAGTCAATTTCCTCAAGTAAAGCGAGTGCAATGCTCAAAGTCTAACATAAAGACTAACATAGAAATCCTGTCTTTGAACAGATGATGCAGGAGCATGGGATGAAAAAACAAAGCATTTACTAGTTTAAAAAAGAGAGAACTTCGTTAAATGTTGAGGGGAAAGTAATGATGAAGACTGTGGTCCAGAGTAGAGATCACGCAGGACTTTAGTGAATGTAGGCCCTGTACACAGCAGAGATGTCATTGTCTGACTGGTCAAGTGCCTTAGCCCTCTTGTAAACCTGCACAGAGACAGACAAGACATTAGTACCTGTATGTGTGTTAAACAGCCTGAAAGTAACTGATTCTGATGAGAACTGTTCAACTTTAATGAAGGCATATCTTGCAGCTAAAATATTAGGTACACATGGACAATGTACTTTAGACGCTCTGTAGACCCAGCCCTATAGATGACACTTGCCTCATTGGCAGCTGCCGCCATTGGGGTTGGATGGTTGGCCATGTCACCCATGGAGATGGCTAGCCTCAAGTCCTTCTGAATATGTTTCAAATAGTAGTCAGGCTTAAAATTGCCTTGCAAAATATCTACAACAAGGACACAGGTCAGATAAATATTCACAGAATATTAGAGTGAGCGAGTGCATGGATGAGCTTCAGTTTGACCTACTTTGACATTTCTGGTCCACAAAGGTGCTTGCCATCTGGCCCTGGCACAAAATGTCCAGGAAGGTCTGCTGTGATTGGCCGGTGGCCTGAGCCAGGGTTAGACCCTCTGCAATAGTGGCCATGAAACTGCCCTGCACCATGTTAAGGATCAGCATCATCCGTGCAGCATTTCCAGCATCACCTATCTCACACGCACATATTCGCATTATGAACAAAGTTCTTTTGTGGACCATTTATAATACAGGATCCCAGTGCGGCTGACCCTACACAGCACACATACCCAGGAAAAAGGAAGTTTTGCCCATGGCTTGGAAACAGCTGCTACAGTCTTCATACACAGTGCGGTCACCAGCTGCCAGGATTACCAACATCCCATCATTGGAGAGCTGCTGGCTTCCTGCAACAGGAGCCTCTAGGAATCGCCCTCCCCGCGATGTGATAACCTGAATATACAAGGATTTCATGAAGCAAAACCACTCCAACCAGAATACAGTAGGGGTGTAACAGTACACGTAAAAGTAGTGTGTTGTGTCAGTTCAGCACGTTTTTTTTTTTTTTTAATTTAACGCTAGCCATACACACGGAACCATTGACATGCAAGTTTCTTATAGGTTTCCACAAAACCTGTAGGAAATATTGAGGTAGATTTTTAGCACATTTCACTTCTGTCTGGTTTGCTGTCTGAGAAAATATCTTTTGTACATTGAATCAGATGCCAGTAACTACATTTAAATATGATAGACTACATGTAAGAAGGTATTAAGCTTTTTTTTTTTATATATATTTATTTATTCAGACCCAAGCTGGTGATGGCCGGGAGGGCCTATTGTTTTTGCTCGAGTTATGTTTTATTTATTTAATTTTTTTCTTCTTTTTATTTTTCTGTGAAACGATCCTCAATTTGACCCAGTTTATTGGTCCCAAAATTCAAGGCCGGCGAAAAATGTATGTATTTGAAGTCCCCGAAAAAGAAATATGAAAAATGACTGTGGCGACCCCTAGAAAAGTCAAAATACATTAGACCTATAGAAAGTGAAAGTAATTTTTTTCCAATGTAGAAATACAAAACTTGGTACATCCATAGGACATCTCAGGGCAAACAGAAAAGTTTATTACAGTCACACCCTAAACTCAACAGGAAGTCCGCCATGTAGGGTGAAACGCGCGGCCACTAAAATCGCACCCCTTGTGCAAAAAGATGCAAATCATTGGGTTTTAATCTAAATGGCCCCAAATTTGGTGAGTATCATCTAGACACATGTGCCAACCAAAGTTGTGACTTTGTTGTTGATATCTTATCAGGTATGGGTGTGGCAAGCCTGTAACGAGGTGGCCATTTTTGTGAAAATAAAACGTCTCTTAACTCTCAAACACCTTCTCGGATCGAGTTGGACCCAAAAAGGCGTTTGTGCACATTCATGACCTGAACACAAAAATATGTAAATAAAAGGGTTATCTTTAGAAATGGCTCTCCAGCGCCCCCTACAAACTTATAATGGGACCCAAGAATTTAGTTTGTCATAGAGACATGAAATTTGGTACACACATCTCTTATGTCATGACGAGCATAAAAGCCAATGACAACCACCCCCTATCTATAAATGTGTTGCCATAGCAACGTCCCAAAAATGTGAAAAAAGTCAATGGCAAGTGAAAATTTTAGTTTGTCGTAGGCAAATGAAACTTGGTACACACATCCAGTATGGGCTTATGAACAAAAAAGCCAATGGGGACCACACCCTATCACACACGGGAAGGCGGCCATTTTGAATTGAAAATGTGAACCGACTTAGAATACAACCTCTCTTTTTTTAAAAACAACAGAAAATAGCTGCTTCATTCCACAGACACCAAACTTAGGCAAAATGAGCTAAACACACGTGTCTAAAATAGACAGGCGTTTTTCTTGTAGTTTTTGCTCAAGTTAAAAAATTTTTAATTATAAATTTTCGGCAAAATGATCCTTAATTTGACCCAGTAAACGTGCGCAAAAAGTAAATTTTACTGGCCACAAAATTCAAGCCTGCCGAAAATCTTATGCATTTGAAAAATGCAATCCTCCGAGTATGTGTCCCCGCACTCTCAAGGGAGGCGAGGGCCGCTTGCGGCTTTAATTTATTATTTTTAATATAATCCATCTTCTTCATAAACTACATGTTACACCCCTACAATCAGGTGAAGTCTTTATAATCACTCTTTACCTGGGAGAGTTCTGTGATGGTCTCTGGGTCCACTGTGGACATCTCAACGTAGCACTTGCCGGGCCTGATCCCCTGCAGAACCCCACTGGGTCCCAGCACCAACTGACGAACAACAACAAAAACAATATTCAGAGCATTTCAAGTGTACAAAGAAAATAAAGTGTTTTAAAGCACAGCTAGTTCATGTGTGGAAGAAATTTTAGTCGACTGCAATTTTCCATTGGTGGAGTCCAGCTCTAGTTTTAACAAATTATTACCATTACTCTCTCTCTCTCTGTGATCTTTGTGGCATTAGCAGCGGCAGGCTTTATTGTACTTCTGTTGTTGATATCATGTGAATGAAGATTATTTTTCTCTCACTTCCAGGCAACTGACTTTTAATCACAAAAACAAGACAAGTTTGAGTTTGTAGTGACTAACTCCAACGACTCCTTATACTGGCATGGAGTGGTGAGAGCAAGAAGGCACAACAGGGCTTGTTTCTATGCCCTGCATAGTGTTTTTGCCAATGGAAATAAAATTAAAAGCATGGCGTACTGTACAGAACCCTACAGAAGCACTCAGAGAAATATGGTGTATGACACTTACATCCCTGGCTGCCTTTGGATCAGAGACACAGGAGAAAGTGATGTCGCACATAGATGCCACTTCAGCGGGGGTCCTTCCTAACCTGGCCCCCTCCTGGATGAACAGGTCACACTGAAATACAACAACCTTAATGTTAGAACACCAGAGTTCAAGGGCACTTGACCAACTCCACAAATTTTATTTTCTTCATTCCATTTTAATTAATGACCAGGCCAGAGGCTCTTATTAAATTGGGTTATTTTATGAACTTGTTTTAAGTAATTTTATGTATTGACTTTAGCTCTTATAAATGACCAAACATTTGCGTTACTCTAATAACATTTGTGATGGAACACATAATTGAGTATTAAGAATTGTGACTGGTCTCATGTTGACAGAGGCCTATTTCTATAGACCATACATGTCAAACTCAAGGCCTGCAAAGCAATAATTTGCCCACTAGGTACTTTCTACTTTCTATTATTAAGGGCTCGACAGTATATAGCTCACCACTCTAACTACAAGTCCCACAATGCATTGCTACAACAGCCAGCTCTGCCCCTCCAGCGCTGCTCTGTTGATGCAGAAAGAGCTCAGCGAGCTACGAGTGGATAAATGCACAATGAGTATACACAGACATTTAAGGTCTTTCTTCAAAAATTTGCCAAATAGTGGACTGTGAAAAGAAGGGCTTCTTAAACAGATGAGAGGTGGAGTACATGTGTTTATGTAAATCCTTGTTTGTGGAGATATTGAGACTGTAATATAAGAAAAAGGGCGGCAGTAGCTCAGTGGTTAGAGCGGCCGTCCTTCGACCGGTGGGTGGGCAGTTTGATCCCGCTCTCCCCACAGTTCATACTGTCGTGTCCTTTAATAAAGATTAATTAATTACAGGACTTTATCGACGTTAATTAGGATTAACGCATTAAACGCAAACACTTATTTTTGACCGCGGAACGTTTTCAATGAATGAGTTTCGACGGACCGATTATATTGGAGCACTACCGTTCTTGACTTCCGACCACAGTCAACATGACGAAGAAGCTGACGAGACCGCTTTGCTTGGCCCCGTGGATGGGAAATTTTGTTTTAAAAAAACGAAAGTATGGAAGCGTCGACAAGAGCATGGTTGTGTGCAAGCTATGCAACAAGGAATTTGCGTATCACCGCAGCACATCGAGCCTCAAATATCACCTCAACACAAAACACATAGGAGTTAGCGTGGACATTAGCCCGACTCCGAGTAAAGTTACAAGGACCAGGGTAACTACACTGCTACACAGAGACAGAACAACAACACCCGGACTCTGTTTTAATCATTCTTGGGGACTTTAATAAAGCCAATCTCTCCCGTGAACTCCCAAAATACAGACAGCATGTTACATGTCCCACCAGAGACAGTAATATATTGGATCACTGTTACACCACAATAAAGGATGCATACCACTCTGTTCCACGAGCAGCTTTGGGACGTTCTGATCACTGTCTGGTTCATCTTATACCGTCCTACAAGCAGAAACTTAAATCTGCTAAACCCGTAGTAAAGACTGTGAAGAGATGGACCAGCGAAACAGAGCAGGATTTACAATCTTGTTTTTACATCACTGATTGGAGTGTTTTTGAAGCTGCTGCCACCGATCTGGACGAACTCACAGAGACCGTAACATCCTACATTAGTTTCTGTGAGGATGTATGCATTCCTACCAGGACTTACTTAACATTCAACAATGATAAGCCATGGTTTACAGTAAAACTCAGACATCTTCGTCAGGCCAAAGAGGATGCCTACAGAAATGGGGACAGGGTCTTGTACAATCAGGCCAGGAACACACTGAACAAAGAGATCAGAGCGGCTAAAAAGACCTATGCTAAAAAGTTGGAAGACCAGTTTACTTCCAACGACTCAACTTCAGTGTGGAGAGGTCTAAGAGCCATCACAAACTACAAGACACCATCCCCCTGCACTGAGGCTAATCAACAACTTGCCAACGACCTGAATGAGTTTTACTGTAGATTTGAAACCCCAACACCCACTCTGACCATCTCCCTACACAACCATTAACACCTCCTGCAATTCCCTCTCCACACCTCCTGCTTTTCAAATCTGTGAAGCTGATGTGTGCCAGGTCTTCAAGAAGAACAAAAGAAGAAAAGCACCAGGCCCAGATGGCGTGACACCAGCCTGTCTGAAAACCTGTGCTGACCAGCTGGCCCCCATCTTTTCACAGATCTTCAATAGATCCCTGGAGTTGTGTGAAGTGCCTTCCTGCTTCAAACGCTCCACCATCATCCCCATCCCAAAGAAACCCAAGATAACAGGACTTAATGACTACAGACCTGTGGCTCTAACGCCTGTCATGAAGTCGTTTGAAAAACTGGTTCTGGGTTATCTGAAGGACATCACTGGACCCCCTGCAGTTTGCTTACCGAGCAAACAGGTCCGTGGATGATGCAATCAACATGGGATTGCACTTCATCCTGCAACATCTGGACAAAACAGGGACTTATGTGAGGATCCCGTTTGTGGACTTTAGCTCGGCTTTCAACACCATCATCCCAACAGCCCTTCAGACCAAACTGACCCAGCTCTCTGTTCCTAGCTCTGTCTGTCAGTGGATAACCAGCTTTCTGACAGATAGGCAACAGTTAGTGAGACTGGGGAAATTCATGTCAAACAGCTGCACCACCAACACTGGTGCCCCTCAGGGATGTGTTCTCTCCCCTCTGCTCTTCTCCTGTACACCAACGACTGCACCTCTAAAGACCCTCTGTCAAGCTCCTAAAGTTTGCAGATGACACTACAGTCATCGGCCTCATCCAGGACGGTGATGAGTCTGCTTACAGACAAGAGGTTGAGCAGCTGGCTGTCTGGTGCAGTCTTAACAACCTGGAGCTGAACACGCTCAAAACAGTGGAGATGACCGTGGACTTTAGGAGAAACCCCTGCACTTTCCCCACTCACCATCACAAACAACACTGTGACCGCAGTGGAGTCATTCAGATTCCTGGGTACTACCATCTCACAGGACCTGAAGTGGGACATTCACATTGACTCCATCGTGAAAAGGCACAGCAGAGGTTGTACTTCCTTCGCCAGCTGAGGAAGTTTAACCTGCCACAGGAGCTGCTGAAACAGTTCTACTCAGCCGTCATTGAGTCTGTACTGTGTTCTTCTATAACTGTCTGGTTTGGCTCAGCAACAAAATCAGACATCAGAAGACTACAGAGAACTGTTCGGACTGCTGAAAGGATTATTGGTGCTCCCCTGCCCACCCTTCAAGAACTGTATACAACCAGAGTGAGGAAAAGGGCTCATAAAATCACTCTGGATCCCTCACACCCAAGTCACCCCATTTTTGAACTTTTGCCATCTGGCCGGCGCCTCAGAGCCGCATAAATACCAGAACAGCAAGACACAAAAACAGTTTCTTCCCCCAGGCAATCTACCTCACGAACAGTTAAATGTTCCCCACTTATGCTTATGCAAAAGAAAAGTGCAATATCCTTATATTCATTTGTTACCCCTCCATCCTAGTACATCCCTGCATCTTATTCAATCCTATTCAATTATCATTTATAGCACAATTGTTTATATTGTTTATACACTTATTTGTTGTCTGTCTATACACTTATTTGTTGTCTGTGTGTTGGTGTCTCTGTGTACTGGTAGCTTATGTCACTAAAACAAATTCCTTGTATGCGCAAGCATACTTGGCAATAAAACTCTTTCTGATTCTGATTCTTAATAACAAACATTGCACTGGTCTGCTGGACTGAAATAAATAAACAATATTTTGTTGATTAAGCTTATGTATTCAGTCATTATTCAATGATATACTAAAAATCCATGTGAAAAATTACTTCTCACTGTTCTCAGGTCAAATATTTATATGCAATTAAAATGCGATTAATTTCAATTAATTAATTACAAAGCCTCTAATTAATTAGATTAATTTTTTTAATCGAGTCCCAGCCCTAATATATATATTTGCTCTTTAGCACTATGACAACCCTATGAGATAGAATTGCGGACGCGCATCTAGTAATGTTGCCCAATTAAAATTGCGACCTCGGGAAAGAAGAAGGAGAAAAACGGCGGTCCTTTCTTTTCCACTCTCTCCTTTAAGTCAGCCTAACAACATCAGAATGAGGCATTATCCTCCCTCTGCAATTGAGTTAATGATGAGAGTGAAAAGTCACAAGCAAGGCCGAGCTGCGTGCTGGCGCAGCACCAGCGAATAACGCGACAATGTAAGCCTCTAAACAAATAGTCTACTACCAATAATTATAATTATTGTGGAGGACTTCAAGTATCTTGGGGTCTTGTTCACAAGTGAGGGAAGGAGAAATTGACAGATCAGTGCAGCTTCTGCAGTGATGCAGTCGATGTACTGGTCTATCGTGGTGAAGAATTACCTGAGCTGCAAGGCGAAGTTCTCTATTTATCGGTCGTTCTATGTTCCTACTCTCACCTATGGTCATGAGCTGTGGGTCATGAGCAAAAGGACAAGATCCCTGAAACAGGCGGCCGAAGTTTTAGTTTGAGTTTCCTCTGTAGGGTGGCTGCGCGCTCCCTTAGAGATAGGGTGAGGAGCTCAGAGTAGAGCAGCTGCTCCTCCACATTGAGAGGAGCCAGCTGAGGTGGCTCAGGCATCGGTTCCGGATGCCTCCTGGATGCCTTCCCGGGGAGGTGTTCCGGGCAGGTCCCACCGGGAGGAAGCCCTGGGGAAGACCTAGGACACGCTGGTCTTCCCCAGGACACAATATTTCCCGGGGAGAGCGTGAGGAAGTGTCTAGGAAGAGGTAAGTTCAGCTCTGCTTTAAACCGGCAGGGATATGCGGAAAAAAATAGATGAAAGTGTGGATATAAACATTTTAAATGCATGTATTTTTGTAAGTTGTCCTAGTAAAATGCCAACAAACTTGTCAATTCTGTATAAATTGCTTGTTTGGTTTGTGCCTTTATCTCTGTTCTCCATCCTCTGTCCCTCACAAGGCACCAAACTGATCTCACATCTGCCACTCGAGTCCGATTGGCTGTGATTTGACGGAGATTGCGCCGTGCAAGTTTAACTGACAAACTGTGGAGCTGCGGCTATATTTACACTTTAATCTATACAATTAGCTGCTGTTAAAATGATTAAACTAAGAGACAGAGTGAAGACATGTGTTGGACAGAAACGTTAGGAAAGATGCAACTGGCATATCCTGCACAATACCACCACAACAGCACTGCCTCCTCATAGACTGAAGTCCCGCCACAACAAGGCGGCACAAGACCTGCTCAGGTCCATCCCTGAGGACCTGTCTACAGAGGCATGGCTCGCGGCAGCTTGGAAGCAGGAGTGGGAGTCAGCAGGACCCTCACGAATCCACCATTACATCTTTGACCCTGGAGGCGGTCTTGAAGGAGAGGATCTGCCACGTCGGCAATGGACTCTGCTAAACCGCCTGCGAACTGGGGTGGGACGTTACAAAGCATCGATGAGGAAGTGGGGCCTGGAGGACAGAGCAGTGTGTGAGTGTGGGGAGCCAGAGCAGACCGCTGAGCACATAATCACCACCTGTCCACTGTATAAACCACCTTCGGAGGCCGGCCTCTTCGACGTGGGACCTGAGATGAGAACGTGGCTGAGTTCTACTGAGCTGGACATTTGATGACGACACACGAAAGAAGAAGAAGTTAGGAAAGTCTGAGTGTGGACAGACTACAGCCTTAATGAAGAAACTCAAAGGGATTTAGCTCCATTTACAGCAGAAAGTAAGGTACGCTGCTAAACAGTGCCAACAATTAAGCTAATATGGCTAATCCTAAAATCTGAGACTATTTCCGCAGCATTGACAAAACACTTTGTCAGAGACTGAGAGCAGGCAGAGGAGAGACAGTAGCTCTCTCACCTGTTAGAGCCAAATGAGCATGTTACATCCACAGTCTGTGTAACTGACTAAAAATGAGGTAGGCTTATTTTCAAAATTACCATAGCTTTTTCTCAGAGCTTAGAGTTCTCTAGTTTTCTGTTTTAAACACAAATGTGAGTGTGAGAAGTTAATGGAGCTGACACTGAGTCAGAAATGAATTATCCCACAATGTACACCAATTAGTAGGTTGTTATTTTAACATTATCTAAAATGCTCGAAAATACAGGAAACTTAGTGGTCTTGTAGGCCAAGAGCATATCTTTGAACTTGATGCGGGCATCAACCGGGAGCCAGTGTAACCTAAATAATAGAGGAGTTACGTGCGCTCTCTTCGGTTTATTAAAGACAACTCTTGCCGCTGCATTCTGGATCATCTGCAGAGGTTTGGTTGTACAGGCAGGGAGTCCAGCCAGTAGAGCATTACAATAATCCAGTTTGGACAAGACAAGAGCCTGGACTAGAATTTGTGTAGAGTGCTCCAATAGGAAAGATCTAATTTTCCTAATATTGTAGAGAATTAATCTACAGGACCGGGTGGTGCTGGCAACATGACTTGTTAAGTTTAGTTTATCATCAATTACCACTCCCAGATTTCTGGCAGTGCTGGACGGTGTAATGGTTGATGGGCCTAGTTGAATGGAGAGGTTGTGGTGGGTCTTTGGGTTGGCTGGAATCACAAGCAGTTCTGTTTTTGCAAGGTTCAGCTGCAGGTGATGGTCCTTCATCTAAAGTGCGATGTCACTCAGACATGTCGAGACACGAGCAGAGACCGTTGGATCATCAGGTTGAAATAACAAGTGGAGTAGAGTGTCATCTGCATAGCAGTGATAGGAAAAGCCATGACTCTGAATGATAGAGCCAAGGGATGTCATGTATATCAAAAAGAGTAGCGGTCCAAGCACTGAGCCCTGCGACACCCCTGTATTGAGATGTTGGGACTCAGAGACCTCGTTTCTCCAGGATACTCTGAATGACCTATCCGAGAGGTAAGACTTGAACCATTGCAACGCCATTCCAGAGACACCCATCGCCCTGAGAGAGGACAGAAGGATGTGATGATTAACAGTGTCAAAAGCAGCAGACAGATCCAGTAAGATGAGTACAGATGACTTGGATGTTGCCTTTGCCAGTCTCAGGGCTTCGACGACTGAGAGCAGTCCTAAAACTCTAACAACAACATTACTGTCAATGTGAAATCTCTAAATATCCTGTTTAAAACTCATAAAATGAAACAAATATATGTAAATAAAATCTGGATGGGGGCATCACATAGAAATTCTGCTTAGGGTCCCCAGATGGCTGTGTGAAGGTATCAGCAAAAACAAATTATATGAATATAGAATATTGAATTATCCCTCGTCCTTCTGTTGATATTGTAGGTCCACACTTCAGCTTAAGTTCAGCTTATAAGCAGAGAAAGTAAAAGAGTTTAAAATATTTTGATTGCAGTTAGTCTCTGCAGAAAGATATTGTATACTATACTGTATGTTAGATAAATTATTATTTTAGCTCATCCTGCTCCCAAACTAACAAGGCATGTGATCTTTCACCACCATGCTAAGGCACTTTGCCCAGAGGAAACACTGCAGCATAAATTGGTTTTTAACATAGCAATAATATCATTTATTGCAATTAATTTTGGTGCAAAATATTGCACAACAAAAAGTACTCATCGTGACAGCCTTAAGTGAGGCTGCCGT
The DNA here is from genome assembly GCA_024416835.2 of Perccottus glenii. Taxonomy (NCBI): domain Eukaryota; kingdom Metazoa; phylum Chordata; class Actinopteri; order Gobiiformes; family Odontobutidae; genus Perccottus; species Perccottus glenii. The sequence goes on from CM044553.2 coordinate 31,420,803, forward strand.
GAGGTTCGTTCTAGTGACAGTGGATGGAAGTAGCCTTATAAATGCTGTGTGTCCCATTGATGTTGTCAAGGATCAACTGAGCCTTAGCAATAGTTCACGTCTGTCCAGATAGGTCTGTCTGAATAGGACTACAGTTTCAGAAAAGACATTTGCAGTTCCGTTTGTGTTGCTCCCTCTCTCCATCGCCTGCAGCCCAGTTCAGACTAACTCCACCCTGTGTCTAGCGCAGGACAGAGCGAGATAAAAAATTAACAAAGCAGCTGCATGTGCATCAAGGCTGGAGGAAAGATGTCAGCAACATGTTTTGTTTCATCACCGTCATGCAGGACTGTAACCAATGAAGGAGGGGGCCCAGGGGCTACAACCATTTTGGGTCCCTACAAAAAACGAACTACATATAAATATTTATATTATGTAATGGTAAACTTATAACAGGATTTTTAAGAACAATTGTGATCCTTGGTTAGGCCAAGTATTTTACCAGTCAGCAGTGTTTCCCACACATTATGGCGTTTGCTGCATTGAGCTGTGCTACACGTCTGTTCTGTACTGGTTGGTTAACAGCAGAAGCAGAGTAAGCTCTGTATCAAAGGTTTAGGTCAATGCATCTTAAACATTCCTACAACACAATGCGAGGAGTCTGCATGTCCTCCACGTGTTACCGTGAGTTCTCTCCGGGTACTCTGGCTACCTCCCACAATCCAAAGACATGCATGTACAGGTTAATTGGCAACTTTAAAGTGTCCCTAGTGAAGAGTGCAAGAGTGAATGGTTGTCTGTCACTGTCTTGTCTCTAAATGTCAGCCCTGCGACTAACTGGCCACTGTCCAGGGTGTACCCCGCCTCAGGCCCAAAACTGCTGGGATAGGCTCCAGTCACCCGCGACCCCTAACGGGACAAAGCGGTAGAAAATGAATGAATAAATGAATGAATGAATGAAAGCTGCTAATAACTTAAATCCTGGCCCACGCGTTTGTAATGTCCTCTTTTCTATTCGAGTTTGACAGCCCTGCTATAGAGTGTTCATTCCACCCGCCTGAATTCCACTATAATACTTCTTTGTTTAGGGCAAGGGGTTGGCTTGAGTTCTTTTATGCCAGAGTAAACCTTGATTTGACTTTTTGAAAAGCACTAAAAAAAACAATGGGCTGTGGTTCTAGCCTGATATACCAGACCGTTTTCCTTTTTTCAAAAGCAGGACGGTCTGGTCCCTTTCTTACAGCAAATCCCTTGTGTGCAAATCTCTCTGTGATTTTGCGGACGGACATGCGCACATCATATACTCAGCTCGAGTGGCTGGTCTGAAACATTAAACATGGCGGACGCTGCTACAGAGAGGCCGTTTATTTTTGCTCTCGCCTTGGTTTTGGATAACCAGCAAAGTATAAAAACAATGAAACAGCTCTGGTGTCTGGATCTATTGCTGGCCATATTAACTAGCGGCACTCCTTGTTGACAAACGGCTGTGTGGTTTCGTGTCACGTTCGGCACTTCTCTGATTGGTTAACATTACGCCTGTAAACTCTGCCAAGTCTCTGACAAACACAAAGAATTCCAGATTAGAGTCTGTTAGCAGATGCTCCAACTGCTCAGTCTTTGCCACGACACTTATACTATTTAAATGTCCACCAAGAATCTTCTTTGGCTTTATGTTTATTACCAGGCTACCAGAGTATTTTTGCATGATTTATCGTCTGAAACAGTCTAAATATTTGTTGCTTCAAAGTCACTGTCTTTGCACATGTCCACTGTGCCACTCACAGCTATGGAAGTTGTACAGCCACAAGCAGCAAGCGAGGAGTCAACGCTGTGTTCCGCAGTTAGCCTACAGCTTACAGGGCGCGGACTTAGATAGATATCTCCACACAGTAGCAGGAGCATGCACAGTAGGTTTGATGCTTTTACTTGTGCCGATGTTTAAGATTCATTTTGTGGTTAAGTTGATGAACATCAACGTGTGCGCAGTTTCAAACCACAGAATAAGCGATGTACTGGCACCATGAAACAAGTGGGAAAGCCATGTGCTGCATACTGCGGGATGAAAAGTGACAGGCAGCTGACCAGATGTTCCAGGTGTGTCTGCTGCACAAATAAATTAAAGAATCAAAACCACGCATTGTACCCGAGCGCTCGTATTCTTTATGTGCAGACTTTGTAATAGCAGTTTTATCCCTTTGGTATTGTAAAAGAAGATAGGCGGCATCCTAAATTGTTTTAGGTTAAGTGGAGTCGCAGTACCTGCCAGCCTGCGAGCACCTACAGTCATCTTCCAAAAAAAGTCTTTGTATAGAATAAGAAAAGAGTTAGTTGCTGCTGGACAAGCTACTGATGGACCAGGCCTGATAAACTCCTGCATATTACGCCCTTAGGCAGACCTGCTTCTTCTTTCTTACTGTACCTGTAAATTTTCACTATAATGTCTAAAACGTACCAAAACTCAAATAGAAAAGAAACAAGGTCTGGTTTTATTGCTGCATTCTTAACCCGATGTCTCCAAATTATACATAAAAGTAGTTAAACATTTGTATTGTTCATGATGATTACTTGAGACTGTATACTGCTGTGAAGTACCTTTTCTGCTGTGCGGTTCCAAACTGTGACAATGTGACCCATTTTGAGAAGGTTGGAAACAATACCACTGCCCATCAGTCCCAGACCTAGGAAACCTATCCTGAAGTAAAAAGACCCATAAAGAAAAGTTATGAGTGCTACACATGCAAATGTGATGTGAACATAAAAATACAACAATGAGTTTACAGAGTTTAGGACTAGAATTATGCATTTTTGAGACTAGTGTTGTGTTTCAACCTTTTATCTGTGGGTGTGATGCTGCCATTGATGGCTGTGCTGTCTGCTGCTTGAATGGAGGTGGACCCTGTGTCCTGCACAAATAAAACCAAGGTTATATTACAATCACCAAGATAAACAGTAGGAATCCAACAATACAGCTAGTAAAGTAGGGTTTTTGCGTCAGTACAATTTAAGATGCTATTATGAAATAACTTAATTTGATACTTTTTTTATATGGATTTTAAAGAAACATGGCTGTTGTATTTTCAAAACGGTCTTTATTTTACTGATAAAGGATATAACACAAAAAGGTCAAAGTTTGATAAATATACATACAAGTAAACTCATGTTTAAACCTGTAAACATGAGTTGAATGCCGTGTGCAGTAGTACTTTAAAATATCCTATACAATATTCAACTGTTCCTGTTTATTAAGGTCTGTCTCTGCGTCGGTGTCGGTGTCGGTGTCCGTCTCCGTGTCCGTCTGTCGCTGAGGGAGCGGCGCTCACGGGAGCAGAGGCACGAGCATGTAGGTCTGTAAAGGTGTGCACTTTCCGTAGGCCAGGTTGTTGAGACTCGGGGAGAATTTTTGTTGACCGCAACGCCTGAGTTTACCTATTTATCTGTTTATGCATCTGGTTCATGCATCCTTTATCTGCCGAGCTGTAATTATCTCATGAGCAATAAACCTACCAAACGCATGTTGGATCTAAGCGTATTTGTTACTTAGTCTTCAAGCTAGGGCTGAAACGATTACTCGAGTAACTCGAATTACAAAAAATATTCGAGGCAAATTCCTCTGCCTCGAAGCTTCTTTTAATTTATTTTTAAGCTCCCGTCAGTTTGTTTCGCAATGATTTTTTTTATGTGACACAGCGCGTTTAAGTCACCCACAAAGCGGAAGGAGACGGAAGCAGTGTTTTGATTTGAGGGTGCGCTGCGCGCGCGAGCTGCAAAATGGAAGGGATTGATAACAATAGCGATGAGCAAAGAAAAAAACAGGAGAAAACGACTCAAACTGTCCAAGGTTTGGGTTTCATATTAAAACGTAAAGAGAACATTGTGGCGTATGTGTCCATTGCAAGATCGAGCTAGCATACCACAACAGCACGAAGGCCATGCTGCAGCAGCAAAAGAAAACATCCACTCTACTTAGACCGGAGCACCGTCACTCGGGACAAGGTAAATTCAATGCAGCATTAAATAAATGTGATTGCTATTCAAGATGAAAGCTGTTAAATCAAGTATGTTAACTATGTCATGGACAACCCACGTTGGGCAGTACAATTATGAGAAAATAAACCGCACGCGTTTGCAGAGGGGTTACACCACCAGATTATTTAACAGCAGTTTATACCACAGCTACCAAAGGACTTAATTTACTGCAAAAACAAGTTGTGATTGGCTTTTACAATGAAGTATACTATATTATTTATAATGGGAAAACATGCATGTTGGTTATATCATTTACAGTTTTTAAATATACATTTAAATTTATTTTACACACTCAAAACATTATTCCATGATTGTATATCGAACATTGCAACTTGCTAGTTATCACATATCACATTTTTCTTCAATATCGAGCAGCCATAAAACAAATTATTCTAGTATTAACAAGTATTTAGTTTGATTGCCATGAATAGGATTTATAAATACACAGCCATGAACTTGCTGTATAATAATGATATTATAGCTTACTTAGTAATAAATATCAATAATTATTATTTTACCACCTCTTTTTCAGTAAATCATCACAGCTTCGTATGAACAGATATGGGCGGACTTCATGTTCCACTGAGCAGCTGAGTTTTCAGAGAGCATTCCAAGTGAGGAAAATCTGAGAAAATAGCCACACCTGAGACGCCTCGCCTCAGATTGATGCCGGGATTAAGCTCGTCATAGGGACTAATGTTAGCAGGGTGTTGGAGCCACTGGAGGTCATCCGTAGCAGTAATGATGGACTGTACGCAATAAGGACTGTGCTGGGTTGGACGGTCAACTGTGGACTGGTTGGGCAAACTCCCATAAACCCTCCATCACCCTGGAGAGGGTATAGATCTGATCCAGTGTTCCACGACCGGGACAAAAAACGCATTCTCCTCTCCAGTTCCCTGGCATAGACTTTCCCGGGGAGGCTGAGGAGTGTGATCCCTCTGTAGTTGGAACACACCCTCTGGTCCCCCTTCTTGAAAAGAGGGACCACCACCCCGGTCTGCCAGTCCAGAGGTACTGTACCCTGGTCGAACCGCCCACCTGCCGGTCAAAGAACGGCTGCTCTACCCACTGAGCTACTCCCGCCCTCATTCACTCATCCACCCCCGGTGCCTTGCCACCGAGGAGCTTCACAACTACCGCAGTGACTTCGGCCTGGGTGATGGACGAGTCCACTTCTGAGCCTTCGGTCTCTGCTTCCTCAGTAAAAAGACGTTCGGGGGTTGCCGCCACGACAGGCACCGGAGACTTTACTGCCAAAGTTACGAGTGGCCGCATTGACAATGGAGGTGGAGAACATGGTCCACTCCATGTCTCCAACCTCCCTCGGGATCTGGTCAAAGCTCTGCCGGAGGTGGGAGTTAAAGATCTTTCTGACAGGGGGCTCTGCCAAACGTTCCCAACAGACCCTGCCAGTACGTTTGGGCCTGCTGAGTCTATCCAGCTTTCTCCCCCGCCATCGGATCCAACTCACCACCAGGTGGTGATCAGTTGACAGCTCCGCCCCTCTCTTCACCCGAGTGTCCAAGACATATGGCCAGAGGTCAGATGAAACAACTACAAAGTCGATCATTGATCTCCGGCCTAGTATGTCTTGGTGCCACGTGCACTGGTGGACACCCTTATGCTTGAACATGGTGTTTGTTATGGACAAACTGTGACTAGCACAGAAGTCCAATAACAGAACCCCGCTCAGGTTCAAATCCGGGGGGGCCGTTCCTCCCAATCACGCCCCTCCAGGTGTCACTGTCCACGTGAGCATTCAAGTCCCCCAGTAGAACGACGTAGTCCCCGGTCGGAGCACTTTCCAGCACCCCTACAAGAGACTCCAACGGATAACCGCCATTTTATTGCCCTGTCGTAATGACAATATTGGTGAATAGGGGACCAATGGGCGGATTACATTCATGTTTATTTACAATCTATCTGAGCAACCAGTAACTGTGAACAGAGTGTCCATTGTCAATTTGAAGGAACTGTGGCAACAGAGGACCCTCATGGAGGACACCACAGCACTAGTGACGAAGATGACTTGTACAAGCAAGGAGACTTGAGTCAAGCATAGTGTGAAGTCAGGATGAAGGTGCATCTCTTTGGCGCTATGTCGTCCCCGAGCAGTGCCAATTTTGCTCTCAAGAAGTGTATGGATGAGCATGGACACAGAGCTAATGGAGTGATTAAGTGGGACTTGGAGAGGGAGTTTCTGCCCATTGAGCATGGATTGGGAGTTGAATGGTGCATTAGGTCAAACACCTTCAAGTTCAAAATTGTGCTGAAAGATAGACCACTCACTTGCAGAGGGATCCTTTCGACAGCTAGTTCAATTTATGACCCTCTGGGAATGCTCAGTCCAGTTGTCCCGAAGGTAAAGAAGCTTATGAGAGATCTGTGCAGAAGAGGAATTGGATGAGACGATCAAATACCCGAATCGGTCTGCAAAGAGTGGCTAAAGTGGCTGCAAGGGCTCCATCTGCTGGAAAATTCTCTGAGTAGACTGTTTTTGACCACTGTTTGTGGACTATTGGACATCCGTAAAGTTGGACTCTGACCACTAGACTGTGGACTACTTGGTCATAAAGTTGACCGGAAGAAGGACTATTGCCAGAATGGATCTATTTATGGAATTATCTATTACAGCTAATGATTGGGAATATGTTCTTTGGCAATTGTTGTATGTCTCCTATTATGGAATGTGAATTATTATGTGGGACCTAATAATTAAGGGCTGGTGTGTGGGAGACAGAACATGGGTGCACTGTGTGTGGGTGTTGGTCTGGTGCTGGGGGGGCGGAGCTCACGGGACGTGCACGTAGGTCTGTAAAGGTGTGCTCTTTCCGGAGGCCAGGTTTTTGAGAGTCAGGGACGGGTAGCCGCAACGCCCACGCAACGCATGTTGAACGTTTATGCACATTTTAGTTAGATTATTCAGCTGTTTTGCCGTATATGCAGTAACAATATATTCAGGACAGTCACTTTGATTGCATGATATACTTAAGTCTATATTGTCTATTTTTTTCAGTTCATTTAAAAAGACTAGAAGGTAAAATAGGAGGACTTCTGGGGAAGTCCTACAATCATAGTCTACAGCCAGCGTGTGTAAAAGTAAGTCTTTTGAACCACAGCAGTGTCCTAAACAAATCTGATGGTCAAAATGAGTAACTGTATTACAGTCTGTGTTGTTTCTCCAGGTTTCTTCACAGCAGGAGAAGGACCTACAGCCGCATCACTATAAGGAGACAGAGGACTCAGTCTACAGCCTGAGGATGTAGACTGCTCCACTGCATGTCTGTGCTGCTCTGGAGTGTTTTACACTACCTGGGCATTTCTGCAGGTAGATCACATTTACTGTATTGTGAAACATCCAGTTCTGATTAGCTGTACCCGACATGACCATTTGAAACAGGAAATTAAAAAAGCTATAAACCAAATAAATACTTCATGCATCATGACACTTTCTCTCTGTTCAGTCTGTCGATTGTATATTGTCTCTGGGTCTGGATGAAGTGTACAGATTGTGACAAATGCATTACTTTTTTCTCTACATGTTAGCAATCTAAAGTTGTAACTCCACAAATTCAACTCTAGCAAGTAATAAACGCTTTCTTTCCAAAGTAGAGCATTTGCAAATTTACATTTTGAACCAGATGCATATATAGGATATAGTCTTATAGCCTACAACACAAGAAAACAGCTAAAAGACTGGACTCTAACAGAGATATAAAAAGTATTTTTTTTATATTTTATTGAACCTAATCAGTTCTACATTTGGCTTGTCCTCTCCTCGACAGTGTTGTAACGTAAACACAGCATCGTGACTGGGGCTTTATTTGAAATTTTTTTTTAATTCAGCATTTTTTGTCTTGTTTAAATTATTTGACAATGAACACATTAATGTATTTGGCAGTTTTGGTCCATACTAATGAACAGTGTTTGCCACACATTCAAGCCTGCATCATTACAGTCTGTAATTGTTCTGATAATGAATACAGAGCGTTTCACAGTGAGTTTATTTTGTTCCTATTTGTTTTTGTCATTGAAAAAATAGTTTTAACCAAGCCTCTCCCATGGAACCTCCTAAATGGTCCTCGTGTAAGGGCGCCGCCATACAGCAATTTACAGCGAAATACAGCGATATGCCGCCGTCCACCAGAGGGCAGGCTCCAAAAGCGGAAATATAAGGAGAAACCCAATGGCAACTTTACAAGTGTAAAACACTGAATTTTTGATTAATATGTCTGTTTATGCTATCTGAAAACTATCGTTTTACTATGGAGTAAAAACCGAAAAGCCCGGATGTAACTGCCATTTTATTGCCCATTCATAATGACAATATTGGTAAATAGGGGACCAATGGGCGGATTACATCCATGTTTATTTACAATCTATGGTTTTAACACAGTATCTTTGAGGGATAAAGACTACACCCATGTTAACCAATATGAGAAAAAGCATGTTAACTTATGCTGCTACATAAACCTGTTCTCTCGCAAAAACAAATTTTAAAGCTAAAATTTTCTGAACAAGCAGATCTTGAATAAAAAAAAATAAAAATAAAGCACATCTGCCACTGTTTAAATAGGTTTGATGTCAAGCCATGTTTATCATTTTCACATACATATATTTATTCAAAAGCTCACCTCTTCAACGATCTTCAGTCGCTTGCTGATGGGTTCCATTGATGAGGCCGGCTGTGTGCAGAAAGCATGAGTAATATACTGTACATTTTAGAGCCGGACTGATATCAGCCGATAAAAGACTTTCGATTGAGCCAAAATTTTGCAGATATTCTCATCCTATTTTTGACATATGAAGTGTTGAAAACAAGTCCTGTGTTTTTTTTTTTAGGTTTATTGTGCCATTTGTCCAGTAGAGGTTTGCAGGCTGTTATGTCACAATTTGTACGACAGGCCACGCTGCGCATTCGTTTTTAAGCAGAGCCGAGGAGAATGGTGTACCTTTCATCATAGGCCTTGTTGACTGCTCTCAAAATCTAACATAAATGGTTGTGGCCAAAAAGTTCGATTTTGGTCTAATTACTCCAAATGAGGCTCGTCTCTGTACTGTTTGGCGTTTTGTAAGCATGATACTTTGTGGACTTTGCATAGTAATGGCTTTCTCGACCATGCAGCCCATTTATCTTCAAGTGCCTTCTTATTCATCTTGAAACAGACACTTTTTTTCTACCACTGAGCCCCAACACAATTGTTTGACAATAAATGGCTTCACCCAACCACTAACTGAGTGAAAGAAAAGTTTTTGTGTTATCATTCATATTCTCTTAAAAAAATAAAAATACATCAAATTCTGTCAAGGTTTGTAAACTTATGGCCACAACTGTATTTGATGATCATAAAGAGTTCAACACCACGTTCATTCTCGTGAACGTGCACAACACAAGCAGACTGGTCTGAGTGAGGTGGTGTAGAGTCAGAAGGCAATAATAGGCATAATTTAAATGGCATCGGTCAATAATATATTACACTATGGCAAACATTATTAATTTAGGCTACCAAGTGACACCTTCTATGGTGGCATCTTTATAAATCATAGAACTAGCAGCTTTAACTATCAAGTGATTAAACTGTATATAAAAAAAAAAAAAAAAAGTAGGACCAAAAGTAGCTATTTACAGTGTTTGTTTTTTGTTTGGGATCAACCTTACACTTCCCCCTAATATCGATATCACCCCTGAAAAATCCCTATCGGTCGAGCTCTAGTACATTTACACCTCACTTAAACAAAAGCACCTGTTTCTGAGTGCAACCATACCTATCTATGATCTCTCAATTTACATTGCACGCATCTGCAAGGCGCCTCACACTAAACTACGGTTTATGGTTTGTTTTCAGCAACTGAACAACATTTTGAGGATCATTCTTAGGTTTAATTCTGATACGGTTGAAGAAGAACATATGCAGAAGAACACAAATTTTGTATTGAGTGGAAATATGCAAACTTTCTGTGAAGCCAAAAAGAACTTATCAGTGGAGACAGTCAGTTTTCAGTTTAACTGTTAAAGACATTCTAGGGGGGATGGTTGCGAAGTAGCATTCAAAGTGAGGAATAGATTTTAGATGAATTAAGAGCCAAGACGGCAGGAGAGAAAAAGAAAAAAAAAAAAAAGAAATCTCATACCTTGTCAGACTGACTGAGGAGGAAGTGATGAAAATGTGGGTCATCCTTCACAGGCTGCAAAAGAATATGACATAAGATACTGGCATTGACCTGACATTCTACAAATCAAATTTACACCACACAAAGTCCTCAAGTTAGTTTCTAACGTGTACAACACAAAAACAGAACAAGGAGTATAAATATAGTGCACATATAGCAGTACGGTACAGGTGACCCCTGAAATGGCTTGTTTTTCCACTGGGAAATTAAAACGGTATTTTTAAACAAACTTTTATAATAAATCTGTGTTGCCATTAACTAAATGACAGAAAATAACTATGAGAGGCTAGCAGTATCGTATCATTGTATACAGTGTAAAAATAGTAAAATTAAATATATTTTGTGGTTATTTTACAGCTTTCTAAACTAAAAAACAGAAATCTAGAGAGCTGCTCCAATTTTCTACATTTTTGAAACTCACTCGCCATCACTAAATTCTGCTCATGTTTCTATTAAACATGAGCAGAATTTAGAATTTAATAGACCATTCCTTTTATGAGACAAGGGCTTTGAGACCTAAGCTTTTTCTAAAACTAGAAACAGCTGCTGATAACTGAAGCTTGCTTCAAGTTTACAGTATTCAGTATTCTTAAGTACAAAAAGAAAAGTTGGTATTTTAGTGCTTTGTTTAAAACTGCATTTTTGACAAATTAAGGATTCTCACCATCCAATTAAAAGACTCCAGCTAGACGTAGCCAAATGCTACTCCCTTTGTTTGAACAGAGCCTAGAGTGGCACTTTTAATATTATAAAAACAACCAATCCAACCTGACCCTTTGAGTCCTACACCAAAACACCTTCGGCAGATCTACTGTAACAGCTACTCTGTATACAACATAGAGAGAGCATTGTTCATGTCTACAAGTGAGAGAACATGTGGTTTAATAAGGTGGTAGGTCAGGTTGGAAGAGCACCAGAGACATTATTTGGAGGGCTGAGGCTGCTTACCATATATCAGCAGCTGGTTTTGGATAGTTAGCATTTTGCTTTATGAATTACAAATAATAGCAGCACTTTAAATAGGTACATTACAGAGGTTTCAATGGTTCAAATAACATTTTTTCTAACCCATACATGCATCAGCACAGCCTGATGTGCAGAATGATCTGAATTCACCGCTGTTGCCACTGTAAGCCTGTACAGTCAATTAAATGAGAAGGTTTTGGAATTGAAACTCTCAGGCTATTTTAGTGGTTGTAACGTAATGTGCGTGCATGCTCGTTTTCCCGTTTTTCACTTCCTGATTTGCCGCCATAAGTAAACTAAGCAACGCTAGCAGCGAGCACGAACAACAACCGAAGAAGAATCTGCTAGTTTCTAGTGCGCTGGAGGCTTGTCTCTTTCCTGTGTTCGCAGGGTTCATTTACAACTTTGCCGCTAGCTTTGCATAGTTTATTAATGGCAGCAAATCAGGAAGTGAGAACCAGGTAACCAAGCATGTATGGGTTAGAAAAAAAAAAAGTTATTTGAACCATTGAAGCGTCCGTCAGGCACCTTTTAAGATGTACACAACTAATGCAGTTGTCTGGATTTTCCTATTTGCAGTTTAGAAAGAAGACATTACTATTTTTTCTTCTACAACATAAGGCTATACCTAAAGCCACTTATAATAAAGTTTTTTTTATTTAATGGTATTAATGTTACACTTAAAAACAGCTTCAAATTGACTTTCTGTCAGACACAATACAGACAATTTTGCAGCATTCTTGATACATTGTAATGCCTCTCTCCACATGGCTACACCCCAGCTGCGGAAACACAAGCCACACCAAAAGTTCCAAACTAAAATACCGTATTTAGTGGAAATAGGGCTTTAGAGGATCTAGCATCTCCTTTCACAGACTACCCATCTGTTTTAGAGAGAAAGTTATGCAGAATGGTCATCAGCCCTGTTCAAGGGGAGCACTTAAATCAGAATTATACAGTGATTTAAAGCCTCTGCTCAGAGCTGTGACCATGTGAGAAGAACACATCACAAAAAGGGTGAGGAGTCAAGGCGAGCACCACACAGGTCAGAGAAGGAAGCTCTGCAGTTTTTCACAGAAGGCAAAAGGTTAAGATCAGCTGGAAAAGAGCAGGACAAAGGCAGGCTCGGGGAGGGAGGGGTTCACCTACACTGCTATCCCATTTGAATGCTGAGCCCGGTCCAGCCCCCAGCCTTTCCAGAGTGGACGGCTCAGGGTCAGAGTCAGTTAAGTCCTTAAGGAGAGAGAAACAGGTTCACCTATATCACAGGACAAGGCTCTGCTGTAGGGAGCTTCTCTTTCACATACATAGAAGAATTATTTAAAAACTAATTTTACCTCTACAGAAGTGGGTTTTCAATTGCAAAAATGTTTTGCGTCATCATTTCAGATGCTCAATATGCATGTACAGCCAAATCAAGTTTAATATGTCTCCTAACCTTTCAACTGAAAAACATTTTTAACTATACTATGCTCATCTGGCCCTTTTTCTGCTCGACATTTACAACAGAAACTAAAATAAACTAATGAAAAATTGTGTGTAAATGTCTGATGTTTATACACCTATGGCCCATTGTGTCCATTTCCACTTGCAGTCTGTGCCTGAGAAGAATACAGGTCTAGTTCATCAAATAAAAACATGTATCAAATACAAAGTATGATAGTAGATGCCCTTCACTCACCACAGGTGTCATGTGAAGCAAAAAAGTGACCAAAAAAAAAAAAAAGTTAATGCACTATGCAACAGTGTATGCTGTGGCCGCTGACAGGACACAAGTGTTAGGCACCACCCAACAATAATGGCCAGGTGTAGTTCAAGCTAGGAATCAGCATTTCAATATTATCTATAATTGAAAGACTGTTCAGAAAAAATAAATAGATAATTTAAAGCTCCACTATCCGATTTTCTTTTTGCTGTCCCGTTCTCAACCTCACCAATCTCCCCCAACAGCAATGTAGTAACTTTTTCTACTTTTATTTAATAATAAAAAAAAAAAGTATAAAACCAGACCATTTTTCCACCACAAAATTACATTAAACCAAAGTTTAAAGATAACCTGAAATTGTTAGAGTTGTAGTTTACCGTTGGAGATTGTAGCTAAGGCTGCTTGATAATGGAAATAAAATAAAAATCATGATTATTTTGGTCATTATTGAAATCAATTATTTTTCCAGAAATACTCATCGACTTTGGAAATATGTTGGATTTATTGAACAAAAGTGAATTCTCCATAAAATATATTACAATTCTTAAAAATGGAGTAATTGATGGTTGATTGTATGACATTGTGTTTTGTCTCCAGTATTGTGTGTGTTTATATTTTGACTGGTTCATTTATCTACTTACAACTATTACTGTCATTTGTGAAACTACCTGCCCAAGCACTACAGGTGTAAATTAGCATTTTTGCTATAACCTGGCACCAAACAGGTTTCCTTTTGACTTTGATTTGGTTGATGTATTGTTGTACACTGTTCCTGTACAAATAAAATCATACATTAATAAACAGAAATAATAATTAGGATAAATAAGATCAACAATGTAGTGTACTTACACAATCTGGTGGAAAACAAAGTGTTGCCATGTGGTGCTGACACATCTTGCATATAATGCGTTATATAATGTGTTCAGGTTTAAATAAAAAGCGAAATTAAATAACTTTGATTACACAAGTTTTGTGATTGTTAAGAGCCGTGATTGAAATTGAAAATTTGATTATACAGCCCTAACTGCAGCTACCCCATAATTATCGCCACCTTTGTTAAACATAAACGTCAAAGCATTGCCAATATTTATCTGCATTTTATTTTTTCTTATTTGTGATTGGACAAAAATCCTACTGTGGGCAGATCATTCTCAGCTATTAAAATCCTTAATTATAAAGCCCAGACGATGGCTAAAGGCGAACTTTTTCACATTCCTGTAACAACATACTCTAGATGAAACTAAATACAGGGGTAAAAAAAAAATCAAATCAAATAAAGTGTAATCCCCATTTATCAGGGTGAACCCCAAGGTGTATTTCCACTCCTATGCCAATATTTACTGGCACAAGTATATGACTCCCATAAACAAAACACAAGATGCCCATGTAAGTCGCTTTGGATAAAAGCGTCTGCTAAATGACTAAATGTAAATGTAAACTGGACGGCAGTAGCTCAGTGGGTAGAGCAGTCGTCCTTCAACCGGAAGGTAGGCGGTTCGATTCCCACTCTCCCCACAGTTCATACTGTCGTTGTGTCCTTGGGCAAGACACTTAACCCACCTTGCCTCCAGTGGCTGTAACACTGGTAATTACATTAGAACAATGTAAGTCGCTTTGGATAAAAGCGTCAGCTAAATTAATAAATGTAAATGTATTGAGTTATTACGCAATTGTTTTTTTTTCCAACTGATTATTTTGGTACACATAATTGGCAGCTGTGCATTAAAGAATGGAAACCTGTCAAATGTTAGTTGAACATACCTTCTCTGATGGGTCCTTGAGTGCACTGAGATCTTCATCGTCCTCATCCAAGATTTTCAGAGGTTTATTAGGAGTCTTTTTTCCTTTGGACTCTCCTTTTCCCTCCGAGTTCTGTTTATAAAAAAAAAACAAAAAACAAAAAAAAGAAAACAGAATCCCTTAGCTGGGGCCATTTTGCTCACATAATTACAACCAAAAGGGGAATGAGACTTCTTTAAGCTTTCCTCACAAACCATGTGTCCACCTAAACAAACATTTAGTGTGACTGCACAGACATATGAGGGGTAGAAATAAATGAATGGCACAGAGCAGTGTAACAAGAGTTTCAGCTTACTTGTTCTTTGCTCTTGGCCTTCTTTAAGTAGTCTTCCACAGCATCCACTGCTTGCTGAAAACGCTTCCCCTTATTTATCTTGATCATCTCTTCTTTGTGAGGGTGGTAGGGCTTCAGCTGCTCCACTTTTATCCAAGCACTAGATGGTATTGTTACACAGACACAGCTCTTATACGCATTTGTAAATTATTGCACAGTCTGCCCAGGCATGGGTTATATGCCACATTCCCATTAACAGTGTGGTACAGTTTGGTCACCCGTAGAGTTCTACACTTCATTAAAGATTAGCTTAAGTAGAAGAACAAGTCCCCCCCAAAAAATAATAATAAAATAAAAATAAAAGTGCAGCTTACTAGATTTTTTCTATTTGGAGTTCAGAGAGCAGAGACTAAACCTGTTTTATTCAGAACCAGAAGATGTCAATAGCTTTGGCCCTTCATGATGCTTTATGATTGCACACATTGTTTTCTTTTATTTAGTTATCTTTAAATATGACGACTTGTGTGTATTGTGTGTATGCTGTCTGTTTACATAGCTCCATCCAAACGTGTGTGTAAAGTGAAAATGTGGCTTAAGTTTGTTCCCTCTTAGTGTGTACTCAGTAGCTCAGTGGGTAGAGTGGTCGTCTCTCAACCGGAAGGTAGTAGGATCGATTCCCGCTCGCCCCACAGTTCATACTGTCGTTGTGTCCTTGGGCAAGACACTAAACCCACCTTGCCTCCAGTGACTGTAACACTGGTAATGTAATGTAAGTCGCTTTGGATAAAAGCGTCTGCTAAATGAATAAATGTAAATGAATAAATGTACTCACTGGTCCTCAGTTCCAAAGAACTTGACAAAGTGACATTTTTTGCCTCTTGGTTTTTTCAGATCCTTGGGAGGACTTACTATCTGAAATGAAAAGCAAATTTTACCATGACATTGTGTAACGTTCATAGCTTTGTCACAATATCTTACAGAGAGAGAATCTCTAATTAGTGTACAGACTAGAGGAAGTCACTGTACATATCATTTAAAACAGGGCTGTACTGTGTATTACAATTCTATTATTACAATATGGACCATCTTTATCACAAAGATGCACTGAATTATAATAATGTTATATATTTCATCTACCAGATGTCAGCATGTCAAAATAAGTGTCCAAATCCATAAATCACACCCTGCTGCAAAAACATTACTGGTCCCCTGTAATATGAGACAATATGTCCAAATGCATACTTCTATAATTCTCTCACAAACAAACAGCAAAACATTTACATGTTACAGAAATATTTTACCTTTCCTGGCCACGGTGGGTAACGACCGAGTTTCCCCCTATAACAACAGTTCAAACACTTTAAAGGCTGACCTTAAACAATTGAGTGTCTATAATATCTTTGCATTAAATTAGATATATATATATAGAATTTTTAGCAGCGCTAAATTTGGTTAAAGTAAATATTGTAGGTTGTATAGTGCAATACTACACAATTCTACCCAGGGCAGCTGTACAATGGCCTCCAGACACCCACACTAAAATGTGTGCTTGTTTCATATTAGATATTTTACAACAATTGCATGTCGTTAGTTAAGAGCAGTTATTATTTGCATTGCAATTTAACTTTACGTTTACGGTCCAAAAAGAGAGCAGGCTTCCAGAGCAGCACTTATTACGCAACAGCACTTAATACAATTTTGACGCAAAAACTAATTAGCGTTAATCAATGCAGTTTAAAAAGGCAAACAACACCACTTTTGCTTGTCTGGAAACTTTAAGCATTTGGGCCAAGAGAAGGCTTAACTAAATGACCGAGTATCTCTGCTGCTAACACTGAAGCTAATAGAATGTTTAGCCATTTAAGTTTGCGTACAGTACACATCCGCTTAGGCTAAAGAGCTAGCAAACCCGTCGACGACTGCTGTTGTCACATTCTACGTTGCTTCACGTGTTTTGCAAAGCTTTATCAATAAATTCGACATAAACACATTAAAGCTAACGCATTGACAAAAACTGATGGTTAATTGATTCTGTATCTTATCCATTAAATAACCTAGCTGCTAACAGTTGTTGGCTGAGTCAGCTCCGTTAGCAACTTGTTTGGGAAGATTGTCAACCAAACCGACGCACTATGAGTTAACTATGGAGTAACACATAACAGCAAAAAAGACTTAAAACAGACCTCTGCACCGATGCTCGCGTAGCGCAAATGCATATAACCCCAAGCAAGTGTTAAAACCACAATTGCAGGTTGTCTTACCAGACCAAGTCCCCAATCCTCAGATGCACCGTCGCCATTTTACAACTTTAATAAAAACGTCGCAGTGA
Source organism: Perccottus glenii (assembly GCA_024416835.2). Classification (NCBI taxonomy): domain Eukaryota; kingdom Metazoa; phylum Chordata; class Actinopteri; order Gobiiformes; family Odontobutidae; genus Perccottus; species Perccottus glenii. Next base: position 31,438,056 of record CM044553.2, read on the forward strand.
ATGAGAAGACAACACACACCCACTATTCACACGTGAGAACTAGCCCTTCCTCTCGATGTAACTTCCGCTTGTAAATATATAATAAATAGAGAGTGTATTTGTGTGTTTAGAAATTAAATAAATAACATAATTACTAATCGGAAACTACTCAAATACGTTTATTGTCATATACAGTGAAAAACATGCAATCCAGTTCTTACTTGCTTGCTCCCCTCATTGGCTCCTCTTCAACACAAAAATATATTATGCTATACCATACAACATAACAGCAAAAGACAGTGTACAAATAAATAAATCAACGTAATGTTTGAACAGTGAGGGGCGAAGCACGTCAGCCACACGATGGGCGCCATCCAGTTGGAACAAGACCAGGTAGATCAATGTAAACTATCAATCCATTGTCTGTCAATCATTGACATTGATAGACAAATGACCTGATTATCTGTAGACTACAGAAATGAACAGCCAGTACAGTCTGAACTGTAATGGGGTAAATTTTGAAGTCAAAATGTAAAATTCTTCAAAACACCTAATCCCTTCGTGGTAGTCAATCATTTTTTAATGATACAATTCAAAATGTATCATATTTATTTATATTTATATTATATTATAGGGAAATCAGGAAAAACAAACTAAAGATACCTTTTAGAAAAACACTAAATATAATGCCACAAATATATGAATTACGTCTAATATTATGTGAAAATAATTAATGTTTAAAACTAATTATTAAAATAATCAATAAATCAAATCTTTATCCTATCTCCACAGATTCCATTTGTTCTTGTATAATGGTATCTAGTATCCTTGCTGATAGTTTACTTAATACACACTGACGTCTGAAGTCTGGCTTTCAGCCTGAATATTTTGACTTCTCGTTGCAGTTGTCTTTAAGGTACTGTCTGAGCAAGTTGTGTAAACTTGGTCGCATGGTAGTGACATAAACTGTGTTGCTTTCTTTGTTTGTTATTATTAGGCCCAAGCCGGTGATGACCGGGAGGGCCTATTGTTTTTGCTCGAGTTATTTATTTATTTATTTTTCTCCGAAATGATCCTCAATTTGACCCAGTAAACATGCCAAAAGTCATTTTTATTGGTCCCAAAATTAAAGGCCCGCGAAAAATCTATGTATTGGAAGTCCCCGGAAAAAAATTACAAAAAATGACTCAGTGGCGACCCCTAGAAAAGTCAAAATACATTGTGCCTATGGAAAATGAAAGTAATGTTTTTCCAATGTAGAAATACAAAACTTGGTACATCCATAGGACACCTCAGGGCAAACAGAAAAGTTTATTACAGCCATATCGTAAACTTAACAGGAAATCTACTATGTTGGGTGGAATGCGTGACCACCTAAATCTCACCCCCTGTGTCTAAAGGCTTTTCATCTAAACAGCTCCAAATTTGGTGAGTATCATCTAGACAAGTGTGCCAAAAAAATTATCAATTTGTTTTTTGATACATTTGTGGCTCTGGTCGTAATGAGTCTGTGAAGAGGCAGCCATTTCTTTGGGAAATAAATGCCATTTCCCAATTGCCAGGATCCTTCCTTTAGAGGAGGCCCCTCCAGAGCCAAGACTAGAGTCTTAGAAAACTCCTCAGAATCCTTTGGAACTTGAAACCTTGTACTTTTAGACAAGTTATATTTACATTTTGCCTTTTTAAACAGGGGGGTGCAGTGATTCCTGAGTCATCTCAAATCTCCAGCCAGTACTTTGTTTTTCTCGCCTTAGCCCAAGCATAATCTATTATTTTCAAAGGTTCAGACAGCTCCCAGGAAAACCAGGGATCGTGGAGACCTTTGACTCTAAATTACAAGGTGGTGTAACAGGCCCCAGCAGTAGCACAGGCCCGGTTATTTGACATTACCGCGAAGTTTACGCTTTAAAGCACGAAATGCAATCCTCCGAGTGCATGTGTCCCCGCGGTCTCAAGGGAGGCGAGGGCCTTTATCGCCGCTTGTGGCTTTAATTATTATTTTTTCTACAACCAAATACTATAATTTTAGTTGTATTACTGTTCATTTTAAATTTCAATTTGTCCCAAAAATTGCACATGTAATTAATAGCTTTTTGTAAACCTAACTTAGTTGTGGACAAAGTAGTAGTGTTGTCTGCAAACATCAGTGCCAAGAGCTGCATACAGTAGGATCCTCAATAGGAATGGGCTGGCAGCAACATTCCAGTCCACTTTAAACCAGGGAACACACTGCGTCAAAAACTGGTCCATTCTAAAGACAAGATCCACTCGCACAAACAGAGTAACGTTGTTTATTCAGTTCATTGTAGTGAAGAGTGCAGTGACAGTTATGTCGGTGAAACAAAACAACAGCAACAACAAACAATCACCACAGAAGAGCCAATCCTGGAGGACCTGAGTTTGCAGTCCACCTCCACCTCAAAGAGAAAGGACATTCCTTTAAGGACAGCAATGTCTGAATTTGGGCCAGAGAGGCCAGATGGTTTGAGAGAGGGTTGAAGGAAGCCATTTTTGTAAAAAAAAAAAAAAAACACAAATATATTTACATTTGATTGAACTTTATTTAAACTTGCAAGGCACATGGTTAGAACATAGCATAACCCACAACAACCCGGAGAATTGTCAATTTCAGTGGTAACATGATATCCAAGTATTCTCTGCCAGTTTTTTTCAACAGCTCAGCAACAGTACTATTTGTATAGTTGCCTAAATGTTGAGAAATTATTCCACAGTACCACAATATTGAATTTGCATAAGCAAATAAATACATAGGGCATTTAAGAATCACAGAAGTACAAAACATGTTATTTCACTACAATATGGAAGAATCAGAATGGAGCAATTAGGCAAAAAGCAAGAAGATTTTATATAATAAGTAGAATATGTGTTTTAGTAGCGCATTTGCTCTCACTTCTTTCCTGACACCATTGCACCAAATTCCTGGATTGAGATTTCTTTGTTTAAATATTGTTGAAGCTGATATTTTGTAATGTGCCCATAACGCAATGCATCTTCAATGGAAAATTTTTTACCCGATTTCCTGTCATGAAGAACGGAGGATTCCCCTGTGGGGCCCTTGACTGTGATCTCCTCCCAGTCGCACTCCTGGCTCTGCAGGTTAACAAACATCTTCCAGTCAATGAGCCCCAGCCTGTAGGCCTCCTCTGGCCTCATCTCTTTGCCTGTGTCTGGATCAATCACCACAATGGACCGGCGCAGATGGCTCTCCCTCTGTTCTCGCTTTATTCTCACTGCTGCCAGGTTTTTCTGGAGCTTCTCGATCTCCTCATCTTTCTGGAGTGTTATACGGCGAAGCTCTGATAGCTCTTTCTGGAGTGAGTCCAGTCTGAGCTCCAGGTTCCTTCCGTCCTCCCTTGGGGCAGACTCTGTAATTATACGCGTTTCTTTGCTGGTAATCTCGATCTCTGCTTTCAGTTTGCGGATCTCATTTTGCAACCTCTGGTTTTCTTGCTGCAGGCGACTGCTCTCATCTCTAATGTAGTCCAGCTCTTTGGTTGACTTGGTGTTAGTAAACTCCATATCAGAAAATTTGGAGGAGAGGCTTGACAGCTCTAAGTCAAGCTCACGCTTTCTTCTTTTCTCATCTTCAAGAGCTCTCTTCAGGTTCTCAATTTCCAGCTCGGCCTCTGGGTCCCTCTCCACCTGGACCTTCTCAGTGCGGACCACCCGTTCCTTTACATCCATCTTCTCTAGCGTTAGCTGCTGCTGTATCAGGATATTGAGTTCCTTCTCGAGCAGAGTGCGCTTGTGCCTCTCCTCATCCAGCTGGAGTTTTAGGATGGAGTGTTCTTTCTCCTGCTGTGGATCTTGCTGCAAGACTACCTTCTGTTTGACTGTCACCTTCTCGCGGTTCTCTTTGTCCCGAATCTCCAGCTCATTCAGTCTAATCCTGAGCCTTTGAATTTCCAGTTCGGCATCACGTCTCGCCCTGCGCTCACGTTCCAGTTCCTCCAGTTGCAGATCCAGGTCAGCAATCTGCCTCTGGAGTTGATAGAGCTCATTTTTCAGGCTCTCCTTCTGTTTTTGCTCACTATTGATGTTCTGTAAGAAAGTGTTGCACTCAGATTTGAGAACAGGATCCTCCTCCATCTTGACCACCTCCTGCTGAACAATCTTCTCTCGGATCTGGGACAAATCCAGTTTTCTCAGCCTGATTTTCTCCTCTTGTTCTGAGCGTTCTCTCTCCAGGTCAAGCCGCTTCTTCTGCTCATCTGCCAGTTTTCGTTTGAGAATCTCAATTTCCTCTTTGGTCTTGGGGTCTTCTCTGTACTGCAACACTTCGTTGACCACCTCTTTGGTCTGCACTTGGGGTTTGGTGTCCTTCCATCTTAGAATGTCATCATGAAGCTGTCGGATCTCCATCTCAGATTTCTCTGTCTGGTGGGTTTTGTCCACTATTTCATTACGGAGTCTCTCTAGTTCTCGTTCAGTTTCAGGATCAGTCTTATACTTGATGACTTCTTTGATGATTTCCTTAACTTCCACTTGAGGTCCTCTGTTCCTTAGCATGGTCAACTCATCCTGCAGGGATCGCAGCTGGAGTTCAGCGTCTTTATAGCGTCTTTGGTGTTCTACAAGTTCTAGACGGAGATTGGCCACTTCATTCTCAGCCTTGGGATCGGGTCGGACTATTTCGCGCACCTTCTCTTGAACAATAACTTTGGATTTCTCCTCCTCTAAGCTGGCAATCTTCCTCTGAAGGTCAGCCTTCTCTCGTTGTGATGATCTTCTTTTGGTCTTTTCATCCTCGTATTGTCTCCGGAGGTTTTCCACTTCTCTTTCCAGGGCTACATCTTTCTCCACTTTGAGAACTTCTTTGATGGAAATGGTCTCCTCCGCAATGGCTTTCTCCTTCTCCAGCCTCTTGAGTTTCTCTTGGAGGAATGTCAGCTCATCCTCCAGCTGCTTCCTGTTGTCAATTTCTTTCTGCCTTCGATCAAGGAGGATGCGGTACTCACTCTCCAGCTGCGGATCATTTTGGACTTTGATGATCTCCTCTTCAGTGATGACTTCCTGTTCCCTGTTTTTCTCCGAGGCCAGGAGTGTCACCTGCTTTTGGATCTGGATCAGCTCATTGTCTTTTACAATCTTATGCCTCCTCAGTTCATCCAGTTCTTCTCTGAGCTTTCGAATCTCCTCCTCCTGGCCCCGATCTCTCTCAATGCGCAGGACCTCTTTGACCATGTACTGCTGAGCCCCTTCTTTGAGCTCTGTCTCAAGTCCGCGCAGTTTTAACTTGAGAACCTCCAGGTCGTTCTCCAGGACATGGGTTGTACGGCGCTCCTCAGACAGTTTCTGCTGGACTTTGTGGACCTCCTCATCCAGCTGGGGATCGGGGACCTTTTTGATCAGCTCTTTTTTGACGATGGTGTCCTGGGGCTTCTGTCCTTCCAGGATGTAGATCTCGGTCTGGATGGTTTCTACTTCCTTCTCCAGCTGCTCTCTTCTCTGAATCTCATCCTCCAGCTGTTTCCTGATTCTCCAGGGCTCCTCACCTGGGGCTGCAGCCTGGACCGACTGAACATTAGTGCTCTGGATCATGGGAATCTCAGGTTGCTGGAAGAGAGACATCAATAATGCATTTAATCTCTATATCATTATTAGTATTAGTATAGTTTTACAAATATGTTCTGAATTATTTCACCTGTTTAAGTAGGCTGTGGGTAAACTCCAGATTCTGCAACTTTTGTTTGTTGACAGCATTCACCTCTGTGAACTTTGCTTCAATAGCAGCTTCCTGTAAACATTGTGATAACTAGTTACAATTTAAGTTAAATTTTCCATTTACTCAAAAGGGCAAATTAAAATCTTGCTAATCAAATCTTGGTGAAAAAAATATCCACTAAACTAAATGAAGATGCCCCCTCCTTGAACCGCCACCTTATCGTGGTGGAGGGGTTTGAGTGTCCGAATGATCATAGGAGCTATGTTGTCCTGGATTCTAGGTGATGGGTCAGACAAAGAGCGGTTCAAAACCCTTTATGGATAAAAAAATATGAAGGACCGTTACGTCGCCCGGTATAGCGCAACCGGGGGCCCACCCTGGAGCTAGGCCCGGGGTTGGGGCTCGCGAGCGCCTGGTGGTCGGGTCTTTTCCCACGGGGCCCGGCCAGGATCAGCCCGAAGAGCGACGTGGGGCCGACCTCCCGTGGGCAGACCACCTGCAGGAGGAACCATAAGGGGCCCGTGCAAAGTGGATTGGGCGGCAGTCGAAGGGGGGGCCTCGGCAACCCAATCCCTGGACACAGATTCTGGCGCTAGGGACATGGAATGTCACCTCGCTGGTGGAGAAGGAGCCTGAGCTTGTGCGGGAGGTTGAGCGATACCGACTAGAGATAGTCGGGCTCACCTCCACGCACAGCTTGGGCTCTGGAACCCAAATCCGCGAGAGAGGCTGGACTTTCCACTACTCTGGAGTTGCCTGCGGTGGCAAAGAGGCGGCGGGCTGATGTGGGCTTGCTCATATCCCCCCAGCTCAGCCGCATGTGTTGGAGTTCACCCCAGTGAACGAGAGGGTCGCTCCCTGCGCCTTCAGGTTGGGGATAGGTCTCTCACTGTTGTTTGTGCTTACAGGCCAAGGTCGATGATCGACTTTGTAATTGTTTCATCTGATCTCCGGCCGTATGTCTTAGACACTCGGGTGAAGAGAGAGGCGGAGCTGTCAACTGATTACCACCTGGTGGTGAGTTGGATCCGATGGCGGGGGAGAAAGCTGGAAAGACGGCTGGCCCAAATGTACTGTGAGGGTCTGTTGGGAACGTTAGGCCCAAATCCCACCTCCGGCAGAGCTTTGACCAGATTCCCGGGGTGTTTGGAGACATTGAGTCCGAGTAGACCATGTTCTCCACCGCCATTGTCGACGCAGCCACTTGGAGATGTGGCCGTCTCCGGTGCTTGTCATGGCGGCAACCCCCAAACCCGGTGGTGGACACCGGAAGTAAGGGATGCTGTCAAGCTGAAGACGGAGACCTATCGAGCCTGATTGGCTTGTGAGACTCCTGAGGCAGCTGAGGTACCGGCAGGCCAAGCGGACTGCAGCCCGGGTGGTCGTGGAGGCAAAAACTCGGGTCTGGGAGGAGTTCGGTGAGGCCATGGAGAAAGACTATCGGTCGGCCTCAAAGAAATTCTGGCAAACCGTCCGGCGCCTCAGGATGGGGGAAGCAGTGCCCTGCCAACACTGTTTACAGTGGAGGTGGAAATCTGCTGACTTCAACTGGGGACAATGTTGGGCGGTGGAAGGAATACTTTAAGGATCTCCTCAACCCCACCCCTGAGGCCACCCTTGGCCTCTGCTTTCCACTGAGGAAGCAGAGGCCAAGGGCTCAGAGGTGGACTCGTCCATTACCCAGGCCGAAATTACTGAGGTAGTTGGGAAGCTCCTCGTGGCAAGGCGCCGGGGGTGGATGAGATACGCCCTGAATACCTCAAGTGTCTGGATGTTGTGGGGCTGTCTTGGCTGACAACATCGTGTGGCATTTCGCGTGTTCCAACTACAGGGTGTGTTCCAACTACAGAGGGAACACACCCTCCGGTCCGGAAAAGAGGGACCACCACCCCGGTCTGCCAGTCCAGAGGTACTGTCCCCAAATGCCACGCGATGTTGTCAGCCTTCCCGGGAAAGTCTATGCCAGGGTACTGGAGAGAAGAATGCGGCCGATAGGTGAACCCTCAGATTCAGGAGGAACAATGTGGTTTTTGTCCCAGTCGTGGAACACTGGACCAGGTCCATACCCTCTCCACTGCTGGAGAGTGTTTTGGGAGTTTGCCCAACCAGTCCACATGTGCTTTGTGGATCTGGAGAAAGCATTAGACTGTGTCCCTCGTGGTGCCCTGTGGTGGGTGCTCTAGAAGTACGGGGTCTGCGGGCCTTTGCTAAGGGCTGTCTGGTCCCGGTCCCCAAACCAAGCTACAGAGCAGGAGCTTGGTTCGCATTGCCGGCAGTAAGTCAGACCTGTTCCCGGTGCTTTATGGGCAGGATTTCTAGGCGCAGCCAGGGGCAGGAGGAAGTCTGGTTTGGGGACCACAGGATCTCGTCTCTGCTTTTCGCAGATGATGTTGTTGGGTTATCTGTTTCGGATGCCTCCTGAACGCCTCCCTAGGGAGATGTTCCGGGCATGTCCCACCGGGAGGATACTCCGGGGAAGACCCAGGACACGCTGGAGGGACTATGTCTCTCGGTTGGACTGGGAATGCCTTGGTATTCCCCCGGAAGAGCTGGAGGAAGTGTCTGGGGTAAGGGAAGTCTGGCCGTCTCTGCTTAGACTGCTGCCCCCGCGACCCGACCCGTTTTGAGGCTTGTCTCAGTGCTGTTTGGCGTATTGTAAGCAGGATACTTTGAGGCATTTGCGTATTAATGGCTTTCTCGACCATGCAGACCATTTTTCTTCAAGTGCCTCCTTATTGTGCATCTTGAAACAGACACACCACGTTTTTTTCAAAGAGTCTTGAATTTCAGCTGAAGTTATTTGTAAGTTTTTCTTTGCATCCAGAACAATTTTCCTGGCAGTTGTGGCTGAAATCTTTGTTGGTCTACCTGACTGTGGTTTGGTTTCAACAAAATCCCTCATTTTCCACTTCTTTATTAGAGTTTGAACACTGCCGATTGGCATTCTCAATTCCTTGAATTTCTTTTTATATCCCTTTCCTGTTTTATACCGTTCAACTACCTTTTCCCGCAGATCCTTTGACAATTCCTTCGCTTTCCCCATGAGTCAGAATACAGAAACATCAGTGCAGTACTGGAAGAAAGATGCAAGGGTCTGTCAGGAGCTCAGAAACTCACTGACCTTTTATACACACACACTGATTACAAGCAAACAGCTCACAGGTGAGGATGGTTACCTTTAGTAGCCATTCAAACCTGTTTGTGTCTACTTGTGTGCATGTTATCAGGACAAAATCACCAGGGTATGTAAACTTTTTATCAGGGCCATTTGGGTAGTTTCCATTGTCATTGGGATTTTAAAAAAGTAAACACAGTAAAACACAGGCCCATTTCTTCATTTTACAGAAAAAATACATCTCATGAAGCTATGTTCACCTCTGATTTCACGGCGAGAGCAGGTGACTCCAGTCTGCTCCTCTTGTAGGTCTGCGGCACAAGCCCATCTTCAAGGTCAAGAAATGCCCTGAACTTTTCAGTTTCATTCTCATAGTCCTATAAGGAGAAGCCATAAGACATTAAAAAAAGTAAACACATATTAAAACAATAGTTCATATTAAGGTTTGTGTTGATTATCTTACTTTTACAGCTTGTTGGTACAGTTGGGCATTTTTGGATACATTGTTAAGGTCAGACTCCTTTCTTGCAATATCAGAGAGCAGGTTCTGAGAGAGAAGGTAACATCTAAATATGTAAAAGTTTGTTTTAAATTAATATTTATTTTGACAAGTTTACCTTTTGGTTCTTCAGCTTGGTCTCCACTTGAATGGTGTCATCTGTTTCACGTGGTTCGTAGTTTGGGATACGAGAAAGCCAGCTGTTTAGGTTGTCATAATCGTTGTGGTAATTTTTATAGGCCATCTTAGCTCTCTGCAAACACTGGGACCTTCAACAAACATTAAAGTTTGAAATTATACACTGTGTCTCAATAATCTGAAAAGATTGTATTTTATAAATGTTTGTGTTTTGTGCGATGTTTTCAGACCTGGTGTCAACCTGTCTGTTGAGGTTGTTGTAGCGCTTGTTGAGCTTCTGCACCTCAGCCTCCTGCCTCTCAATGTCGGGACAATGCTCCTGAAATTTGGTGGCCATGGTGTCACAGCTACTTTTGGCCAGGCGCAGGTTTTGCTCAGATTCTGCAATCGCTGTCCGCTTTGCCCTCAAGTCAGTTGCTATATCCTGTAAAGGTATCAGAAAACAAATTAATTAATTAATAAATTAATTAATTAATAAAATGCCCCTCCCCCAAAAGAATGTCACAAAAAAAAAAAAAATAATAATAATAATAATAATAATAATAACAATACTTTTTATTTATTATTATTATTATTATTATTATTATTATTATTATTATTATTATTATTATTATTATTATTATTATTATTATTATTATTATTATCATTATTATTATTATTATTATTATTATTATTATTATTTATATTACTCCAAGCTCGCGCTGCGTCTTCTCCAGAGAGGAGATGTCTGATGGTGCCACCTCTTCTCTAGCCAGCTTGTTCTCGTAGCTGGAAAGCAAAGTCTTCCCATTCTGCAAGGAGTTCTCCAGTTGGTTAGAATTCTTCAGCCTGAAACAGAACAGATACTTTGTGACTAAAACCGAATGACAGCAGTTCATTTAAAGAAGACTGCTGCTGAACATACTTCTCTTGAGAGCACTGAAGAAGCTCCACAATCTTGTTGTACTTCTTGTTGGTTTCATCCACTTTGCTGTGCAGCTGAGGAGCGCTGGCACAGTTTGAGGTAGAAACTAGGAAGCCCTTAGCCTCCTCTACTTTAGAGGTTTTCTCTGGTTCAATTTTACTGACAGCGTTGGCAACGTCCTGAACAGATCAACACAACAGTAATCTAGGTTTGGGGCTAGAATGTTATGGTTGAGTGATTAATTTATTTCTTTTACAATTTCAACATCTAATGTTGAACATCTTTTTTATATATATATAATTATAGGAACCTATAATTATATTTTAAAAAAGGATGTTCAACATCAGATAATAACTGGGAATATCCTGTCACTGCCACTTTTCGTGCAAAAAATGACAGCATGAGAACACAATATAGATAAATAACTTTGGTCTTGATAAGACATTGAATAAATGTATATAGCTAAAGGACTATGCAGTCTAAAGATAAAAATAACTCTAAATGTAAACAATCCACTGGCAATTTGTAAGTGTCTTTTGTAAATGCATCAACATTTAAATATAACACATGTAGCATAGAGACAATAGTAAATCTTAATTTTCAATGGTCAATGGGTTCTCATAAAAAAAAATAAAAAAAAACGTTTTAAATGTTTATGATTTATTTGTGTGTGACACTAATGTTTGCCATAATTGTGTAGCCCCAGTTGGAATAATTATTTTTGTTTGATACCTTCATGTCTTGCAGACGATCTGAGCTGTCCTGCAGTGGCCTATTCTGCTCCAGCGGGGGGCGCACTCGAGTGTAAATAGCCTTCTCTTGTTTGTCCAAGTCACTGACCACCTTATCCAGACCGGCCATGAGCTGACGGCACTGCTGCTCCTGTTTGTCTAGGGTCACACACATGTAAACCCATCAAATCATTTTTTATTTCATCTCTTTGTAAGTTCGGCTGTACCACAATCAATAAATACATTTAAATAGTAATTTAATTTCAATAGATTTATTTTCTTGGGATTTTAGGCTTAAATGGACAGGGAAGTCATTGAAGTGCCACTGATTGCTTTCTGATTTTATTTTGAAAGTGTTAAATTAAGGGACAGGAGTCACTGCTAGGGCCATAAAGTTTGCCACCCTCCCTTCCTCCACTGTTTACAACTACCACCCTTTTAACTAGCAAAGCCTTAAGACAGTATCAAAGAAGATGGGACTGTACCTGTGCCTGCAGGGCTCTCCTTTTTCAGCACATCAAAACGCTTCTGTAGTGTGGTCTTGCTGTCGGTCATCTTCTTCTTGACAGCCTTTTGTTGGCTTGCCAGACTGCAGAGCACATAAGTACATTTGATTTTTGGTTCTCGAGTGGCCAATGAGACAGCAATTTAATCCAGACTCACTTGTCAGCGATGGCCACAGCCTCTGGGTCAGTGGGTGGGATCATGAAGCACACAGCCGGGGCAGTCAGTTTATGTCCTGCAGCATCCTTCACATCCCACTTTGTGCCATTGTTACGCAAAAGAGTGTACCTCTCTCCACGCTGGACCTCCCCCTGCATCAGAACAGTAGACAACAGTAACATCTGACTTGTAGCGCAATTAAAACAACCGGACACATTTCAACCCTTCCCTCAGAGTTCCAGCCATTTACTACAGTAATGTAATAAATTTATGATTTAACTAATAAGTATAAACACGTTGCTTTTACTTTATTAACATATAGTTCATTCATTATCTTACCGCTTATCCCGCTGTACAAATTAAAATGAATTCACAGTACTTTTTAAAGGACATACGTATCATCTACAACATTACAATAACATTATAGTGACTACAAAGATGGGATTTATTATTTGCTTATAAATTATGGCATTATGGATCTACTGAAGAGATTTATATGTTTTCTAAGACAAATTTTGTTCACCAGTCACTAGTAAAATACGCTTGATGCTGGTCTTTTTAGGACTTTATAAGACCAAAATTGTACCTAACAAGTTTAATAGAACAATGTGATGAAGATTACAAAATGGAGGATTTACATCATCTGTATCCAACTCGCAGAGTGCCTCAATGGGTAGCTGCTTTTGAGGGGTTTCCCTGCGGTACTTCAAGGGCAAAACCTGCAGGCCCCGTTTCTGAAGAGCCTTAACCCGTTCATCAAAGTGGTCCAAGGCCTTGGACTGGTCCTGAAAACACAAGAGTAACACATAGCTGGTTGCTGTAGAAAGATTTAGTAGCATGGACCGCATGGAGATGAAGACTTACGTCGAGCTCCCGGATCAGGCTTTCCATCTGATAAACATCTTTAAACTCTGGGTTGTACTTCTGGCTGACCTCTGTGTCCAGACGCTTCAGCAGGTCCTGGGTGTCCCGCGCCTCCTTATGGTACTGCACACACATAAAGACTAATGAGTGCACCATTATACACAGCATTTATGATTAAAAACATTTAAAAACATTTAGAAGTGACAATGATCATACAAGTATTTATTCAGTAATAATAATTATACATTATATGGTTTACATATTACTGTTGAACCTTTATCACAGCATCAAGATCTAATGCTTGATAATGTCATTTTGGGACTAAATTTCATAACTGGAAAACAGCCAAGTGGACTTCCAGAGGAGCTTAGTGTCAGTTTGTCTGACCTTGTGGTACTCGTCCATGTGCTTTAGGTGGTTCTCCTCACAGATGAGCAGGTTCAGGTACTCCTTCCAGTCAGCATGGACTGCGCCCATGTGAGCCTGGACACAAGAGGTTAGTAAATTATACTGTTTCATCAGTGAGCAGCACCAAGGTAAGATACACAGAGATGCCTGACAATCAGAGTCACAACATGTGTAATAAGGCTGTAAACAATAAAATAAAATAAATGATGCATGTGACAAAAGAACAGGCTAACAGCATTAGTTGTGTATTTATTTTACACCTGATATTGTGATAAATGCTGATATTTTGTCATATTTTGCCAGTTTAGTCTTTAAAAGTGCTTTAGAAACAAAAGAAGGCAGACCTCGATAACATTCTTTCCTGGATGGTCTGAGGCAATGAGCTTCTCTCCATCATCGTTCAGTTTTGTGATGGTGGCTTCCTTGGACTCTAGACATTTACTGATGAAGTTCTGTGAGGACAGGACACATGCTGAGTCACCTGGGCTACTTTGTTATGCATTTCATGGTTTTCCAAGTCGTGTAATACATTTGTGGTATTACACAAGGTTGACTATAGATTACATTATCTTGAAAAGAAAACATGCTTATTAAATACCAATATACGCTTGTTAATTCAAGATTATTCCAATGGTCCAGCATGAAGTGCTACTACAGTATATCTGTCAGGATTATTATTCTAATGTTAGAACAATGGCACATTAAATGGGAAAGACTTGGTGGACATACAAAATCAAAAGTAATCACAGCATTTAAGCATAGGCAAAGTAAGTCAGAAATTTGCATACATGCATTCAATTTAGTAGTGCTATTTAAAAGAAGCACCTGACGCATTTGTGGAAACCTTGGTATAAGTGATCTTTACATAGACTATTATAGTTAAACAGATCTGTGTCATACCTCGTACTGCCTTTGGCGGGCTGGGTAGTCCAGGTTGGTGTCGCTCCAGTCGTAGTTGATCCTCTCGTCGGCCTGTTGGTCCATCCAGTACAGCTCATTGGTGCAACGCTGCATGTAGTCTCGCAGACTCAGAAGGTTTTGCTGACGGGCACTGGAGTTGGCCTACAATTACAACCAACACGGATGTCGCTTAACAATTATAGCTTGAGGTACAAATGAAAACATTTTCCTAAAAGAGATACAATTATTCTACAATAACAAACTAACACGTTTGGATTTAAGGTTTGTGCCTGTGCTTGTGGTTAAAAGACACTGCACAGACTTGGTGTGATAAATTATACAAAGGTACACCTGCAGTGTACAATAGCTCATAGGACTAGTCTTCCTTTTTGTTCTTTTCAGATTCTTTCACCACTGAAACTCTTGAACGTTAAACACAGCTCTCCTTTAGTTACATTTGGAATCACATGCATTTCTGCATTCAACAAATTCAATATAGTTTTATTAATAAAAAAAATGTCTTACCAGCAGTTTGCTGTACTTTGTCTGGAGGCTGTTGACATATTCCTGAAGAGGAAGAGAAACATAGAGTTTGAGAAATAGCCACACACAAAGGCTTGTTCCACTGAGAGTGTGTGTGTACTGTACCTTGTCTCCACTCTTGGTGAGGTGAGGGGCCAGAGCCTCCACTTCACTGTGGAAGATGTTGTGCTCCTCTAGTTCCTGCTCCACAGACGGCAGGTCCTGGCCAAAGCTTTTGTTGTTCAAATTGTCCTGAGCAGAACAAGACAAAATAATAGTCTTAGGTCAGATCAAAACCCCTCTACTGTTTTCTAAAGCCTTGTTTCCACTGGAGCGGTACGGTGCTGGGTCTGGGTAAGTCAGTGCAGGGCTGTGCTTGTAGGTTCTGGTGCATTTACATTACCAAAAGAGATCCAAAGTGTCCCCATAAATCATACTGTACTGTACCACTTGAAGGTATCTCACTCATAGAGAGAGTGAAATGCATGCCTCTTCAAGAGAAACTGAACCAAACTGTCCCGTACTGACCCGACCCGACCTGTACCATACCTGACAGTAGAAACAAGGCTCAAGTGCAACTGTAGATTTTGTGGGAATCTTACCAATTTCTCATCAGTCATGTTGCCCCAGTTGATGGTGGGCATGCCCTCAGTGCGAATCAAGTGGTAGATCCGATCATGGTCCTCTTTCAGCTTCATCACTCGTTCACGTAGCTGCCTCATGCTAAAAACGATCACAATTTTAAAGTATTTATTCGTGTAACTCCTTTAACTGCTTCATGTTATCCATACTCACTCCTGCTCTATCATCTCAGCCTGTGGGTGCTGAAGGCGCTTGGCATTGGAGGCGTCCTCATCAAGGCCAACGAGCTGATCCAGAGAGTTGAGAATGCGTTTGTTGGTGTCATCCTGGTATAGTGGCTGCTTGCCTTCATTGATTTTAGCCACATCCTACAGTTAATACACAGTCTGTATTAAACACTATTACAGAAGACATTGGGGTGATCACCAACTACAGTATTAGCTCTTTCACAGCAGCCTGCCTTCTAGAGTTTGGTTTGACACACCTGCATTAAATGATCAACACAGCTCAAAGTACAGAGGTAACATGGGGAAATTAAGGAAGTGTGACCTCTGCAACAATTTAACTCCTGCTACTGATGATGACAGGACTTACAAGATGTTTACAGATGTGTCAACTGTATGTCAAAAGATACCTAAGACCTATATTTTTAGACGTATCCTTAACAAATAAGGAAATAGCCTACTATAAATGTGATATTCCTTCAATGTTTGTTTTTTACACCAGTGTGTATTTCCTGTGTGACTGTGGCTGGCATGGAGCTTGGCTGCTGGGAAAGGCCAAACAATGTACCTTGTTGAGGTTCTGTTCTACTTCATAGATGTTTTTCTCCACTTTATCTGCATTTTTCTGCAGCTTCTCGATCAGAATGGTGAGTTCTGTGGAGGGGGCACTGTGGGCACAAGACAGAAATCACATTTATGTCATTTGAATTTATGAAGACGACATTAAGAACAATCCTTGGATTTTTCTTTCATAGGATAATAGGGAAATCAAAAGAACCCACAGTTGAGCAGCACACCAGTGCACAGGGGGAGTAAAATATGAGCAGTGATTTAGAAATCTAACATGCAGTTTTAAAACCTTGAGGAGGTTTTAGAGCCATTAGTGATGACCCATAACACTATGATTGTGTGATATCTTTATTCTTTATTCTAAGTCACACATTTACACAATAACTAAAACAACAACCTACGTATGTGACTGCTTACATGTCAGTCATCTATGAGCAAATGCACCGCTGCAGATGAAGAGGAGTTGCTCAAATCCTGCCATATACACAAACTGCAGCATTCCTGCCCGATCACAGGCAGTGGTATGTAAAGCACATTTGTCTCATATCACGGACACACCTAGTCCCACCACTGCACTATCACTAACTGCATATGTTCCAAAGTCCACAGGCTCCATGTTACACTCTCAGTCTATAGTGATCAAAGGTCAGCCATGCGTCACATATCTCACAAACAAACGGTATGTCAACCAAACAACTGTAATTCAACAAATCCCAGTGAGAGAGAGTTCTATTTCCATTGCTTTTAATAATTATAGAATTGTTTGGTGCCAGTTGCTCTTTGATTTATGTTTTTGTTGTTGAGTGGAAATGGCTTGTATTCCAAATTAACAGCTGTAAAACGTTTTCAGGATTCTGGATTTATTTGAAACAATGTTCTGAGTCTTTAAACCAGTTTGCAGGTTGTTCCATGCAGAAGGAGAAACAGTTTGTGCTTTGGGCACAACAAACTGCAGAACATCACCAGAATAAAGGCTTGGAATAACAGGCTTTTAGTTTTTCTGCTCCCTCTGCATGGAACAACCTTTAAACTGATTATTAATTAATGTCCTCAAACCTGCTTTTACTAAATTTGTACTGTATTGTGATGAACTAATTTAAAGAACAGACACTACTATGAGTTAGATCACATGATTTCGGGGAAACATTTGGGCCTTGGCATTAGCATTAGTTAGATAATGTCTTCACAATGCACTTCACAAAGCTGCTGCTGTTTTAATTTGAAAATATGTCTGAACAAGTACAAACTAGAATACAGTTGACACTTCTGGAGAAGGAGCTTTGTTCTTGTTTAGACATATCCAAATGAAAAGCACCCTGCGGGGCTTGTCTATCATTGAACAGCAAACACATTCTCCTCTGAAACTACCAAACAGGTCCTAAAGTAAGCACAGTGCTCCGACATTTGCATTCGGAAACACAAGTTCTTTGTGTTCTGCAGTCATGGTGACAAATTCAAGGCATCAACAAGATTCCCACAATGACGTCTGCTTCGAGAGTATTTGTAGGAAAGAATGGCCAGCAAAGTGCGCATGGATTTGTTTCAAAATTTCAAACAGATGATCCCTGCACTCTGATTTAGAGCACATTCCATTGTACCACATACTACTAAAAGGATTTTGCACTGCTGCCTTCATCTGTGTGTTTTCCTAAATAATTGCACTGTCCATGGAGCGGACCTGACTCACATTTCACTGCTGGTTATATATGCTGTATATAATTTTGTATGTGACAAATAAAATCTTGAATCTTGAATCTTGAATCTTGAATACCTGCCCCTCTTTCAGTAACACGGTCCCATCATCCTGAACATTATCAGTGGGTACCCCAGACCGAACCAATTCTATAAATGAACAAAGCATAACACAACATGCTTAATAACATACTTAACATGGACTACACTAAACTGTAGACTATACTGCTGTCTTTTTTTTACTTCTCCTGCAGTTTTTTATGACTTTTCCATGTCTACAAAGTAAGTCGACAATATTCCAGATTTTCCAGGGCCTTTCTTTAAAAACTGTCTTTGTGCATGTGGTCATTATTTCCAGGTAGTCTCTTTGTGTTGTGAGCATGTTTGTGTCAGTGTTGGTTCTGGCAGCACGACGTTAGTGAATGTGCTGCACAACTCACATGTTCCCAGTGAGACACGGCCAAATTCATTCAAGTCATGGTGGGTGTGGACGCCTGCTGTCGGAGCTCCACAGCAAACATGAGCCTCCCCCAGCACAAAGACGACACATCCTGAGCCCTTTCTCTCATCAGCACGACAACATGCTCTAACTGTTTTTCAGAAGAAAGAGTAGAGCCTAATCCAGCCATCATCACACCTCTTCTTTAACTATTTAAATACGTAATGCAGTGGTGGGACTCTGTGATTAACACATTACTGTGTTCAGTTAGAATGGACAGTTCATTGCTAGAAACTGGTAAAATGCATGTCTACCTGCTCAGGTTAGAATTCCAGTTTTAACTTTCCTAATTCATGTCATGACACCACCCACAGCTCCAGCAGCAAGAAACTACAAGCCAGCAGGAAACATAAGCTCAAAGTATATATTGCTGGGGGTGTGACATTCAATTGTGCTAATATAGAACCTAAATTGAGTGAGCTAGACTGCCTTTGCAGTTCGAATTTATATTTAGCAGACACTTTTAAAGCGACTTAACATTAAGCATCCATTCGCTGGAGGTAAGGTGGGTTAAGTTTCTGGTAAAATGCCAGTATAAACTGTGGGGAGAGCGGGAATTGAACTGCCAACCAGTTCCAGTTACAGGACGACCACTCTACCACTGAGCCACTGCATTAGTACAGAAAGAGGCTTATAATATCATGTGCATGTGGGCGACATAAAGTCATCGCATTTATCCTAATGAGACAGACTTGAGTTTGTGATTAACTTCATACATGGCACCACTGAAGTATGATATGAGTCATATTTAAATTAGTCAGGAAATCCCCCTCTTTATTCTGTTCATTATTAATATATAAAGATATTATGCATTATTTTAAATTGGTCAAGAAATCTGGTGCAGACATCTTTTGAAAGGCATGGTTATGATACTCGGAGGCGCTCAACAGCACTGCAGTGACCAAGCACAAATAAATATGAGCAAAACATGTGCAATAACTGTAAAAATGTGGCCAACGCCTAACATAGTCATGAAATAGTCATGTCAATGCAATATTGTATGGATGTGTATGTGCTGTGTAGAGAGAAGCTGTCACTGGTGTTGTGCAGACTGATGTCCACCTGCCAACTCTGTGAATGGCAATTAAAAAGAGAAAGGTGGAGTAGCATTATTTGGATTCCATTGTTGCTTGGGTAAAAGTTTAGAAAATTAGCAACAGGCAGGTGCTCTTAGTCAACACCTGCCATTACAAATATGTAATAAGAGTAACATCTCTGTCCACTGCACATAATCCTGTTACATTCACACACTTTGTGATTTCACAGTGAGTTTCACAAAGAAAGAGAAATGGCCAAAGTGACGGGACTGGCCCGGGTGCTTAGAAAGTGGGAGGGGCTTCTAATCATTCCTCACATACTCTTTTTGAGTAAGACTGCCCAATACTTATTAAACCAGTTACTACCACTTCACTATACAGCCCCTCGCCACACCTCCACACAACTTAAAGCTCACATTATGCAGTGTCAAAGGCCACTTTGACACTGCATAACTTTTGTTCTTTAAAACAGCTCATGCAGATATCAGGCCGTCCTGACTCATACTATTCCCAAAGTCTCCTATTCTCACCACTGAGCGATAAAATAAATGTTAAACACACAGCTGTATGTGTCGTAGCATAAGATGCCCACATTTCCCTTTTTTTTTTACTTTTTGTCATTCTGAATAAGCTTCTTAATAAATGGGTCACTTGGATCTCATTTCCTGCAATATAATATCCTCCATATGGAAGAATTAACTGAACTGTGACTGTATGACTTTACACCATGAATGTGTTACCAAATTCCGACAAAAAAAATCCACATCAATTTTCTAAAACTGAAATATTATTTATTTTCATTACACTGACATCCCATTCAAAACAACATTTTACACCATTTAAATGTACCCTATAAAACAAACTGGACATGAGACTTTTAGCAGAACTGTATTGCTACAAATGTGTTATAAATAAAGATATGGTGCTGTAACAGCCTCTGCCAACGAAGCCTGACTCCTGCAGCAGCCTGTAGACCTTCCTGTAAGCTACAGTTCGAATGGCCAAAGTTTGTTTTTAAATTAAATTTAAAAACATTAAACCAACAGAAAGGTGGGCAAGAAAAACTAAATAAGAAAAAAAAAAAAAACACTGCTAACTTATTCAGACAACAACATTATGGATATATAGGCTTTGGGGTCAACTTACGAGGATTTGGGTTGCGTTATGGCGGTGGACTTGCTTTTCTTCTTGAACATGTTGCCAGGTGAGCTGTCCTATTCCCAGCAGATAAAGCTCAGCGTCTGTACGTCCTCTGCGTCGCTCTCAGGTCACACTGGCTGCTGGTGTGTGCGTGTTTAGTGTTTAGTCCACACGCCCGTCTCAATGTCACAGCCTCCCTCCCACTCCCACTGCACTCACCCGTCCGGTTCCCAGCGCCACACCGCCACAGGCACCACCTCTGCCTGTGGGCTCTGCCCCTTCACCTGCGGCTGGAGCCGGGGGCGGGGCCTATGTCTGACCACGCCTCGTGCTCCCAGCTGTGTGCACAAGCCAGAGACAGGATGAAAGAATGTACAGAAAGAGAATAAAGTCTTCAACCAGAGACTACAGAAAAGGTCTGTGGGGGTTCTCAGTCATTCAAGATATATTGAAGAAAAGGCTTCAAAGGGTGGTAAAAGAAAACTTTTTATATATTAAATATAAAAATACATGCCACTTTGTATTTAAGTTCCAACTTGGGCCTAAATTATTTTTTATGGTATTTTAATCTCCTCTTCATTGATCTACTTTTTAATCAAATCAAATTAATGTATACATTGCAAAAAAAAAAAAAAAAAAAAAAAAAAAAAAATCCCACAATGAATAAGCAAGCCTCTTTTATTAGAGAGCTACTATGACAGGACAGGACCGCACCTATATTAGACCTGTGTGTAGGAGCTAGGTGTGTGCTGGCAGAGCCTGCACTGGCTAAACCAGTCTGTCAGCCCTGTGTGTGTCCTCTATGAATGATGTGTGGGTGTGAATGGCTTATGTGTGTCACTGATAGGCCCCCTCCAGGTTCCTTGGTTGGTAGGAGACACTAAACTAGCTTAGACTAACACTGTGTACTGTGCGACAACTCAACTCAACTTCTTTCATTCATTCATTCATTTTCTACCGCTTTGTCCCGTTAGGGGTCGCGGGTGACTGGAGCCTATCCCAGCAGCTTTGGGCCTGAGGCGGGGTACACCCTGGACAGTGGCCAGTTAATCGCAGGGTTAACATTTGGAGACAGACAGTGACAGACAACCATTCACTCTCACATTTATTCACTAGGGACACTTTAAAAATTGCCATTTAACCTGTACATGCATGTGTTTGGACGTTGGGAGGAAGCCGGAGTACCCGGAGATAACCCACAGTAACACGTGGAGGACATGCAGACTCCTCACAGAAAGACGGGAGTCGGCCGAGAATGTTTGAGCCGACTAGGTTTTGAACTCACAGCCTTCTTGCTGTGAGGCAGGAGTGCTAAAAAATGGTCCGCGGCCCCCAGCGAAAGGTCCATGGGGGCCTCACTGAACTGAATGCACAAATGGTAGTGCATTTTAATTTTAAATCACTGCACACATCTGACTACATAAACAAATGTCTTATAATAATAATAATAATTAAAGCTGCAAGCGGCGATAAAGGCCCTCGCCTCCCTTGAGACCGCGGGGACACATGCACTCGGAGGATCGCATTTCGTGCTTTAAAGCGTAAACTTCACGGTAATGTCAAATAACCGGGCCTGTGCTACTGCTGGGGCCTGCTACACCACCTTGTAATTTAGAGTTAAAGGTCTCCACAATCCCTGGTTTTCCTGGGAGCTGTCTGAACCTTTGAAAATAATAGATTATGCTTGGGCTAAGGCGAGAAAAACAAAGTACTGGCTGGAGATTTGAGATGACTCAGGAATCGCTGCACCCCCCTGTTTAAAAAGACAAAATGTAAATATAACTTGTCTAAAAGTACAAGGTTACAAGTTCCAAAGGATTCTGAGGAGTTTTCTAAGACTCTAGCCTTGGCTCTGGAGGGGCCTCCTCTAAAGGAAGGATCCTGGCAATTGGGAAATGGCATTTATTTCCCAAAGAAATAAATGCCATTTGTTAGTTGGTCACGCATTCCACCCAACATAGTAGATTTCCTGTTGAGTTTACGGTATGGCTGTAATAAACTTTTCTGTTTGCCCTGAGGTGTCCTATTGATGTACCAAGTTTCATTTTTCTACGTTGGAAAAAGGTTACTTTCACTTTCCATAGGCCCAATGTATTTTGACTTTTCTAGGGGTCGCCACTGAGTCATTATTTGTATTTTTTTTTTCAGGAACTTCAAATACATAAATTTTTCGCCGAGCTTGAAGTCTGGGACCAATAAAAATGACTTTTCGTGCATGTTCACTGGGTCAAATTTAGGATCCTTTTGCAGAAAAAGAAAAAAATTAATAAATAAAAATAATCCGAGCAAAAACACTAGGCCCTCCCGGTCATCACCGGCTCGGGCCTAATAATAATGGATTGGATTTATATTGCGCTTTTCTCCCGAGGGACTCAAAGCTCTTACAGGCCGTCCATTATTCATTCACTCCACAGTCACACACTGGTGGTGGTAAGCTACAACTGTAGCCACAGATGCCCTGGGGCAGACTGACAGAGACGTGGCAGCCATTTTGCGCCTACGGCCTCTCCGACCATCACCACATACATTCACTAAACATTCTTATCTTCAACAGTAAGTAATTTAAGATGTCCTGCAAAATCAGGCCTTGTCAAGCTTCTGTTCCTACCTTCTACAATATATTGTAAAATTTAAATTAAATTAAAATTATACTATACAGCTTATAGCCTTTCATACCTTTCATTAGTTTTCTATGACACTTTTTACCTAAACAATACTTCTGTTCTGGATGCTTCCTGGACACCTCCTTAAAGATGAATGGATGAAGGACCATTCATGACAATGTCACTCAGTAAATATCTGTTTTGTTAGACTCAGAACAAGCTGTACTTAACGTTGTCCTGGTTAATGGCGATAACCCGGCCTTGGCTCACCCTTACATTCCTGTTCTGATATTTGACTGGCACGGGACGACTCAATGGAGTGTAAAGCCTGCTTAAACATTAACAGGCCAAACCCTGATCTATTTCAATACAAGAAAATGAACCTGAAGTAGAACCCTGCCCGCCAAATATCACCTGCCAAAATACTGTAAATGTGAAAATGTTTAGTTGAGACTAGAGAGGCAGATATATATTTATAACCTGAATGAGGCCACCTGACAACACAGGGCTCAGCCAAAGCTCATTGAAATGTTGGTGAAGGCGGATGGGACTGAGTTGGGTGTAGACTGAAACCCAAACTCAGAACGTTCAGGACTGGAATGTCTGGCTGGACCATAGAACTGGTCCAGCAGCATTCTCAGCCTGAGCACAGAGCTGCAACATACAGAGCAGCTGATGGACTGCCACAGGGCCAACACACAGCTCTGGAAAAAATTAGGAGACCACTTCAAAAGTATCAGTTTCTCTGGTTTTATTCTTTATAGGTATGTGTTTGGGTAAAATTAACATTTTTGTTTTATTCTATAAACTGACAACATTTTTCCCAAATTCCAAATAAAAATATTCTAATTTAGAGCATTTATTTGCAAAAGGATAGTGATGACCACCAAAGTGTTTTTAAAAAAAATACTTTTCCTTATTAAATAAGGTTTGGTTCAGGTGATCAGTAGAATGAGGTGTGCCTGTGTTGGGATTCAACAGACATTGGAATGGAAAGGCTTCCAGACTTGTAGAGATGCTGATTGCTAGAAAAAAATGCAGAATGTTGTTTCACGATGTTCTGTTGAATCCATGACTTGATCTCTGATATTCTCAATGACTGCTCAGTAGTTTACCTGGTAGAGAACATAGCACAGGTGAGCGAACCAGGTTTGATTTAACTATGATTACACAGGCCACTTGTGATGGATATTAAACTATTATATTATGCTTCCTTTTTTATATCAGTTAAATACTTATTATTAGCTTCATATCACATAAATATTAACAACCACGTGACATAAAGTACATGATGTAATCTACAAACTTCTTCATCGGTGCTGTGTTGTAGACACATTCTGAGCTGAGGTTTTCCTTATGTCATTAACTGAGGACTACATGTCACAGATCAACCCCACACTGTGGGCCCCTCCTTTGTGCATCACAGCACTAACTACAAGTAAATCATATCTTTTCTTACTCTACTCTGATGTCATGGCAGAAGGTTTTTTCAGGTCAGCTCATTGTTGGGAACGATACATTTCACACTTCTTCCAAAATTTGCTTTTTCAGTTTACATAATGAGCTACTGTTTCCTAGAATGTTTGTTACTATTTACTTTTATGGCTTTGTTGAGACACAGTGGCTCGGTGGCAGAGCGGTTGTCCTATAACCAGAAGGTTGGTGGTTTGATTCCCACTCCCCAAAGTTCATACTGTTGTTGTGTCCTTGGGCAAGACCTTGCCTCTGGTGCCACAGCTCTGGTGTTTGAATGTGTGTGACTGTAGAGGTGAGTACCACTGGTAAGTCTCTTTGTCAGTCTGCCCCTGGGCAGCTATGGCTCCGGAGGTACCACAGTGTGAATGTGTGAGTGCATGTGTGTGTGTGAATGGGTGATAAAAGCATAAATACATGCCATTTACCATTCAAAATATCAAACTATGGAGGCAAAAATAGAGATTGAATGGTGTCTAAGATAACAGAACCAGCTTTAAATACGTCTGACAGTTTTTAATGGCATGCTGAGTACTTCCACATTCCTCTTCACAGTGCCATAGTAAGGCCATCTGTGCACAAACTGATGAATGACTAGAAGTTGTAGAAAATGCTCTTCTGTCTCCAGAGCAACCATCAAGTGAGTGATCAGAGGAAAGGTGAGCAGGTGTGAATGCTTGCACTGATACGTGGTGCACATTCCGTGCACAGGTGTGTCTGTGAGGTGTGTCAGGGGTTTATGGGTGCTGCTGGACTGACAGCATTTTGGTGCATTGTTGTCCAGGGTGGTGCTCTGGAGGTTTTAGTATTGTGTTGAGCTGCAAACAAAGACAAGTTCAAATGGTTGCTGATTCAGTTTTTTCAGTCAACTATTCTATTTAACCACCCAATCTGATTTCTGAAAATGGTTGAGAGGCTGGGGTGTGAGCCTTGCTGCAGGTGGGTAGAGGATGGTCCGTGTGCCAGTCCAGGTTGTTGTTCCCCCGTCTCTTACTAAAAATAGCAGCTCATTAATAGATTATTCTGTATTGTAAATGTTCTTTCAGAATAATATAATCCTAGCTGGTCACAACTAAGAGGCTGTCAACATGTCTCCATTTTTCTGTATATTTTTCTGCATTGGTACTGTTACACTTGTAGATGTACAGTCTGCAAAAACTCTGACCCAGGTGAGAACATGATTGGAGCAAGTTGGTATGGATCCATACCAGGGGTATGTGCAGCAGGGAGTAAGGAGTGCCCATCTATGCAGTTTTTGAACAAACTATTTGATCTGAGCAAAGCTATGTGACACACACTGCTGCTTTGCATTATTAGCATAACTCTTAACAGACAGCTCCACCCTCCATCTACATTCTCCACCATGTCTCATCAATGAACACAGCACATTCTGATGGGACCGTACCTTCAACACATTTTTACAGTGTAAAGAAATGCATCAGTACTGACTCTGACTTGAAGGTTCAGAATGTGAAAAACACCTTTTAATACACATTTTAATAGTTTAAAATTCTAACTCGGGCAGGTAGTCAGAGTTGTCATTTTAATCTGGTTGTGCAGAGTTAACTGATGCTTGCCAACCAGAAAAATAAACATGTTAAACCATGTTTTCTGTCCTTCCTCCTTCCAGTCTAAGTGTTCCTGCAGTTATGTCAGTGTCCTGCAGAGAGCACTACATGGTAAATAATCAACATCAGGCGTGTTCACTTACAATTGTGGCTGATTAAAAATTTAAGTATAACTGAATAGATGTAGTATTTGACCATTTATGGGACAATGCACACTGTCAGAGGGCACTGTTTTTTCAACAGTAGCAGTAACCAGGAAAACGAGACAAAAACCCACCTAAACCTTTCAAAAGACCCTGCCCTGGTCAGGGATTGAGCTCACGAGGCAAACTGTATTTAAGCACTGTCCCGCTGAATAATTCCATAATCTAAACTACTGTATGCTGTGTCAACACAAGAGACACTGCTGGCCTCACAAAGCTGTACTCTCAAGTTTGTTGAGTCATATTTTTAAAATGTTATGTTATGTTATGTTTATGTTGTTCTTTATTTTCATTTACTTACTCATGCATTTATTATGTGTGCATTTACATTAATGTGTTTTATAACGTTTTACTTTATATGATTTGATATAATCAGGGGGGAGTGATACTAACAAATGAATATAGAGAAGACATAAAGGATAAGACATGAAGTACAAGTTTACTAACAGGTTAATTAAGGAAAAACAATGAGCAGTACAGTGACGTCAGAGCACAAATGGTAATGGTAAATGACATGGATTTTATATAGCGCTTTTCCACCTACTAAGCACTCCAAGTGCCATTATACAGGCAGCTAACACAGAACAGTTACAGTTGTGCTCATAAGTTTAAATACCCTGGCAGAATTTGTAATTGTTTGAACATTTTTCAGAGAGTATAAATGATAACACAAAAACCTTTTTTCTCATAATTTGTGGTCGGCTGAAGCCATTTAATTTTAAACAATTGTGTTTACTCTTTAAAAAAAATGACCTTGAGCAAAATACCCTGGTGATTTTTCTGATAACATGAACACAAGTTGACACAAACAGGTTTGAATGGCTACTAAAGGTAACCATCCTCACATGTGAGCTGTTTGCTTAATCAGTGAGTCGTCAGAAGAAAGCCATTAATACACAAATGCCACAAAGCATCCCACTTACAATACTCGAAACAGCACAGAGACAAGCCTCAAAACTTCTGGAACGTCTGGAAAGTTATTTGGAGTGATGAGACCAAAATTTAACATTTTAGCCACAACCATAAACGTTATATTTTGAGAGGAGTCAACAATGCCTATGATGAAAGGTACACCATTCCTACTGTGAAACATGGAAGTGGAGCTGATGTTTTGGGGATGTGTGAACTACAAAGGCACAGGAAAAGATGAATGCAGCATGTTATCAGAAAATACTGGAGGAAAATTCGAAGTTCCAAATTCACAACGATCCAAAGCACAAGGCCAAGTCGAGCTGTCATTGGCTACAGCAGCATAAAGTGAAGGTTCTGGACTGACCTCAGTCTCCTGACCTCAGTAACATTGAGCCACTCTGGAGAGATCTCAAACATGCAGTTTATGCAAGACAGCCCGAGAATTTACAGGAACTGGAGGCTTTTTGCCAAAAAGAATGGTCAGTTTTACCATCTGGGAAAATAAAGAGCCTCATCCACAACAACCACAAAAGACTTCAAGTGTCATTGATGTTAAAGGTGGCAATACAGGGTATTAAGAACTGGGGTATGTAAACTTTAGATCAGGGTCATTTGGGTAGTTTCTGTTGTCATTATGATTTAAAAACTGTAAACACAATTGTTTGACAATAAATGGCTTCACCGAACCAGTAACTAAGAGTGAAGAAAAGTTGATTTATATTTTCTGAAAAATTGCCAAAAGATGACCAATTATGCCAACTCTGTAAACTTATGAGCACAACTGTACATGTTCACCCCTCCTTGAACCGTTACCTTATCGTGGTGGAGGGGTTTGAGTGCCCGAATGATCCTAGAAGCTATGTTGTCGGGGGCTATATATGGTCCCTGGTAGGATCTCCCAAGGCAAACAGGTCCTAGGTGATGGGCCAGACAAAGAGCGGTTCAAAACCCTTTATGGAATGTCACCTCGCTGGCGGGGAAGGAGCCTGAGCTTGTGTGGGAGGTTGATCCTGAACAAGATCCCGAATACAGCGGCCGAAATGAACTTTCTCCGGAGTGTGGCAGGGCGCTCCCTTAGCGATAGGGTGAGGAGCTCGGTCACTTGGGAGGAGCTCAAAGTAGAGCCGCTGCTCCTCCACATCGAGAGGAGCCAGCTGAGGTGGCTTGGGCCTCCTGGACGCCTCCCTAGGGAGGTGTTCCGGGCATGTCCCACTGGGAGGAGACCTCGGGGAAGACCTAGGACACGCTGGAGGGACTATGTCTCTCGGCTGGCCTCAGTATCCCCCCGGAAGAGCTGGAGGAAGTGTCTGGGGAGTTCCATACCTTGAATATAACCAGGCTTTGGGGGATGCCTGCTGACTACTTCTGTTACTTAACAAATACTGTATGTTTATAGGCTTTTATTTGACAGAGTAAACAGCTGAGGGTGAAGAGGTGACGAAAAGAGGACACTGAACCAAGCTAGGAGTCAATGGGGCCGCTGCTTTAGTTCTACACACGTGGACAAAAATGTTGGTACCCTTCGGTCAATGAAAGAAAAACTCACAATGGTCACAGAAAAAACTTTATTCTGACAAAAGTAATAATAAATTAAAGCCGCAAGCGGCGATAAAGGCCCTCGCCTCCCTTGAGACCATGGGACACATATATTCGGAGGATTGCATGTCGTGCTTTAAAGCAAATTTGGAGCTGTTTAGATGAAAACCCTTTAGCACAAAGTGTACGATTTAGGTGGTCATGTATTCCACCCAACATTTTCTGTTGAGAAGGATCCTGGCAATTGGGAAATGGCATTTATTTCCCAATAGTTGCCTCTTCACAGACTCATTACGACCACAGCCACAAATCTATCAAAAAACAAATTGATAACTTTTTTTTGCACACGTGTCTAGATGATACTCACCAAATTTGGAGCTGTTTAGATGAAAAGCCTTTAGACACAAGGGGTGCAATTTAGGTGGTCACGCATACACCCAACATAGTAGATTTCCTGTTGAGTTTACGATATGGCTGTAATACATTTTTCTGTTCGCCCTGAGGTGTCCTATGGATGTACCAAGTTTCATTTTTCTACGTTGGAAAAAGTTACTTTCACTTTCCATAGGCCCAATGTATTTTGACTTTTGTAGGGTCGCCACTGAGTCATTTTTCATATTTTTTTGCGACTTCAAATACATAAATTTTTCACGAGCTTGAAGTCTGGGACCAATAAAATGACTTTTAGTTGCACGTTTACTGGGTCAAATTGAGGATCATTTTGCAGAAAAATTATAATAAAAAATATATACCGAATTATAATAAAAAAATATAACTCGAGCAAAAAGTCTAGAAAAACACTTGTCTCATTTACATACATGTGTTTAGCTCATTTTGCCCAAGTTTGGTGTCTGTGGAATGAAGCAGCTTTTTCTGTGTACTTTTAAAAAGAGGTGTATTTTAAGTCGGTTCACATTTTCAATTCAAAATGGCCGCCTTCCTGTGTGTGATAGGGTGTGGTCCCCATTGGCTTTTTGTTCATAAGCCCATGGTGGATGTGTGTACCAAGTTTTATTTGCCTACAACAAACTAAAAATTTCACTTCCCATTGACTTTTTCACATTTTTGGGACGTTGCTATGGCAACACATTTATAGATAGGGGGTGGTTGTCATTGGCTTTTATGCTCGTCATGACATAAGAGATGTGTGTACAAAATTTTATGTCTCTATGACAAACTAAATTCTTGGGTCAATTATAAGTTTGTAGGGGGCGCTGGAGAGCCATTTCTAAAGATAACCCTTTTATTTACATATTTTTGTGTTCAGGTCATGAATGTGCACAAACGCCTTTTTGGGTCCAACTCGATCCGAGAAGGCGTTTGAGAGTTAAGAGACGTTTTCACAAAAATGGCCACCTCGTTACAGGCTTGCCACACCCATACCCGATAAGATATCAACAACAAAGTCACAACTTTGGTTGGCACACGTGTCTAGATGATACTCACCAAATTTGGGGCCATTTAGATTAAAACACAATGATTTGCATCTTTCTGCGCAAGGGGTGCGATTTTAGTGGCCGCGCGTTTCACCCCACATGGCGGACTTCCTGTTAAGTTTACGGTGTGACTGTCATTGACTTTTCTGTTTGCCCTGAGGTGTCCTATGGATATACCAAGTTTCATTTTTCTACGTTGGAAAAAGTTACTTTCACTTTCCATAGGCCCAATGTATTTTGACTTTTCTAGGGGTCGCCACTGAGTCATTTTTCGTATTTTTTTTTCGGTGACTTCAAATACATACATTTTTTGCCAGGCTTGAAGTCTGGGACCAATAAAAATGACTTTTAGTTGTTCGTTTACTGGGTTAAATTGAGGATCATTTTACAGAAAAATTATAATAAAAAAATATATACCGAATTATAATAAAAAAATATAACTCGAGCAAAAAAGTCTAGAAAAACACTTGTCTCATTTACATACATGTGTTTAGCTCATTTTGCCCAAGTTTGGTGTCTGTGGAATGAAGCAGCTTTTTTCTGTGTACTTTTAAAAAGAGGTGTATTTTAAGTCGGTTCACATTTTCAATTCAAAATGGCCGCCTTCCTGTGTGTGATAGGGTGTGGTCCCCATTGGTTTTTGTTCATAAGCCCATGGTGGATGTGTGTACCAAGTTTTATTTGCCTACAACAAACTAAAAATTTCACTTCCCATTGACTTTTTCACATTTTTGGGACGTTGCTATGGCAACACATTTATAGATAGGGGTGGTTGTCATTGGCTTTTATGCTCGTCATGACATAAGAGATGTGTGTACAAAATTTTATGTCTCTATGACAAACTAAATTCTTGGGTCCATTATAAGTTTGTAGGGGGCGCTGGAGAGCCATTTCTAAAGATAACCCTTTTATTTACATATTTTTGTGTTCAGGTCATGAATGTGCACAAACGGCTTTTGGGTCCAACTCGATCCGAGAAGGCGTTTGAGAGTTAAGAGACGTTTATTTTCACAAAAATGGCCACCTCGTTACAGGCTTGCCACACCCATCCCCGATAAGATATCAACAATAAAGTCACAACTTTGGTTGGCACACGTGTCTAGATGATACTCACCAAATTTGGGGCCATTTAGATTAAAACACAATGATTTGCATCTTTCTGCGCAAGTGCGATTTTAGTGGTCGCGTTTCACCCACATGGCGGACTTCCTGTTAAGTTTAGGTGTGACTGTCATTGACTTTTCTGTTTGCTGAGGTGTCCTATGGATATACCAAGTTTCATTTTTCTACGTTGGAAAAAGTTACTTTCACTTTCCATAGGCCCAATGTATTTTGATTTTGTAGGGTCGCCACTGAGTCATTTTTCGTATTTTTTTTTCGGCGACTTCAAATACATAAATTTTTTGCCAGGCTTGAAGTCTGGGACCAATATAATGACTTTTCGTGCATGTTCACTGGGTCAAATTTAGGATCATAGGTCGACAAGAAAAAAAAAAAAAAAAAAAAAAAAAAAAAATCCGAGCAAAAACAATAGGCCCTCCCGGCCATCACCGCTCGGGCCTAATTAAAGCATAGCGGCGATAAAGGCCCTCGCCTCCCTTGAGACCGCGGGGACACATATATTCGGAGGATTGCATGTCGTGCTTTAAAGCAAATTTGGAGCTGTTTAGATGAAAACCCTTTAGCACAAAGTGTACGATTTAGGTGGTCATGTATTCCACCCAACATAGATTTTCTGTTGAGTTTACGGTATGGCTGTAATAAACTTTTCTGTTTGCCCTAAGGTGTCCTATGGATGTACCAAGTTTTGTATTTCTACATTGGAAAAATTTACTTTCATTTTCCATAGAACCAATTATTTTGACTTTTCTAGGGGTCGCCACTGAGTCATTTTTCCTATTTTTTTTTCAGGGACTTCAAATACATACATTTTTGCCGGGCTTGAAGTCTGGGACCAATAAAAATGACTTTTAGTTGCACGTTTACTGGGTCAAATTGAGGATCATTTTACAGAAAAATTATACTAATAAAAAATATACCAAATTATAATAAAAAAAAATATAACTCGAGCAAAAACGTCAAGAAAAACACCTGTCTATTTTACATACATGTGTTTATCTCATTTTGCCCAAGTTTGGTGTCTGTGGAATGAAGCAGCTATTGTCTGTGTACTTTTAAAAAAGAGGTGTATTTTAAGTCGGTTCACATTTTCAATTCAAAATGGCCGCCTTCCCGTGTGTGATAGGATGTGGTCCCCATTGGCTTTTTTGTTCATAAGCCCATGGTGGATGTGTGTACCAAGTTTCATTTGCCTACGACAAACTAAAATTTTCACTTCCCATTGACTTTTTCCACATATTTGTGACGTTGCTATGGCAACACATTTATAGATAGGGGGTGGTTGTCATTGGCTTTTATGCTCATCATGACATAAGAGATGTGTGTACCAAATTTTATGTCTCTATGACAAACTAAATTCTTGGGTCCCATTATAAGTTTGTAGGGGGCGCTGGAGAGCCATTTCTAAAGATAACCCTTTTATTTACATATCTTTGTGTTCAGGTCATGAATGTGCACAAACGCCTTTTTGGGTCCGACTCGATCTGAGAAGGCGTTTGAGAGTGAAGAGACATTTTATTTTCACAAAAATGGCCACCTCGTTACAGGCTTGCCACACCCATACCCGATAAGATATCAACAACAAAGTCACAACTTTGGTTGGCACACGTGTCTAGATGATACTCACCAAATTTGGGGCCATTTAGATTAAAACACAATGATTTGCATCTTTCTGCGCAAGGGGTGCGATTTTAGTGGCCGCGCGTTTCACAGCACATGGCGGACTTCCTGTTGAGTTTAGGGTGTGGCTGTCATAGACTTTTCTGTTTGCCCTGAGGTGTCCTATGGATGTACCAAGTTTCATTTTTCTACGTTGGAAAAAAGTTACTTTCACTTTCCATAGGCCCAATGTATTTTTACTTTTGTAGGGGTCGCCACTGAGTCATTTTTCGTAATTTTTTTTCGGGGACTTCAAATACATAAATTTTTCGCCGAGCTTGAAGGCTGGGACCAATAAAAATGACTTTTCATTCATGTTCACTGGGTCAAATTTAGGATCATAGGTGGAGAAGAATAAAAATTAAAGCCGCAAGCGGCGATAAAGGCCCTCGCCTCCCTTGAGACCGCGGGGACACGTGCACTCGGAGGATTGCGTTTCGTACTTTAAAGCGTAAACTTCACGGTAATGTCAAATAACCGGGCCTGTGCTACTGCTGGGGCCTGCTACACCACCTTGTAATTTAGAGTTAAAGGTCTCCACAATCCCTGGTTTTCCTGGGAGCTGTCTGAACCTTTGAAAATAATAAATTATGCTTGGGCTAAGGCGAGAAAAACAAAGTACTGGCTGTAGATTTGAGATGATTCAGGAATCGCTGCACCCCTGTTTAAAAGGCAAAATGTAAATATTACTTGTCTAAAAGTACAAGGTTACAAGTTCCAAAGGATTCTGAGGAGTTTTCTAAGACTCTAGTCTTGGCTCTGGAGGGGCCTCCTCCAAAGGAAGGATCCTGGCATTTGGGAAATGGCATTTATTTCCCAAAGAAATGGCTGCCTCTTCACAGACTCATTACGACCACAGCCACAAATGTAACAAAAAACAAATTGATAACTTTTTTGGCACACGTGTCTAGATGAAACTCACCAAATTTGGAGCTGTTTAGATGAAAAGCCTTTAGACACAAGGGGTGCGATTTAGGTGGTCACGCATTCCACCCAACATAGTAGATTTTCTGTTGAAATTACGATATGGCTGTAATAAACTTTTCTGTTTGCCCTGAGGTGTCCTATGGATATACCAAGTTTTGTTTTTCTACATTGGAATAAAGTTACTTTCACTTTCCATAGGCCCGATGTATTTTGACTTTTCTAGGGGTCGCCACTGAGTCATTTTTCGTATTTTTTTTCGGGGACTTCAAATACATAAATTTTTCGCTGGATTTGAAGTCTGGGACCAATAAAAATGACTTTTAGTTGCACGTTTACTGGGTCAAATTTAGGATCATTTTGCAAAAAAAATTTAATAAAAAATATATACCAAATTATAATTAAAAAAATATAACTCGAGCAAAAAAGTCTAGAAAAACGCTTGTCTATTTTACATACATATGTTTAGCTCATTTTGCCCAAGTTTGGTGTCTGTGGAATGAAGCAGCTATTTTCTGTGTTCTTTTAAAAAAGAGGTGTATTTTAAGTCGGTTCACATTTTCAATTCAAAATGGCCGCCTTCCCGTGTGTGATAGGGTGTGGTCCCCATTGGCTTTTGTTCATAAGCCCATACTGGATGTGTGTACCAAGTTTCATTTGCCTACAACAAACTAAGAATTTCATTTCCCATTGACTTTTTCCACATATTTGGGACGTTGCTATGGCAACACATTTATAGATAGGGGGTGGTTGTCATTGGCTTTTATGCTCGTCATGAAATAAGAGATGTGTGTACCAAATTTTATGTCTCTATGACAAACTAAATTCTTGGGTCCCATTATAAGTTTGTAGGGGCGCTGGAGAGCCATTTCTAAAGATAACCCTTTATTTACATATCTTTGTGTTCAGGTCATGAATGTGCACAAACGCCTTTTGGGTCCAACTCTCGATCAGAAGGCGTTTGAGGAGGATTAAGGCGTTTTATTTTCACAAAAATGGCCACCTCGTTACAGGCTTGCCACACCCATACCCGATAAGATATCAACAACAAAGTCACAACTTTGGTTGGCACACGTGTCTAGATGATACTCACCAAATTTGGGGCCATTTAGATTAAAACACAATGATTTGCATCTTTTTGAACAAAGTGCGATTTAGTGGCGCGTTTCACCCCACATGGCGGACTTCCTGTTGAGTTTAGAGTGTGGCTGTTATTGACTTTTCTGTTTGCCCTGAGGTGTCCTATGGATGTACCAAGTTTAATTTTTCTACATTGGAATAAAGTTACTTTCACTTTCCATAGGCCCGATGTATTTTGACTTTTCTAGGGGTCGCCACTGAGTCATTTTTCGTATTTTTTTTTTCGGGGACTTCAAATACATAAATTTTTCGCTGGGCTTGAAATCTGGGACCAATAAAAATGACTTTTAGTTGTACGTTTACTGGGTTAAATTGAGGATCATTTTGCAGAAAAAATATGATAAAAAAATATATACCGAATTATAATAAAAAAAAATATAACTCGAGCAAAAAAGTCTAGAAAAACACTTGTCTATTTTACATACATGTGTTTAGCATTTTGCCCAAGTTTGGTGTCTGTGGAATGAAGCAGCTTTTTCTGTGAACTTTTAAAAAGAGGTGTATTTTAAGTCGGACCAAATTTTCAATTCAAAATGGCCGCCTTCCGTGTGTGATAGGGTGTGGTCCCCATTGGCTTTTTGTTTATAAGCCCATGCTGGATGTGTGTACCAAGTTTCATTTGCCTACGACAAACTAAGATTTTCACTTCCCATTGACTTTTTCCAAATATTTGGGGCGTTGCTATGGCAACACATTTATAGATAGGGGTGGTTATCATTGGCTTTTATGCTCGTCATGACATAAGAGATGTGTGTACAAAATTTTATGTCTCTATGACAAACTAAATTCTTGGGTCCATTATAAGTTTGTAGGGGCGCTGGAGAGCCATTTCTAAAGATAACCCTTTTATTTACATATTTTTTGTTCAGGTCATGAATGTGCACAAACGCCTTTTGGGTCCAACTCGATCCGAGAAGGCGTTTGAGAGTTAAGAGACGTTTATTTTCACAAAAATGGCCACCTCGTTACAGGCTTGCCACACCCATACCCGATAAGATATCAAAAACAAAGTCACAACTTTGGTTGGCACACGTGTCTAGATGATACTCACCAAATTTGGGGCCATTTAGATTAAAACACAATGATTTTGCATCTTTCGCAAGAAGATGCGATTTTAGTGGCGCGTTTCACCCACATGGCGGACTTCCTGTTAAGTTTAGGGTGTGACTGTCATTGACTTTTCTGTTTGCCCTGAGGTGTCCTATGGATATACCAAGTTTCATTTTCTACGTTGGAAAAAGTTACTTTCACTTTCCATAGGCCCAATGTATTTTGATTTTGTAGAATTCGCCACTGAGTCATTTTCGTATTTTTTTTGGCGACTTCAAATACATACCATTTTCGCCGAGCTTGAAGTCTGGGACCAATAAAAATGACTTTTGTGCATGTTCACTGGGTCAAATTTAGGATCATTTGGTCACAATAAAAATAAAAAAAAAAAAAAAAAAAAAAACCCGAGCAAAAACAATAGGCCCTCCCGGCCATCACCGGCTCGGGCCTAATTAAAGCATAGCGGCGATAAAGGCCCTCGCCTCCCTTGAGACAGCGGGGACACATATATTCGGAGGATTGCATGTCGTGCTTTAAAGCAAATTTGGAGCTGTTTAGATGAAAACCCTTTAGCACAAAGTGGTCGATTTAGGTGGTCATGTATTCCACCCAACATTTTCTGTTGAGAAGGATCCTGGCAATTGGGAAATGGCATTTATTTCCCAATAGTTGCCTCTTCACAGACTCATTCGACCACAGCCACAAATCTATCAAAAAACAAATTGATAACTTTTTGCTGCGTGTCTAGATGATACTCACCAAATTTGGAGCTGTTTAGATGAAAAGCCTTTAGACACAAGGGGTGCAATTTAGGTGGTCACGCATTCCACCCAACATAGTAGATTTCCTGTTGAGTTTACGGTATGGCTGTAATTAACTTTTCTGTTTGCCCTAAGGTGTCCTATGGATGTACCAAGTTTCATTTTTCTACATTGGAAAAATGTACTTTCATTTTCCATAGAACCAATGTATTTTGACTTTTCTAGGGGTCGCCACTGAGTCATTTTTCGTATTTTTTTCGGGACTTCAAATACATAAATTTTTCGCTGGGCTTGAAGTCTGGGACCAATAAAAATGACTTTTAGTTGCACGTTTACTGGGTCAAATTTAGGATCATTTTGCAAAAAAAATTTAATAAAAAATATATACCAAATTATAATTAAAAAAATATAACTCGAGCAAAAAAGTCTAGAAAAACGCTTGTCTATTTTACATACATATGTTTAGCTCATTTTGCCCAAGTTTGGTGTCTGTGGAATGAAGCAGCTATTTTCTGTGTTCTTTTAAAAAAGAGGTGTATTTTAAGTCGGTTCACATTTTCAATTCAAAATGGCCGCCTTCCTGTGTGTGATAGGGTGTGGTCCCCATTGGCTTTTTTGTTCATAAGCCCATACTGGATGTGTGTACCAAGTTTCATTTGCCTACAACAAACTAAGAATTTCACTTCCCATTGACTTTTTCCACATATTTGGGACGTTGCTATGGCAACACATTTATAGATAGGGGGTGGTTGTCATTGGCTTTTATGCTCGTCATGAAATAAGAGATGTGTGTACCAAATTTTATGTCTCTATGACAAACTAAATTCTTGGGTCCCATTATAAGTTTGTAGGGGGCGCTGGAGATCCATTTCTAAAGATAACCCTTTTATTTACATATCTTTGTGTTCAGGTCATGAATGTGCACAAACGCCTTTTTGGGTCCAACTCGATCCGAGAAGGCTTTTGAGAGTTAAGAGACGTTTTATTTTCACAAAAATGGCCACCTCGTTACAGGCTTGCCACACCCATACCCGATAAGATATCATAAACAAAGTCACAACTTTGGTTGGCACATGTGTCTAGATGATACTCACCAAATTTGGGGCCATTTAGATTAAAACACAATGATTTGCATCTTTTTGCGCAAAGTGCGATTTTAGTGGCCATGCGTTTCACCCCACATGGCGGACTTCCTGTTGAGTTTAGAGTGTGGCTGTCATTGACTTTTCTGTTTGCCCTGAGGTGTCCTATGGATGTACCAAGTTTCATTTTTCTACATTGGAATAAAGTTACTTTCACTTTCTATAGGCCCGATGTATTTTGACTTTTCTAGGGGTCGCCACTGAGTCATTTTTCGTATTTTTTTTTCGGGGACTTCAAATACATAAATTTTTCTGGGCTTGAAATCTGGGACCAATAAAAATGACTTTTAGTTGTACGTTTACTGGGTTAAATTGAGGATCATTTTGCAGAAAAAATATGATAAAAAAATATATACCGAATTATAATAAAAGAAAATATAACTCGAGCAAAAAAGTCTAGAAAAACACTTGTCTATTTTACATACATGTGTTTAGCTCATTTTGCCCAAGTTTGGTGTCTGTGGAATGAAGCAGCTTTTTCTGTGTACTTTTAAAAAGAGGTGTATTTTAAGTCGGACCAAATTTTCAATTCAAAATGGCCGCCTTCCCGTGTGTGATAGGGTGTGGTCCCCATTGGCTTTTTTGTTTATAAGCCCATGCTGGATGTGTGTACCAAGTTTCATTTGCCTACGACAAACTAAGATTTTCACTTCCCATTGACTTTTTCCAAATATTTGGGACGTTGCTATGGCAACACATTTATAGATAGGGGGTGGTTGTCATTGGCTTTTATGCTCGTCATGACATAAGAGATGTGTGTACAAAATTTTATGTCTCTATGACAAACTAAATTCTTGGGTCCATTATAAGTTTGTAGGGGGCGCTGGAGAGCCATTTCTAAAGATAACCCTTTTATTTACATATTTTTGTGTTCAGGTCATGAATGTGCACAAACGCCTTTTTGGGTCCAACTCGATCTGAGAAGGCGTTTGAGAGTTAAGAGACGTTTTATTTTCACAAAAATGGCCACCTCGTTACAGGCTTGCCACACCCATACCCGATAAGATATCAACAACAAAGTCACAACTTTGGTTGGCACACGTGTCTAGATGATACTCACCAAATTTGGGGCCATTTAGATTAAAACACAATGATTTGCCTCTTTCTGCGCAAGGGGTGCGATTTTAGTGGCCGCGCGTTTCACCCCACATGGCGGACTTCCTGTTAAGTTTAGGGTGTGACTGTCATTGACTTTTCTGTTTGCCCTGAGGTGTCCTATGGATATACCAGGTTTCATTTTTCTACGTTGGAAAAAAGTTACTTTCACTTTCCATAGGCCCAATGTATTTTGATTTTGTAGGGGTCGCCACTGAGTCATTTTTCGTATTTTTTTGACTTCAAATACATAAATTTTTCGCCGAGCTTGAAGTCTGGGACCAATAAAATGACTTTTCGTGCATGTTCACTGGGTCAAATTTAGGATCATATGGGGAGAAGAAGAAAGATAAAAAAAAAATCCGAGCAAAAACAATAGGCCCTCCCGGCCATCACCGGCTCGGGCCTAATTAAAGCCGCAAGCGGCGATAAAGGCCCTCGCCTCCCTTGAGACCGCGGGGACACATGCACTCGGAGGAGTGCATTTCATGCTTTAAAGCGTAAACTTCACAGTAAAAGGATTCTGAGGAGTTTTCTAAGACTCTAGCCGTGGCTCTGGAGGGGCCTCCTCTAAAGGAAGGATCCTGGCAATTGGGAAATGGCATTTATTTCCCAAAGGTTGCCTCTTCACAGACCCATTACGACCACAGCCACAAATGTATCAAAAAACAAATTGATAACTTTTTTTGCACACGTGTCTAGATGATACTCACCAAATTTGGAGCTGTTTAGATGAAAAGCCTTTAGACACAAGGGGTGCGATTTAGGTGGTCACGCATTCCACCCAACATAGTAGATTTTCTGTTGAGTTTACGGTATGGCTGTAATAAACTTTTCTGTTTGCCCTGAGGTGTCCTATGGATGTACCAAGTTTCATTTTTCTACATTGGAATAAAGTTACTTTCACTTTCCATAGGCCCGATGTATTTTGACTTTTCTAGGGGTCGCCACTGAGTCATTTTTCGTATTTTTTTTTCGTGGACTTCAAATACATAAATTTTTCGCTGGGCTTGAAGTCTGGGACCAATAAAAATGACTTTTAGTTGTACGTTTACTGGGTCAAATTGAGGATCATTTTGCAGAAAAAATATGATAAAAAATATATACCGAATTATAATAAAAAAATATATAACTCGAGCAAAAAAGTCTAGAAAAACGCTTGTCTATTTTACATACATGTGTTTAGCTCATTTTGCCCAAGTTTGGTGTCTGTGGAATGAAGCAGCTATTGTCTGTGTACTTTTAAAAAAGAGGTGTATTTTACGTCGGTTCACATTTTCAATTCAAAATGGCCGCCTTCCTGTGTGTGATAGGGTGTGGTCCCCATTGGCTTTTTTGTTCATGAGCCCATGGTGGATGTGTGTACCAAGTTTCATTTGCCTACAACAAACTAAAAATTTCACTTCCCATTGACTTTTTCCACATTTTTGGGACGTTGCTGTTGCAACACATTTATAGATAGGGGGTGGTTGTCATTGGCTTTTATGCTCGTCATGACATAAGAGATGTGTGTACCAAATTTCATGTCTCTATGACAAACTAAATTCTTGGGTCCCATTATAAGTTTGTAGAGGGCGCTGGAGAGCCATTTCTAAAGATAACCCTTTTATTTACATATTTTTGTGTTCAGGTCATGAATGTGCACAAACGCCTTTTTGGTTCCAACTCGATCCGAGAAGGCGTTTGAGAGTTAAGAGACGTTTATTTTCACAAAAATGGCCACTCGTTACAGGCTTGCCACACCCATACCCGATAAGATATCAACAACAAAGTCACAACTTTGGTTGGCACATGTGTGTAGATGATACTCACCAAATTTGGGGCCATTTAAATTAAAACACAATGATTTGCATCTTTCTGCGCAAGTGCGATTTTAGTGGCCGCTCACATGGCGGACTTCCTGTTGAGTTTAGGGTGTGACTGTCATTGACTTTTCAGTTTGCCCTGAGGTGTCCTATGGATGTACCAAGTTTCATTTTTCTACGTTGGAAAAAAGTTACTTTCACTTTCCATAGGCCCAATGTATTTTGACTTTTCTAGGGCCGCCACTGAGTCATTTCTCGTATTTTTTTGGGACTTCAAATACATAAATTTTTCGCTGGGCTTGAAGGCTGGGACCAATAAAAATGACTTTTCGTTCATGTTCACTGGGTCAAATTTAGGATCATATGGGGAGAAGAAGAAAGATAAAAAAAAAAAAAATCCGAGCAAAAACAATAGGCCCTCCCGGTCATCAAAAAAAATCCGAGCAAAAACAATAGGCCCTCCCGGTCATCACCGGCTCGGGCCTAATTAAAGCCGCAAGCGGCGATAAAGGCCCTCGCCTCCCTTGAGACCGCGGGGACACATGCACTCGTGCTTTAAAGCGTAAACTTCACGGTAAAAGGATTCTGAGGAGTTTTCTAAGACTCTAGCCGTGGCTCTGGAGGGGCCTCCTCTAAAGGAAGGATCCTGGCAATTGGGAAATGGCATTTATGTCCCAAAGGTTGCCTCTTCACAGACTCATTACGACCACAGCCATAAATGTATCAAAAAACAAATTGATATTTTTTTTTGGCACACGTGTCTAGATGATACTCACCAAATTTGGAGCTGTTTAGATGAAAAGCTTTTAGAAACAAGGGGTGCGATTTAGGTGGTCACGCATTACACCCAACATAGTAGATTTTCTGTTGAGTTTACGATATGGCTGTAATAAACTTTTCTGTTTGCCCTGAGGTGTGCTATAGATGTACCAAGTTTCATTTTTCTACATTGGAATAAAGTTACTTTCACTTTCCATAGGCCCGATGTATTTTGACTTTTCTAGGGGTCGCCACTGAGTCATTTTTCGTATTTTTTTTTCGGGGACTTCAAATACATAAATTGTTTGCTGGGCTTGAAATCTGGGACCAATAAAAATGACTTTTAGTTGTACGTTTACTGGGTTAAATTGAGGATCATTTTGCAGAAAAAATATGATTTAAAAAAATATACCGAATTATAATAAAAAAAAATATAACTCGAGCAAAAAAGTCTAGAAAAACGCTTGTCTATTTTACATACATATGTTTAGCTCATTTTGCCCAAGTTTGGTGTCTGTGGAATGAAGCAGCTATTGTCTGTGTACTTTTAAAAAAGAGGTGTATTTTAAGTCGGTTCACATTTTCAATTCAAAATGGCCGCCTTCCCGTGTGTGATAGGGTGTGGTCCCAATTGGATTTTTGTTCATAAGCCCATACTGGATGTGTGTACCAAGTTTCATTTGCCTACAACAAACTAAAATTTTCACTTCCCATTGACTTTTTCCACATTTTTGGGACGTTGCTATGGCAACACATTTATAGATAGGGGGTTGTCATTGGCTTTTATGCTCGTCATGACATAAGAGATGTGTGTACCAAATTTTATGTCTCTATGACAAACTAAATTCTTAGGTCCCATTATAGGTTTGTAGGGGCGCTGGAGAGCCATTTCTAAAGATAACCCTTTTATTTACATATTTTTGTGTTCAGGTCATGAATGTGCACAAACGCCTTTTTGGGTCCAACTCGATCCGAGAAGGTGTTTGAGAGTTAGAGACATTTTATTTTCACAAAAATGGCCACCTCGTTACAGGCTTGCCACACCCATACCCGATAAGATATCATAAACAAAGTCACAACTTTGGTTGGCACATGTGTCTAGATGATACTCACCAAATTTGGGGCCATTTAGATTAAAACACAATGATTTGCATCTTTTGCGCAAGTGCGATTTTAGTGGTCGCGCGTTTCACCCCATGGCGGACTTCCTGTTGAGTTTAGGGTGTGACTGTCATTGACTTTTCTGTTTGCCCTGAGGTGTCCTATGGATGTACCAAGTTTCATTTTTCTACGTTGGAAAAAAGTTACTTTCACTTTCCATAGGCCCAATGTATTTTGATTTTGTAGGGTCGCCACTGAGTCATTTTTCGTATTTTTTTCGGCGACTTCAAAACATACCATTTTCGCCGAGCTTGAAGTCTGGGACCAATAAAAATGACTTTTCGTGCATGTTCACTGGGTCAAATTTAGGATCATTTGGTCACAATAAAAAAAAAAAAAAAAAAAAAAAAAAAAATCCGAGCAAAAACAATAGGCCCTCCCGGCCATCACCGCTCGGGCCTAATTAAAGCCATAGCGGCGATAAAGGCCCTCGCCTCCCTTGAGACCGCTGGGACACATATATTCGAGGATTGCATGTCGTGCTTTAAAGCAAATTTGGAGCTGTTTAGATGAAAACCCTTTAGCACAAAGTGTACGATTTAGGTGGTCATGTATTCCACCCAACATAGTAGATTTTCTGTTGAGTTTACGGTATGGCTGTAAT
Source organism: Perccottus glenii (assembly GCA_024416835.2). NCBI lineage: Eukaryota > Metazoa > Chordata > Actinopteri > Gobiiformes > Odontobutidae > Perccottus > Perccottus glenii. Next base: position 31,481,159 of record CM044553.2, read on the forward strand.
AAACTTTTCTGTTTGCCCTAAGGTGTCCTATGGATGTACCAAGTTTTGTATTTCTACGTTGGAAAAAAGTTACTTTCACTTTCCATAGGCCCAATGTATTTTGACTTTTGTAGGGGTCGCCACTGAGTCATTGCTCGTATTTTTTTCGGGACTTCAAATACATAAATTTTTTCCCGGGCTTGAAGTCTGGGACCAATAAAAATGACTTTTAGTTGTACGTTTACTAGGTTAAATTGAGGATCATTTTGCAGAAAAAATATGATAAAAAAATATATACTGAATTATAATAAAAAAAAATATAACTTGAGCAAAAAAGTCTAGAAAAACACTTGTCTATTTTACATACATGTGTTTAGCTCATTTTGCCCAAGTTTGGTGTCTGTGGAATGAAGCAGCTTTTTCTGTGTACTTTTAAAAAGAGGTGTATTTTAAGTCGGACCAAATTTTCAATTCAAAATGGCCGCCTTCCCGTGTGTGATAGGGTGTGGTCCCCATTGGCTTTTGTTCATAAGCCCATACTGGATGTGTGTACCAAGTTTCATTTGCCTACGACAAACTAAAATTTTCACTTCCCATTGACTTTTTTCACATTTTTGGGACGTTGCTATGGCAACACATTTATAGATAGGGGGTGGTTGTCATTGGCTTTTATGCTCATCATGACATAAGAGATGTGTGTACCAAATTTTATGTCTCTATGACAAACTAAATTCTTGGGTCCCATTATAAGTTTGTAGGGGCGCTGGAGAGCCATTTCTAAAGATAACCCTTTTATTTACATATTTTTGTGTTCAGGTCATGAATGTGCACAAACGCCTTTTTGGGTCCAACTCGATCCGAGAAGGCGTTTGAGAGTTAAGAGACATTTTATTTTCACAAAAATGGCCACCTCGTTACAGGCTTGCCACACCCATACCCGATAAGATATCATAAACAAAGTCACAACTTTGGTTGGCACATGTGTCTAGATGATACTCACCAAATTTGGGGCCATTTAGATTAAAACACAATGATTTGCATCTTTCTGCGCAAGGTGCGATTTTAGTGGCCGCGTTTCACCCCACATGGCGGACTTCCTGTTAAGTTTAGGGTGTGGCTGTCATTGACTTTTCTGTTTGCCCTGAGGTGTCCTATGGATGTACCAAGTTTCATTTTTCTACGTTGGAAAAAAGTTACTTTCACTTTCCATAGGCCCAATGTATTTTGATTTTGTAGGGGTCGCCACTGAGTCATTTCTCGTATTTTTTTTTCGGCGACTTCAAAAACATACCATTTTCGCCGAGCTTGAAGTCTGGGACCAATAAAAATGACTTTTTGTGCATGTTCACTGGGTCAAATTTAGGATCATTTGGTCACAATAAAAATAAAAATAAAAAAAATAAAAAAAATCCGAGCAAAAACAATAGGCCCTCCCGGTCACCGGCTCGGGCCTAATAATCCGAGCAAAAACAATAGGCCCTCCCGGTCATCACCGGCTCGGGCCTAAAAAAAAAAAAAAAATCCGAGCAAAAACAA